>JALNQK010000021.1:0-336302 GCA_028458525.1 Ophiosphaerella herpotricha
CGGTGGCGCAACGGGGGAGGAGGAGGGGGGGGGGGGGGGGGAGAAAAAGGGGGGGGGGGGGGGAGGGGGAAAGAGGGGGGGGGGGGGGGGGGGGGGGGGGGGGGGGGGGGGGTGTGTGGAAAACACGAAAAATGTGATATGTGGGCGACACCCTGGGGTTTGGTGCTACGGTCACGACATCGTTTCAACGACAGCCGGGATTCACGTGCATGCAGGATTCCCATAAAACCACCCCACCGCCTCTTTTTTTGGGAAAAGACCAAGGCCTGGAACACACCAATGCACCTTCTCGAACTCTTCGAACCCTATTGGAACCAAACGATGTTTCCCAGCGTCACTACTCTAGAACCTCGCGGATATTTAGCCGGCGACGTTTGGTTGTCTCAGGCGTCTCAGGTCTTCGATCATCAGCGATCGGAGAGGGTATCCGGTGTCGCACCAGATCACGCTCCCGGTCCGTCGCGCCTTGACCTTCCAGGTGGAGTGGTGATCCAAGAGGAGCAGGCCCCGTACGAATTGGTGGGAGATGCAGCCCTTCAAGGCGTGCCGGACGATTGAGTTCCCGTAAGGGTTCTGAGGTAGCCGACGGCTTCCGAGAAGGCACCACATATGGTGAAGGGTAGGTTGCCCCTAGTTGCGATGAAGACTGGACTGTCGGAAAGTACCCCGACTCCGCGCCACTACTAGGGGAGTAGCCATAGGATGTACTGCTACTGTAAGAGCCGGGGCTGAATGTGGGAAGGGATGTGCGGATGGAAGAAAAATTAAAGTAGGGGGAGCTGGGCGCTGAGCCAGTTGAGGATGGAGGACGAGCATGATGCGGCGTGAAATCCCTGGCAGGCACAGTCGGTGGTGCGGCCATCGTTTGCGAAGTCTGGTTGGGAGTAGGTGGCGCGGTCTGTTGACCAGCAAGAGGAGGACCAGCTGGTCGCGGTGGCACACGCACGACTAATGTCACGAAGTAGAGCGATGTCTTTGCGAGCCGGAACTGGACCTGGATAGACTGGTACTGGCCGCTCTGTAACCGGAAACTCAAATACATTGGCCTGTCCGTGAAGCCGTGGCTGACAGCATCAACATCTCGGTCGACTAGGCTCTCCATTACTGGACGCAATGGATCCTGCCCAATTGGGGTTATGGGTGCCATGTATGTCGGTTCGCGCTCATCCCGTTCATCCCGCAATTCATTGCACAAACGCTGTAGGCTGTCGTTCTGCCGTGCCTCGAGGAGATCACCGAGATATTTGCCGCGTACATCCCCCATGAACTTCACTAACTCCTGGAAGGCTTGGTTTGATTTCTGAATCATCAGGTCTAGATTCAAGAAAGCGACTGGCAGCGTATGGTGCGCTAAATTCTGGCCCAGAGTATATGACGAAGCAGCAAGAACACCCAAGCTATGCGGCAATCCTCCATAGGAAGATGGCACTAGTTGCGAATTTACGCTTAATCCATGCTCTTCTCTTTGTCTTCCAGAAAACCGAGGTAGGTCTGAGGCTCGTTGCGAATGTAACGCAGGGAACGGATGCGGGTAAGGTTCTGGTACCGATGCAGGCATACTGCCTAGGATTTGGCTAGGTTGCCTTCCCTCTTCAGGTCTAGAAAATTCTCTGTCGTCTCTTAGTCTCGGTCTACCTCTTTTCTTGTGTTGCACGTCTTTGCACGTGTCCTATCCGCCAAGTTAGTCGGTTTCATCCACACACACACACGCCGCTTTCTTTCAGGCTGATGTCTAAACTCGGCAAACTGACCTGCTTTCCGGAGGCAACGCATCGGCCACAGGGGCGCTGCACGTCGCAACTAAGATGTGCTTTCTTACAGTTGACACACGCAGATGCTACATGGGCTTTTGTTCTCCTTGCTGGTTTGCTGGGCCTTGTTGTCGGTGGAGCAATCATGGCCGCTTGTTGAACCATGGGGCCTGCGTTGTGGCCCCCGGCATACAGAGGTGCGCCGGTGGATGAATATCCATAAGCATAGTTTTGTGAGACCGGAGCATTGCCATATGGCGAGTGATCGACCGTGCGTGCAGGAGCGTAGTGAAGCTGACGCTCTCTGGAATGCGGTTCGCCGGGAAACGCCTGTCTCTGTTCCGGACTTGAGTGGGCCAACGCTGATCGGGGATCGAATAGCCCGGATGAAGGTGGTGGTAAGGGTAGACCAATGTCAAGTCTCTGAGATGCACTTATTGGTGGATGGTACGAATACCGCGAAGGATTCGAAGTCTGTGCTGAACGACGAGCTGGGGAATGAGGTTCAGACATGGGAGGAGATGGATAGCTCTGCTGCTCAGACCTACCGGGACTGAACTTTGAACGAAGCTTCGCCAAACGGCCCTCAGGTTCTGAAGGATACCCGAAGGACGTTGAGAGGAACGAGGTCGGTGGAGGTAAGACCAGACTCTGCATAGTGTGACCACCGCAGCGCACAAACGCCGACTCAGCAGCGACAGCGCAATGGAGGGAATGATATAATAGTAGAGAAAAGTTGATAGCACATGAACTGTTAGATGGGGTTGCGCTCCTGTTTAACAAGTCGAAGTGGCCACTACAAAAGCATGTTAGATCGGTTGGTGGATGGGGCTGTATGGCGTCGAAAGGTGAGCTAACGGAGAAGCGAGCAGGAGCCGTACAATGACGAGGATAGGACAGACACACAACCCTGGCTTCAGCCACAGGAGGTCGAAGTATGTTCCCAAGTCATGCCTGTGGCAAGGAGGACGATGTCGGCCTGACAAGATCCGAACGTAACAGAATGTAGACTTGAGGAAAGGTGGATCAAATACCTTTTTGATATTGCTCACTAAAGCACGAACTCCCGGTTCCCGGACTCCACAGAGGAAATGGTTGTCGAAGAATGAAACAGTAGGGCCAAAACTGTTTACCACCTAGAGATGCGAGTAATGGGGGGCGAAGGGGGCGGAGGGTGTGGTGATGGAGCCGGGTGGAGAAGGGCCAATGAGCAGCACACGACGCAGCAGGAGAGAGAAGACGGTCGGCGGAGATTCCCTAGTAATAACCACAATCGGTTATGGAGATTCTACTCCCAGATCTTTGACAATACCCCTGTCCGAAAGTGCAGATGACGGGCCAAATCCATCGCGACGGGGGCCACGATGAGTTCCGCGCAACGGGAGCAGGGAATGCATGTCCTTCGGGGACGACGACATGCTGGCTTCGTTCGGCTGATGGTTCTTCGACAGACTTGCCAGGCCGCCTTCCCAGATGGTCAATGCAGCCGCGGAAGTATGCACGGCTTCCAAGGCGTGGAGTGCGCATGGGCAGAGCGGGTTGGCGCAGCCTGGGGGCCCTGTCACGCCGGCTGGCCCCCTGCTTTCCGAACTGTCTTTGACTAGCTAACAATGGCTCAGGCTTTTGCGTGCCATTGCACCACTGTTTAGAGCCGATTATGCAAACATTAGACTTGGAGTCGAGGCAATGCAATACTGAAAGTTGCCGCTCGGTAATACAAGTCACTGCCTTCACATGCTGCCCTCAGCTGAAAGTTGCACCAAGGCAAATGATACCGCCGACTAGAGAGTGGCAAGATACCATTACTCGCCCTCTGTCCATAAGAGCGTGTAGTAATAAGGCGCCTGTGCCCGAGGCGATGTGGTGACTATTGCGAATTGTGGCTCCAACTGACAGGCCCGCGACTCTGGTCCACTATGGGCACGCTTGTGACTGTCAGTCGCGCTTTGGCCAGACAAACCAACCATTGTCGCCATCACTCTGCAGCTCGCTCCGCGCCCGCTGTCGGTCACAGCTGAGACTTGCCTGTCGACCTGTCTGCTTCATTACCGAAAAGCTTCTTTCAGGGCCTCGATGTTGCGGTAGCAGTAGCTCTCTAACCCTAATGACGAACTCGCCTGGCGTGAACTCTAAGTCATGTTTGCAAAAAACAACAACAAGTGTAGCCGCCGCCACGATCGACGCCGCGGTGCGGATATGGCTTGAATCTGCAACGCCGTATTGATATGGCTAACAATGCTTGTTCGCCCCGGGAAGTAATACACGCCAGGCGCCTATAAAGTTCAGGGACTATAGAGAAATGTATATGCGCCGGAAGCTTGTGAGCTCGACATTTGCCTCCTGGGCATTGCTTTATCGCCCCAAGACTTGTGACGCGTCTCGTCCTCACGACAGCTGAGCCGTCGCATTGGCACCAGTGATCTCAAGCTTCTAAAGCTATGCGGGAAACCGATCTGGCAGCTGCAGTGCCGACGGGTGCAATGGGTGTGCCGCTAGCTGTGGAGGAAGAAGATATGCACCCTACCTTTGCAATTCCCGAGCAATGCTCCGCGCTCTGCCTCAGTGGAACAGGTTCGACTTGTCCAGTGCCTAACAATGAGTGCATCAAGGGTAAAACAGCGGACTCCCTCTATTCAGAAGCTCCTGCAATACCTAGCTTGGAGAGGCGCGCCTGGCAGCTTTCTGTCCCAACCGCCCAAGATCATGCGCTAATGGTGGCGTCCAATCCTGGCTGCGCGAAGTAGTCATAGTGCTGCTGTCGAAACAAGCCAGATGTATAAGACAGCCAATATAGGTGTGGATACGGCTGCATTAGGATGGCCGAACAAAATACTCCGGTGTGTGATATCGATCGAAACCAGGCGCTGTTGACGATCGCCAGGCGCGAAAGTGTCCGAGCATCACGACTAGGTTGCTTGGAGTTGTCTTCCTTGGACGTGCAGCATTGACATTGCGGGGCCGAAGGCTGGGTTGGCAGTGACACGCATATTGCCTGCTTAATGCAGGGGATTGTAAGGGAGCAGACTAATCGTAACTGACTCTTGAACAAGCACATTTGATGTGCGGTGCAGTGCTGCATGCGAGTGGGCGATATATTGGGCATGCGGTGGGCGAAGAGGCGACCGTCTTCGCCGACCATGTGGTGGGAGCAACTCAGTTAGTGTATCAATAGCCAGCCTGCTAGCCGAGCGCGCGGCGTCGCATAACAGAGCAAAGTGCGACGATGGGAGTCAGACAAGCGTGCGCGATGGTGATGCTGTGCAGTCTTACAAGATTCGTGGGCCTCACCGTTCATGTCGGCCCCAGCCAGGATCAGTGCTTGTGGACGACTGAACTCGGAATAGCGGCAACCTGTCCCGGTCCTCCGCGAAGATCGAAACCACGGCTAGGCCTTGGTGACATAGATAGATTGCACGGGATAAGAATAGGTAGGTACCGTGGTTGATAGTCGTATACGCCATCGTCATGGCAATTTGCTATCACTCCACCATCACATATTGTCGTCACGTAGTCCCTCTATCCTACTCCCAAACCACGGCCCTTTCGGCAGCAATCGAGGGTAGCGAGATTCAAAGACGCAGGGAATAAGATCCAGTCATGCGCGAGCGTTTCTTCTTCATTCTTCCCCGACCGGACCAAGTCCCTCCTCTCCGAAGTCGATAACGACCGGAAGGATGAGATAGCAACGGGGGTGTGTGTATCATCTATGCTAGAAGTAGACAACGTATTCCATATTCGCATGAGCAATGGGTATCGAGTGTCTAATTACCTCTCAGATGACCTAGTATTGGTGCAAGTTGGGGCTTGAAAAACAACAGAGGTCCTTCGGTACACCGTTTTAGGCCCTTGCCCAGCTTCGTATTGTCCATTGCGTCCTCCTGGACTCGTACCAAGCCTGGCTGTGGTTGCGGAGGATTGATCCAGCCGCATACGATCATCTACACTACCAATCCGTATCTGACCGCGTTGCGATAACAAAAGCCCTGGCATGCGGAAAATATATAGATCCAACATCCAACCCGCTGGCCCTGCTAGCTTATGGATTTTAGCCATGTAGAATTGTGATCCAAAATTGGCAGCCGAACTTGCAATGATAGCTACAATGTCTTATATCGCCCATATATTGCCTCTCATCTCACAGTACGAATCTCCGAAGCGAGGATGAAATGCACATCGCCGTGCCCAAGGATCCGGGATCTTGCCGTCACGGCTGCTGCCGTTCTGTCTTTTCGCGGTACCTGGAGATTTCCAATATTACACCAGCCACGCCTCGTTTACAAAACTCGTGGGCGGCCGACTCGGCCCTGCGTCGCGACTCACAAACAGCTCACTTGAGCATGTCGAGTTCCCGAGTCAGCAGGCAGGGGGGTTGAACAGGGTCGCTCAACCCACGGGGATCTACGAACCGGTGCCTGGGCTTCTGGACACGTTGTTTGTGCCAAAAGTAGCGTGCCGGGGGGCGGGCTGGTCTAAACCCTGGCTTGTTTGCAAGGATTCGCGCATATGAGCCCAGGACGGGCCATTCTCGATTTGCGACTGGGTGCGGGCCGAGGTGACGACCCTGCTGGATTTCTTTAAGCACATGTACATGCGTATTCAACGTCGATATGACTGGCCTAGCCTGCATGGATCCAACAGGCTCGTACAGCAGACAAGTACTCGGACGGCTCGCATTCTCTGCCGCCTCCCTGCAGAATCTCGTAAAACGTCACACGCGGGTCTTGGGAGATCCGCTTGTTGGAGGCAGTTTGGCCAGGCCTGCGACGGAACGAAAAATTTCCGTCTGTTAGGTGTTGGAACTTCAGCCTTTTGCCGAGATGGATCCTGCGGCTACGCCTCGCCAGGAAGCCACTCCGCGCCGTTGAGCGCTTATGACTGAAACCAGGCAGATGATTTTCATTGAATGCTTACAGAGTTCCGCAGGGGAGATTGCGATCCAGCGTCGGGCTTATTGTCCATATCAAAAAGCCGTTGGTGTGCATTATTGGCGACGTGCAAAGCTAGGCTCAGCAGCCCACGACGGCTGGATTGAGAGGCTGTATCATGTGCACCTTGTAGGGGCGTACCGCATCTAGCCCGTGTGCATCTCAGGTCATACAGAGGTTATTGTGGCGTCTTCGAGAAGGTTGGTGTGGTCGGGTAAGCCCAGACGCACAGCAGAAGGATTCCAGTTTTGAGGTCTTTCGGCGTTGGCGCTAGACAGGGTCATGTATCGCGGAGCTATTGCCCGGCAACATTAAATCTCCTTCGAGGATGACGTGCCTTCAGAGCCATGCGCGCTTCAAGGCCCCCTAACCCTCAGCGGGCGCTTAGACGGGAGGGTGAATATCAGTCAACAATATTGTATGTGCTTGTCTGTCAGTGTCAGTTCAACTCTATCTCACGGCCACAGACGCTAGGAAACTCTATCTCGGGTCGACATCTGTCCGCCGTGGAGACCTGCCGACGGACCTGCAGCCTGTCAATCCCAATTTGACCTGCCCAGCACATCTGCCCAAACTTTGTCGATTCGATACTTGCCAAAGGCAGTTTGTTGTCCATGCCGTGTTCATTGGTATTGAATCATCGACATTGATTAGCAAAGCCACTATTGACTCAACCCCCACTGGGTGCTGTCCGGTCTGATGCTTTCACTTTCAATACCTGGCTCAAGCCTAGTCCTAACAAAGTTTTGCACCACAGCGCGAGTGTGGCACAACCATTTAGTGGTAGTGACATTTATGATGTGCCTAAGCGAAAAGGCGAATTTTAGATTGTGGCCTGATAATCCACTGGCACTTTCAGCCTCCACGCTCTAGCAATTGACTCGACACCCACAGCTTGCGATTCATGCGAATGACCCCACAATCTGCCATACGTAAACGTGCGTGTTGTGGCTACCTACTTTTGCTTGGCTCGACTCAGACACCGCTAACTGATGTTGTACTTAGTATTTCTTCTTTTTCGACGGCCGAGCATTTTTCTCCTTGCGCTGCTCCTGTACCTTGCGTTGTTTTCGCACCGTCTCAACATCTTTGAGCTCGCTCTTGGCACCGCCATCCTTGAAATGACCAATTCGCCTCTCCTTCGCTTCCTGCACCCTCTTCTTTTGCACATGGTAGTCGTCGCGGAAGCGGTCTGCCTGCTTGGGCGCCTTCTCCGATTTGTGCTTATAGTGGCGGCCGCCACCGAGTGGCGCAGAGCGATTCGGTGCTTCCATCTCACCGACACGCTGCATCTTGACTTTATTTGCCTTCCGCCAGTCGTCAAAGCGACCACTGCGAAAACTGGCGGCGATTTTCTGGCCGCTTTCACCTCGTACCATCTTGGCACCCTTTGAGCCGTCCTCGTCGTTCGCTCGAGCAACGTATTTTTTGGATTTCTTGTCCCACCTCATACGAGTTTTGCTGGCATCGGCAAACCCTTGTATTTCATCGTTGACCAACGACATTTCCGCGGCTCTTGCCGCAGAGACGAAATTTGAGTTGCCTGCATCTCCGCCCTGTACACCATATGCCCTTTCTTCTGCCATATTTTCTTTGGGCGTATACGACATGAAAAACTCATCAGAGCGCCAGTCATCAGTGCCAGGTTTTTTCGATGCAGGTTGTGAGACAGTGACTTCGAGTTCATCAGAGTCTGAATCATATTCGCCAACCGCAGCTGGCTGATCATCACCGGATTCCACATCGGCATTGGGCGAATCATTTGTGGATGTGCGGGATGTGGTCAGTTGATCAGTAGCCCCGCTGATCATTTCTTGCTTTCTTTTTTGTCTTTCGACTGTGACTCGTCTCTTGCGCATAATCTCCGCCGTCTCGCTGGTGGTGCCACGCCTCCCAATCTCAAACACAGTCTCATTAGGCCTGAAACCTTGTATTCTTTCCAACATTTCCTCTTTTGCTCTCAAGGCGTCATGCATGTCGTCGTTAAACAGTATATGTGTCTCCGCAAACTTTGGACCAGCAACTAATTCCTTTGCCCGCTGTACGCTCTGGTTACTGGCTTGATTCCGAGTCCTCTGATATTGCCGCTCACCCTTTTCGGCAACTGTCAAGAGGTTGGCTAAATCTTCGTCATCCGCGAGTTGTTTGTTGATTATCTCAACAGAAGATTCCAGTTGATGTGGAGCCAGGCTCCCTACGATAAAGTCCTCGGCATAATTAGGCTCATTGCTCGATCTTCCAACCACTAACGGTTTTCCGAGGAATAATTGTAAATCGATGAGGTACGGCATATCTACGTGCCTGCACAGACTGTAAGCCCAACCTTTCCGGCCAGCACGAGCTGTTCTGCCCACTCGATGAACAAATATTTTAGGCTGTGAGGGGAAGTCGTAATTGATGACATGGTTAATGTGCGGCATGTCAACACCACGAGCAGCGACGTCGGTCACGACGAGGATCCGTGTTAGTCCCGCTCGAAAGTGTTCTATTTGTTCCTTTCGTGCAGTCTGATCAAGATTACCGTATACTACCAAAGTTAGCAGAGTTTGGCTCGTCAGATGAGGGTCAATGTACCATAGGAAACGGGATACCCAGCCGCACCAAGAAGGCTGCTTAGATACTCCACCCTGTGTTTTGTGGCGGCAAAAATGATGGTAGATTCTTCGACTGGTGCGTCTTTGGGGTTGCCAGTACCACGTTTGCGCTTTTTTCCAGTGGTAGAGTTTGTAGCATTATCCTTTGCTTGCTTTGCTGCCGCAGTCTCGCCTACTGGCATTTTAATAATATTGTCGAGGATGTATAACAGGGCTCCGTCGCGATCGCCTGACTTGATTGTAAAATATGCACTTTTCAAATCCGGCGAAATCTTGCTCTCGGCATCCAGGCGAATAAGCTTTGGTTCCTGGAGACCTGCACGTGCGAACTCAACAAGAGATTTTGGGAGCGTGGCGCTGAAGAGGAGAGTTTGCCTCGATGTGGGCAACGCATAAAGAATTTCGGAGAGCTGTGCTGCAAAACCCATCTCAAACAAACGGTCGGCTTCGTCAAAAACGATATACTGCACAGATGAAAGGTCAAGGCCCATCTCTACTTTGAGATGGAGGAATCGGCCAGGTGTTGCGATAATAATGTCTGGATTCGTAGTCATGGAGTTGAATTGCTCTTCCAGGCTGTCTCCACCCACGAGAAGTATGGTCCTGAGGTCGGTACCACGGCCAAGCTCTTTTACAACCTTCAAAGTCTGCAGGGCAAGCTCACGTGAGGGCGACATTATAACACCCCGAGCCCCGACTTTGGCTGAGTGTGTCTTGAGCCTCTCAATCATGGGCATGACGAATGCAGCCGTCTTGCCGGATCCGGTTCGCGCCATACCAACGACATCGTCGCCCTGCAGAATCAGCGGCACAGCTTTGCGCTGAATAGGTGTTGGTATTTTGAAGCCTTTTTGTGTGATGGCCTTCAGTAGCGCCCCGTTCAGGCCCATGGCTTGGAAACCACCACCTTTCTTGCCTGATTTGCCGGGCGCATTGGCCGACTTGCGGTTGGCAGCTGCCTGTCTAGCAGCGATGAAAGCCTCATCATCCGAGCCGCCATCACTCCCAAGATCCAAGTCTATCCCCAGATCTACCCCCAGTCCCAGTCCCGTCTCTTGTTCCGCTCCATCGGCGCCAGCAAGAGCGTCAAATATGTCGAATTCGGTTTCGGAGAGCGCCGGCGAGCTCGCGCGAGGAGCCATCTCGATGATTTGGTGTATGTGCCCGGGGGCGGCTCGCGAAGTTTGACTGTGCCTGTAGCCAGAGAAAAGTTGCAACCAGTATGGAGGTTTGGAGAAATTTCGAGCTCGGGCCACATGTCACAGGGATATTGGATGGTGCGCCCACTCTTCCCTCACGTGCCTTGCTCTGCCTGGACAGATATCACTGTCACTCTCCTTACTACCGCACCGCAGTATGAGTATGCAAACCCTTTACTTTTCTCAGTGTGGTGACCTATTGACTAACAACGCTCCAGACTATAACGGTGGCTACGAAACTTCCTACACTGCATATGGGTCTGGCGGGGGCGCTGGAGGCGGGGGCTTCATGCCCCAGGGTAGTGATGCAAGCCAACAGAGTCCGTCCGGCGGTAGGCGCGACTACACACAAGACTCGCTTCGCCCCGTCACCATCAAGCAACTCTTAGGAGCTCAGCATCTTGACCCCACCAGCGAAAATCCCTACAAGATCGATGGCACAACAGTAACACAAATCACCTTCGTCGCTCAAATACGCAACGTCTCGGCGCAAGCCACCCACACCGCCTACAAACTAGACGACGGCACCGGTAGCATAGAGGTCAAACTATGGGGGGATCGAGACGTGGACGATTCAAACGACCCGATCAAAGCAAAATTGGTCGAGGGTGCCTACTGCAGAGCCTGGGGCAAGCTCAGAAGCATCGGCGACAACAAGAAAACCAACTTTGTTGCAACAATCGTTAGGCCGATTGAGGACATGAACGAAGTCTCTTATCACCTCCTCGATGCTACTGCTGCACATCTCTACATGACACGAGGGCCGCCTGGCGGCGCCAACACGGGTGCAGGCGCCAAACAGCATGCTGGACAGCAGCAAGCTGGAGGCGGCGGCTTTGGTAGCTATGACTTGGCTGGCTATAACCAGGTGACGAAGAGGGTTTTCCAGCATTTGAGGGAAGCGCCTCAGTCCAACGAGGGCCTGCACTTGCAAGATATTGCAGCGAAGCTCGGCATCGATACCGCAGAAGTAGCAAGAGCGGGAGAAAGCCTTATAGACGGAGGCCTCATTTACACCACTGTTGATGAACACACCTGGGCTATCCTGGAGGCAGATTAGACGACACCGGGAAGCGATTTCATATGCCTATGAGCACATGAGCGGACTCAATCTAGGCGAAAATATGGAGAGTATCGCGGCGCAGGTGTCCAACTTGACAGTAGTACTTCGTATCAGATGAAAAAGCGCTTGAAGAATCTACATGATGAAGATGCAACGAAGAAGCGTCTATGGTCTCTGTGGGTTCATAGAGAGGAATAGCACACATGCTGCGACAATGGACGTAGAGACCACCGTGAACACAACCTGCGTCTTCCAACCCGTCTGTACCAGCGCTTGTCGCCTGCTGTATCGTGTGACTGTCTCTATGTAATTTGCAAGCCCAGAGACCAAACACAACAGCGACAAGATCCAGAAGATTACACCCAAAGGCAACGCCACCCGTTTCTCTGCGAAATGTTAGTCAATTGCCCCACACCTTTAACGAGACGCATACCTAGACCTGATGATTTTGACTTTAGGTGAAAAGACATTACAATAGCAACAGATACGATAGCCATATATACACTCAGCTTCAGCCACGAGAGGAAAGCTGCATCTATGTTAGCTTTGCTAGATCCAATATTATGTGCCTTACTTCTCTCATTCGCCGCGTGATCTCGGGCATCCGAAGAAACATTGTCAAACAGCAGCACTCCAAGGAATGGCCGCTCTCTGAATACTTTACGACCGTAGTCGTTATCTCTTATAACTGGTCAGCATATGTATTTCAACGGCGACCGGGAAAGCGTACTGTTTCACGAGGATAGGCTTTCCCCCGAATATGTTGTAAAACGGGCGATATGGCTCGTTCAGAATCGCTTCATCTGAGTCATCATCTGCTAAGGGGCGTCTAAAGTCCATTTCAAGTATCTCCCTCGCTCAGGGCTTTTTTTTTCTTGTTTTTGAAGGCTAAGTAGATTGATGTGAAGACTCGGTGATGAAGGACACGCGGGCGCATCACACAAGGACGCACAGACCACATTATCAATCGGGAAGTAGCAGTCGAGAAAGCGGATCAGCTGGACAAGGCTCATCACCTCATCTCTCATCGAAATAACCATTGCATAATCTGGGAGGATAAAAAGACTTTTTATCTAGCAATCAAAAATTCGGGATACACTAAAATACTCCTCGCTTCATCATAGCAATGATGTATCCACAGCGAAGTACAAACGGATCAACTCCGGCTCCTCCGTTACATCACCAAAAGTGAGGTCATTACCAGCCAAAAGAGTATTTCTCCAATATTAGACGAAGAACAAACAACATCAATACCCACACATATCGTTCTGCTAGTATGGAAAAATCAATCGGGCTTACACTCTTCGGTGGCGACAAGTAAGTCAGAATTCAATTGCTAGTCTACACCGCTGATATTTCCACAGAGGCTGGGACGCCAACGATTGGACATCAAGCGACGACCGTGTGCGAGGCGGAAGCTCCCAAGTAAGCCCAAATCCATAGCCGTTTCCACATGAGAATCCACGTTGACAGCTGTCCAAGTCCTATCTGGACGTCTCGTCGTCAACTGCCCGTTTTCATGGCACGTTAGACGTTACTACTCTAGGCGGCGCTGGTTTCGCCAGCCAACGCACCACCGGCGACACCCGGAGCTGGGATCTCTCGGCGTATAGCGGGATCCATCTGGATGTCAGCAAGACTGACGGGAAGAAATACACGTTTGTGTTGAAAGATGAAATTTTGCCGCTGGATCCGGTGACGTCGCGGGAGCAAAGTACGATTAGTTATGAGTGAGTGGTGCTGGTTTATTTGAGACCTCTTTGGCTGATTTTTAGATATGATTTCACGGGTATTGGGGCGGAGGGGTTGTATGTTGCGTGGGTTTCGTTGAAGCCTACGTATAGGGGAAAGCCGAAGGAAGATGCCCCGAAATTAGATGTGAAGGGTGTGAAGAGGCTGAGTATTATGAATAGAAGGTATGGGATAGTTGTTTTGGAAATGGTGGTGTTTGCTAATGATGTGTAGCTTTTTTGGCGAACAGGAAGGTGATTTCTCCCTTACTATTAAGTCTATTGAAGCCGTCTCGCTTCCATCTGTTCTTGAGGGAGGCATAGTTGGCGCGAATAATGTAAGACTTGTCGCGAATAACTAACTTGCTGTACGCCCCTGGTCACCCCATCACCGGTAATTGAGTGTTTGGGTCATGTGACCTCACTGCTACGCGGAAGGCTGAGCCCCCTAAGCGTCCCGCATTCCTCCACGATAGATTTATTGGCCGTTGGCCACCTACTTTCGCACCAGACCTTAAGAGCTATCCACCAAATCATTGAAGGTTTCAGCTCACTCTTTGTATCCGATCATCTTTTGCAGACTTCTGTGGCTGTACTTTTCCACTAGACCCTGACAGCTCCCTATTCTGGTCGGCCTCAATCGTGGTTGTTGTATCAGTTCTTTCATAATCATCGCCAAGCTGTCCAGTGCGAGTATCCTCAGGTTGATCGATATTTGTTGAAGTGTTTGGATGACAGTCACTATCTTTGCCTTTCGCAACAGTTGTATTGACAGCGGTGAGAGGAACGTCTCCTCTAGTAACAAATGGCCTGTTTTGCTTGCGCATCCTGATCCATACCATTACTGCCATGATGAAAGATAGTGTGAATGAAGTCACAACACCCATAACTATTTTGCCTGGATCCCCGATGAACTGATCGTTAATTTCGTGAACTGCCCAAGGAAAGCATTCTGAATTGATTGTAATGTAGATACCAAGGCCGATATAGAGGAGTGGTATAATGAACAAAGCGTATTTTTCGGCAACGTATACGATATGCTTCTGCTTCATTATAAGAAATGTGACAAGACACAAGACACCGAGAAGAATGTAATAAGCCACAACATATATCGCAATCGCTGCACCCTTAACTTGGGAGAAGAGAGGGATATATATTCCGATGTTGTCACCGCCGTTCATAATTGTTATTACGGCGACCTTGAGAATTGTTTTGGCATTTGTAATATGCAGAGATTCTGACTCTTCTTCTTCATCGTCGACTTTCGGGAAGAGCACGCCGAATCCCTTCCAAACACCGAGCAGGAGCGGCAACAGCCCTAGAAATCCGATGGGTTCAGAGGGGAGCCCTACTGCAGCGGCATACCCAATCAAACTGATGCTGACGATGACGGTAAAGCCGATATATTGGCCAATGACAATTTTAATGGGAGTCAGATTCCGAGAGCTCTTCGACTCTGCAAAGAACGTGACAAGTATGAACGTATCGTCGATATTGGTCAGAACGAACGAGAGGCATGCTTCGCCAACGGCGCTGCCGAACTGCATACCACTTGAGGTTGTTGGCTGGAAGAATCGTGGTCGAATAGCAAGTAAATTGTTGAAGGAGACAATAAATAGAAGGATTGGAATTACCACTGTAGGAGGATTTGTGTGTCTTGGGGAACCCATCCAACCTAGGCTGGTTGGAGATCAAAAGATGGAACACGCGGCGTGCAGCCTTTCGCTCGAAACTGAGCCTCTGCCAAGCCCCGCCAAGTTTTGAACGTATACAGGCCCCATTTCAATTTTTTTGCCCATTGCGCTCATTGGAATCATCGTGGTTTTTCTGGCCTTGGTTCTCATCCTTGGCCCTAGCATTTGTGCGACGTGATGTGACTACAGAGAGTCACCAAGACATTAGAAAAAGAAGTGGTCTAGGAAACGGGGACAGTAATCAGATATAAACTGCCCCTTCCTCACCTTCCTACATCGTCCTCTTTCTTCATTCGCTCCTTTAGAACCTTTTCAACCCAAGTAGGGCGGTCTCACATCGCTCCATCATCGTCACCATCATCGGAGCGCCTATCGAGCAAGCAAACCAAGTAATTCCCACTTTCAACACAAACCAAAATACCCTAACAAACAAACTACGACAGGATGGTTGACATTGCTCCGAATCGAGACGTTGGTGTTGATGAACGAACCATCCTGGTTCATAGGGGTTCGAACAATCGTTTTGTAGCATAATCCTGGTGATGATGAGCATCGACCATGGCTTCAATACCCTCTGTATATATATACCGTACTGCGAAAGTAGCCTTGTCGAGTAAATAGCTAAATACTCTCTTGATCTCTGTACCCCTTGGTACTGTTGCTGGGGCGCTGGGATGGGATCCAGTAGCCATTTTCATCCTTGACTTCCTGGGCACCATTCCACTTTCCACCGTGATGAGTTTTGCCAACAGAGGAGCTTGCGGGGACGCTGGGGCGGACACTGGGGGGATTGGCAAATGCGACATTTGGAATGCGGTGGTGCCTGATGATTGTTAGGTGAAATTCGAACGCAACTAACCCAAGTTCTAGGTCAGTATCGTCGTCTTTGGGGGCTGGCGAGATTCGTATTGTTCAATCTAGCATGCTAGACGGTATCATCTCTAATTCCCTCATGCGATGGTCCTGAATTCCACTCACTCTACTATAACCGAGGTTGTATAGGTCCTCGGCACCTGTTTCTTCGCTGATGGCTATGGAAGAGAAAGCCAAAAGTTCAACGCAACCGCAGCATCCACAATGGCATCACTATTAGCTGACTTCTCCGATGACATAAATAACGTTTTAATTCTATCCCGCCTCACAGATGCAATCCTACTAGTTGTTTACATTCGCGCATCAACTTCCAGCTAAAGACCCATGCATAATTTTTCAAGGCTGCTAATGATGAGGAAGATGAAGAACCAAGTCTAATGCCTCTGGCTGCTACCAGCGTTCTAATTGCTACTACGATTGCTATCTCTATATGTGTCGACAACCCGGTCGACAGCAATGACGATATAGTCGCCTCTACACCTTTGAACAAGGCATTTATCGGCTTGATACTAATGCCTATTATTGGTAGCGGTCCTGGATTCATCATAGCGGTCGTTGTCGCTATGAAAGGGAAGATGGATCTTGCTATGAGCGTCACCCTTGGTAGCAGCCTACAGATTGCACTACTTGTGACACCAGTCTTAGTTATCCTCAGGTGGATATAGAGACAGCCAATGATACTCTATTTTCAAACTTTCGAGATAGCTGTCTTTTTCTTGGCTATCTACTTGATTGGCTGCTTAGTCCTAGATAGAGAAAGTAACTATCTAGAAGGCGTTATGTTGCTAGGGACGTACGTGTATTATTGCTTTCTATTAATCTAAGGCGTCTAGCTAACTACTACATGTGTAGGTATGTGATTGTTGCGGCTGTATTATGCGTCGTCCTATAAAATTATATAATCTAATCTCTTTGTACGGGGCCTTGTCTGGTCCAGTAGGATATCGCGATCTGGTATGCCACTGTGGTTGTATATTCGTCTCACTCTGTTAATTCCAAATCGTTTGCTTCGAGCAAGATCAAACCGGAACATGTATTCGGAATCCACTAGGGCATGCGTATAGATTATGTTACGAATTTCGCCAGGCAGCTTGAGGAGCGGGAATCGCATGTCATCCTGTCGAAACGTGTCTGTGGCGTTCTTCTGTTCCATACCGTTTTGTTGTATATAGTTTGTCAGGAGCAATCCGTACCACGCAGGGCAAGGTCTACGATTGAGTGATGAGATATTACAAAGTAGATATAGCATTAAGGTTGATATAGTATTGCGGCTATGTTGAGTCCGACATTGTAACGAAATAGATATATTTTTAAGGTTGTCACGGTGTTGAGACGATTCCGGACCTCCGATCTTCTCTCTTATAGTGAATATTCACATAAAGGGGCTGTACGTAAAACGAGGAAGTGCAGCACTCCAATAAATGTATAGTATCAACAAACCGCAATTTTCTCCTACGCCCAATATAAGACGAGAGAGAGAGAGAGAGCGGTGTGTGAAGGAAAACACATACACCTAGGGCTGTTCCTATCTATACTACTAACATCGGCTAAATTTTGGTATTCCAACTGGATTACAAGATTATATCAACAGCATGATAAACTCAACGGCGTAGCTATCTCAGCACCGTAAGTAATGTCAGCAAATGTTGTACCGCAACAATTGCGCTGGTTTATGCTTTCTAACATTGGGCCTATTTTGTACCTTTATCAAGGAAAGATATGGCCATCATGTGCTTTAATTCGTGCTTCGGAGAAAGCTAACAGCCTGCGTCAGGTTGGATTGTCGGTTACCAAAGGTGAATGCCATAGATAAATGTCGCAGGGGTAAGATTACCCCCACTTCAATGCGGCAATCATACGCCGAATACGGTCCGCACCCAATGCTTCACAATATCTCCCCGTTTCCTTTGGGCGCCGCTCACCAAATAACTGGTGAGTCTCCGTATTACAATGCTCTTTGCCTTCGTGCCACTTCATTTGCCTCTCTTCTGCTTCATTAACCAGCTGCAGGAGGTGTTGCTGGTTGCTTTCATTCCCGTAAATCTCGGCCTTGAGTGCTGTCTTAGCCAAGTGCTTCCAGTCCTGGGCACTGATCTCTATGTTGAATCCCATCGGGCAGTTAGGAGTACCGGTATGGAGGTGTTGCGTTTCAGGACTGTTATCACCGATGCGGTAAGATTTCTTGCGTCCACTTGTCTCGAGGCGCTCGGCTTCTGCATTAATTTCCAAGAGGGTTTTATGGAAGCGTTCAACGATGGCTTTGGAAAGAGAGACAACGGATTGAATGTTCTGGATGGCGCTGAAGACATCTTTCGGGCATTGTGGGCAGTGTATTAGATCGGACAAGGCGCCCATGGCCTTGCGAAGTGGTACTATAATTTGCGGGAAAGCAAATGATTGGATGGATTGAAGCTCACTCAAAGTCAAGTACATCAGCGGCAGGCATGTACAATGTCCTATTGGAAGCTGTTCGGGTGACTCGTCCAAAGGAGGAACTGGCATAGCAGTGTTGGCCCATAACGATGGATCGATTTGAGGTTGTTGATCAATACTAGACACAGTCAGCGCGATCTACGTGTTTTGGATTACACGCACTCGACATTTGGTATGTATGATATATCGAAGGAATCTAAGTCTGAAAAGTGATCTAATGGCATGACACTATCAATAGGGAGGCCTAGGTCTTGCGATGGCGTAATCATGCTGAATTCTGAATCGATAAAAGTGTCTAAGTCGTTGGCTGGGACTCGACTTCCATTCACGTCTGTGAGCATCACGGGATCTTTTTCAGCCCTGTCTTCTCTCCTTCTCTTTCTCGGTCGACCCATCCGTTTTTGTGGCGAAAATACACAGTCTATTTTTTCTCTGATACAACGAGAACATTTTGGTTTCTCGCCAGGGCATTTCAACTTTCGTGACCCTAATGCAAATTAGTCAAACAGGCGTCAGCATGTCACAGGTCACTGACGACACTCATCGCACGCGGTGTGAAGTTTTTCGCCGAGCTCCATCTGTGTCAACCTCGGATGGTGCCAAGGTCATGTGTTAGACGAGGTTGTGGTGTTGGCTGGTGTGCTGCTTACTTCCTCATCTTTGGTAGTTGCCAAGCTGCGGTGGCCTAAGTCACGTGATATGGACCAGTAACGAAGGGCATCAACGGCAGCCTGCCGACAATGCCATTGCCTTGACTTGGGCGGCCAAGGGGTATCTTTCTTCAAAGAGATGTCCTAAGTAGGCTCTTGGACTTTTCTCGGAACAAGAGCTCACTATTTGCGTAGGCATGCCCCCAGGGCTTCGTAGTGGGGCGTGCTTCACATGTCACGAAACTCTACGTCTTTACACATTCCTAGTTGGGGCATCAAACACAGTAACTAGTTCAATCACGGCGGAGCGTTCGGTAGAGCGTATCATAGCAGTATGCCAGATGATGGAGCCCATTCAGGTTGGCCCAAGGAAGCCTGTCCGCGGCCGTTAGAGCCCAGTGTAAGTATCTCCATGGGAAAGGAAGCACGGCGACTACGGCCCTCAGAAGTGGTTGTGGAGGCAGTGCTCGCCAAGGGTCGCCCATGTTTCCGCCGTGATCAGCAACGCAGGATAGCAGGCCCATTGGGGCCGGGGCTGGGCTGAGCCCAGATCGATATATTGGCGGTGGCACCAACGCAGAGACAACACGACATGTTTCACGGACGGCGCACACACCGCCTGTTGCGGGTTTTGGAGATGGGCGCTGGAGGTGAGGGCCGTCTTGTGCTCGAGAGATGGGCAGTCTGCACCCAAAAGTGAATGAAGCGCACATGCGCAAACGGGCGGCTGATGAAAAGGGCGGCGCGCCCGACCCGCCCTCTTTTCCCGATGGAAGAAGAGAGGCAAGATTCCTAGATAAGCGGCAGTGGGCCAGGCCCGCACTCACCTCGGCCGGCTGCCCAACGCCGGTGCCTGATGCCGTTCCGGGGGCGGCTGGCCAGGCGACGCCGTGCAGGGAGGCGCACAAGTCGCGACAGCGCCCTCTTGGGCTGGCTGGGGTTGGGTCGCACGCAGCGTCGAGGATGCGCGTGCAAGTGTTCCGGCGACGCTGCTGCGCTGCGAGTGCGAGTCTGCGACGGGCTGCGAGCTGCTCTGCCGCGCAATGAGGGAATAACCCGCTGATTCGGCCCATGCCCTACTAGCGCTGAGTCGCAGCGCCTGCGCGCGCTGCCATTCGCCTGTCCGTCCTGCATGTTGTGTGAGTCACTGTTTCGCGCTTGGCACTCGCTTCGTGCGCCGCCTTTATAATCCCCCACATTCCTTCCTCGCTGCCTGATTTCTCCTTCCATCCATCCCCCCTCCAAATACAACAGCAGCCAGACAGTCGACCACCATGACTGCCTTCTAGCTCCCTTCTGCGCTCTCCGCCCGTCGCCCCACCGCCGGCACCTTGGACTCACCACCAAACAAGCCCCTCCCCACTCCACCTACCCCCAGTCCCTCAGAGTCTTCCTTTTTGGAACCTCTGAACTACAGCACCGCCTCGCGCAGCTCTAGTTCGCCGTCTCCCCCCCCGTTCGGCCCCCCGTCGTTCACCACGGCTTTCTCCCAGCAAACATGGCTTTCTTCACCAGCACCACCAGCCTCTCGGCACCCATCAAATACGAGTCATACGGCATTCGGACTTCCACAGACGGACTTTGTGCTCTACGACCAGCCCACTCCGGTCTCCCCGCGGCTTCAGCGAGCACCGAGCGTTCCTCAGCCTGGGCATACGTTTAACACGGGCCAACACTTCTACGCCAATTCTGCCCCGTCATCCACTACAGAATTCCAGCAGCCTCCGTTACGCCAATATCCCCCGGTTCCACTGTTCTCTGCCTCTAGCAATAGCACTCCTCAGCAACAAATCGCCACAAACATGGCAGGTATGCTTCGCCCTCCTAGCAGCCACGCCCGCCAGCTCACCCTCCCCGCAGATCTCAACAGCAACAACTCTTTTGATTCAGGCGCGAGCCTGATGCCCGCCATGCAGGCGGGTAGTCACCTCTATGATCATGCATTCACGGGAATCAATGACTACCCGGCTACCGCTGGGTCTGTCCGCACCGTGTCTCCACAGGACATCTTTGAGCCCTTGTGTTTTGACTCTGCTCCACCCTCTACCGCGTTAACAAACATCACCACCCCCGGACAATCTCCCTTCTTCCATGACATCAACGATGCCGACCGATATGATTGCTCCCCCATATTTGGGGGTGAGCCCACTGTGTCCGATGACTCCAGGAACTGGTTTCCATTGTTCACTGATGACGATGACTCCAAGCCTGTTGAGGTGCCTGCACCTGCATCCCTTCCTCTAGTTCAACGAACAATCAGCAGTCAGTCGATGGAGCGGTCTGGATCTTCCAGTGCCGGTTCCCCTGTTGTTCTGGACAGCTCGTTCCGAAGGAAGTCATCTGCCACAAACTCACCCGCTACCAACGGCATCTCAAAGTCTCGTCGTCGAAAGGGCCCGCTTCTCCCAATCACCGTCGACCCGTCCGACAAGGCTGGCATGAAGCGAGCGCGCAATACTCAGGCGGCTCGTGAATCCCGACAAAGGAAGTTTGATTATGTTAACGAATTAGAGAGGCGCAATGCTGAGCTTGAGGCTGAGCTTGAGAACTGGAAAAGTCGTGCTTATGCCCGAGGATACACTGATCCTTAAGCATCCTCGTATTTCGATTGTGGGTCCTTGCGACCCGATGGTGCTGGTGAAGAAACCAGCTTTGCTTTCTGCAATATCTTTCCTTAGTGTTTCTGTATTATTCTCTTCGCACCTCACCTGTGCCTTGTTGGCTGGTGTTGTTGTCGCGTATTTTCAATTTTTCATGCTTCTCCCGTCGGTGTGTAGTCTCCCTAGCAAGGTTGATTGACTCCTCCAAGGCGCGGAGATCAACATGTTTTTGATTGCGTTGGTGTCGGTCTTTGTATTCTTCGCGATGCGAGCGAGCAGCTTTAATGTTGATGTCGACAAGATAGTCCATTATATATCTGATTCTTTAAATTTGACCTAACTGTGGTGTGACTCTTGTGCGTGATTCGTGACACATAATTCGTCCTCGATGACTCTTCGCTGTGACTGGTTGTCGCTTCTGGGTGTCACGATGATTCATCATCATTTTCTAGTTATGAGTCTTATCTATGACTAACGCCTCGACGAAGCTTGATGATCTTCGCAGAACGTACTCTTCCTCGCGCCATATCATATCGTTCCAGAAGCACAGTACAACCTGGTTTTCTCGACTCATCCTCTTCCAAGGACAGATGCAGACACATCCACCTTGGTGACGGAAAAATGTCTTGTTTCTCGGATGACTTGAGCAGTCATCTCGCACAAGTAACCAGCTTCCTGTCCCAAATCTGGTGTTCTGTGGTGGTTCTATACTAATTGGGAAAAGGAGGGTATCTCTACGGCTCCATTTATGGTGTCCATGATGTAGGCATGAGGAGAGTTTGGGTTCAGCAATTTTGCTATGAGCCTCAAAGAGTTGGGCGAGGGTTTTTTTTTTCATTTTTTTCATTTTTTTTTTTCACCTGGGCAGTGCACGAGAGGTTATGTCTCTATCAATCTCCAGACTTTGCGCCTTTATCAGTCATTTGAAGTGATATCCTTACCAGCCTTTGAAACTTTTGCCTCCATTCTGCATGTGGAATTATGCCTTTGTTAATTTTGTTGAACGTGTGAATATTGATATCCTACTGGGTGACACGTACGCAGTCCAACGCCTCACATGTTCACCCTAATGTTGTAGGAGTCGTTACCCATATCCTCTCATTTCCCGAGAAGCATTTTATTCTCCCTACCCGTCAGTGTGACCGAGAAAACCATCGAATAAACGAAGCCCCGTCGTCCAATACCTATACTTTATATCTCATGCTGAAGACCAAAACGCTCAACCCTTCGTACAATCATTATTTATATTGTCCGTTCCGGAGATAGGTAGGAAAAAAAAAGTGGCTTTTAGACCTCTCACTTCCGGCATGCCTAGCACACTATGTGTAGGTCCTTATCGTTCTGTTAAGGCACAAGTCCCGCTTCGTTTCTACGCGATTCTAACCCTTCGCACGATACCGCATACCCGCCTTTCGGCGCAGGGTGCCAGTGCGCTCCCGGGCACAGCAAGGCAATCACCAAACGGACCCCTCTTCATTGCGGAAAAGGGCAAGTTTGGTTGCTTCCTAGGTGCCTTATCGATTGCTGATGCGATCGACCGCTCCAGGTCCCTTTCAGCTTGTCCGGAGGGTTCAAAGGCTAGCCAATGGGATAATCGGCGAGTCATAAACAAACTGAGATGGGTCGGTTTGTATGTGTTTGCTTGATGGAAGGGTGCACGACTGGCCCTCTCCCACACAGATGGCTGGACATGTCATACCCGACTCATTTCCTCTTGTGACGGTAAATTGAATCATGTTGCCCACCATTAGAGCCTTGATTAATAGGCTTCCGATGATGCTCTTCTAGAGTACGGTACGGATGTTATTTTGTATACGGGTTTGTCTACTATCCCAGGTCGTCCGGGGAGATGTGCTACATGAAGTTTTTATCGGAGAGAGGCCGTCGGACGGTCTGTGGAAGGTGACGATTGGTTGTAGCAGGTAGAAGAACACTCTGGTGAGAAAGACGTCCAACACTAAGTGGGCAGCCAGCACGCGGATCGATGTTTTTCGTCTGACCCCTGGGTCCATATTTATTACGGGATTGATGAAAGAGTTGATGAGGCCCGGGACAAACAGTGCGAATATGACTGCCTTGGAGGTAGGGTAGATTTTATCTTTCCTTCATGTGTAGAAAGGTGCTCTAACGATATGGATGCGTTTGATGAGGGGAATGAAGACGGAGCATTTGATAGTGGAGAACAGTGAAAGACAGGCCCATGTTCCTGCAGCGCAAAGTGCGTGGTTTCTCAGGTCTTCGCCTGTTACGAAAACTGCTGACACTATGACGAAGATGACGAAGATGACTACTATCGTGTATATTGCCGGGACAAGTATTGAAATGGAGTTGCGTTTCATGAATATCCTCTTCTTCAGTCTGTCGAAGCTAGATCCTGCACAACGCCAGCCGCTCACATCTGGATGAAGTGGCATATGGGTTTACCTATCAAGAATGCCACGATGAACATGCGCACTAGCGAAATCATCGCCATGGTCGTGCGTCTGGTCGTAGACATGCTCTCTGCTGCGTCCATAGCCTCCATGTCATTTCGACTAGTAAAGTTGTGTACTAGTGGCCCAGCACGCACGGGACATGCGAGTATCAGTGAAAGCCATACGAAAACATCGTCCCGACTTGGCACCTGGATGAAAGCCCCACAAATAGAGCCCATTAGGTAATAGGTCTCGCTTGAATCCATTCCCCTTATCCTTTTCCCCTTGGCTTTACTTTTTCTGGGTGAGCTCGGACGCGGAGGGCCTGCCGGGACCCATCGCAGAGCTTAGGTACCTATTTAGCCTAGCGTTGCGAGCTTTGCAACTGACAATTTTTAGCGAGTCTTGCCTAACTCGGTAGGTCTTACGGCATACGCATTCAATTTCTTACGTGCACAAACAAACTATATAGTATGGCAAAGCGGAGAAATTAGTTATGTAGTACGGATTAGTTTCAACTAGTGGGGATAGATAAGGGCCGTTGGACTAGTTGAATCGTCAACTCTTTTGCATTCTTGGTGTGAAGTTGCTGAATTAAGCCGCGATCCATCATCTCAATTTTCTCTCGAGTCTCAATCATCATGTGAAAGTAGGTATTTGCGGAGAGTACATAATCCTAGGTGTCTATATCGGGTACACAATCCGGGACTTTCGTTGCTCCTCCAACGTGCAGACAACAATGATACAGCCCCATGTGTGTGGATGCAGCACTCGCAGGATTAAAAGTGGTCCAGTCCCTGTCAGCGCTCATGCATGAGCCATTTCCTGATCCTCTTGTTGTTGTGCTGCACTTGTTGAGATTGATAGAGTGCCCAAAGCAATCTTGATAGCAAGCTCGTCGACCATAGACTTGATAGTTTTGTACTGAGAGCTAGAGGATCCAAATGTGGAAAGCGCATTACGCAGAGATGACTGAAGCTGTCTTACTGTGAGTCGGACATTTTTGAGAGCGGACCTCGGAGGGTGGGTGGATCGTGCCGCATGAATGCTGTTGCATCACGTACAGAATGGAGAAGATCTTCTTCTTCTACTCGGGTCGGCATTCTTGTCGTGTTCAGAACTAGCAACTTTGCCTGACAATAGCGAAGGCGTTAATCAAATCAAAGTATGGATCCTGTATAATGTTCCAAGAAGACCTACAGGGCATCTAGGTATTAGTGGGCATCCGAGTGTACCTAGTAAGGTTCGTAGCGATAAAATCGCCAAGAGCCCGAGGCCGCGTTTCTCAAAAAAGGACACGGCAGATTGTCAGGAAGGGGCAAGCAAAGTTCTTACAGACTAGCATCAATGGTATTTTGCTACAGATGCCCTGAAGGAAACCAGAAGAATGGTGTTTATGCGGTAAAATGATGATGGTATGAATGTAGATTTTATTAATCTGCTGTAAACTCGCTTAATTCCGGCAACTATGGTGCTCCACACACAAGCAAAATTGATCGCAAAATCCAAAATAAGAGCAAAAAGGAATCATTCACTTGATGAGAGTGGGATCTATAGTAGATATGTTAGTAGTGACCAACTGTGTGGAAAGTGGTGCAACGTACTCGAACCCACGCGGTTTCCCATTACGGAGTCTAAGGAAGACCTAAACGTAACGCCTTAGACCACTCGGCCATCTCACCCGGCTTATTTATCCTTTTCTCCACGTTACATTGTATATGTACTAATACTAAGAAAAGTTGTAGTTGAATTGCACAGTCCGGAAAGGTTTCGTGGACTCGTTGTGCTGACGTCTAGTCGGTGATTAGCCAAACCATGCCTAAGATACCCGCTGTCTCTTGTGCTGATATTCCGAGAGTGCGAAATCGACCTCCAATGAGCTTCGCCTATCACACCAATAGTGTCATACTACGCGCTGGGCTCGCCTACAACGAGTAACTGTGTAATTATACTTACTACTATCCCACATACTACCTGTTACAAAGTTTCCTGTGGTACCAATTCCACTGCTTGTGCACCGAGATGGTGACCAAGTTCATCGCTTTAGTATTGAAGCATGGAGATGTTTTGTCAGAATACCAATATTAGCATGCCTACATAGCCTTCCAATGCTGGAGTATGTTTGCAGCCTTGGCCTCTGAATTGGGCCATCTACTCGCTGATTAAACGACACACAGTGTGTAACCCCCAAGTGAGAACCTGAGAATCAAAGAACCTGCCTACATCGATGCAATCTGACCGGAATTATTGCAAGATTTAGTCCACAGAAACTATGATCTTTTTCTCTTGGGTTATACTAGCTGTACTTACGATACGTTTAGACGTGCTTTTATATCTATCCGGTGAACTTGAATGCACTATATCGTAAACAATTTAAATCTAGTCCAGAAGCTGTTCTGCGCCTTCACTATAACATAGCGATATAGCCGAGAATTTGGCAGCGAGGACTGACAGGCATGACGTATTGTTGTGTAGTCGATATGTTGTCAATTCTCCTGACTCGAGGTCTGGAAGTGACTACACCTCTTTCGATTAAACGCCGATTGGAGAAGGACTGGGCATCTTCAGTTGATCAAACACCTTCCGATTCTAGATGCGCTGCTGCCTGAGATCTGCCTAAGCGCCCGTAACTCCTTTCTATTCCTACCAATGAGGTGCTCTGATCGACACGCCAAATATTTGAATTTTCAAGAGCAATGCGGTGAGAGAGATAAAGGCACACCAACCTCTATTTATCGTATGCTGTAAGTTGTGTAATTCTATATTATTCATCAGAGCTAGTTATGGTGACAATCCACATCATTCAAACTCATAGTCAACTCGAACAGGAACCTCATGAAACTTTACTTTCATACACGTTCCATTAAGTTCGTAGCCCTCTTGGTCGTGCTGGTCCCCACAACTTAGCTGGACCAGGAAGAAGGCCCGTTTACTTTTGTTGAACGGAATGACGTTTTTCTCTAACCACGGGAGCTGCGTTGCATTGTCGGCGGACTTTTAAACTCCGAATGAAGCTCAGACCAAACATGACACTTCACATGCACTTTCATCGTCTTATGAGGGTTGTTTTGACTCAATCATATAGGCATAACCATATGTATGAACACAACCAGCTTAATATGCGGCCCAGTATAGTCTTGGAAGATTTCTTGGCTAAGCACCCATGGGGGAACATCGTTGCTGTGATCTTCAACCATCAGAATGACAATTGGCTAGATCAGTTCCGCACTTTCTATTGGCTTCACATGTATACTGTTGTATTTTATAGATAAGAATCTACTTGCTCGAGTATGAGCGCCTTTACTGATTCCAGCGCCCGTTGTAGTTGCGAGTCATAGTGATTGCCATGCCCCCAAGGATATTCCGTGTTGGCATCAAGCACAGACTACCTAAGTACCTGGGTGAGAATGCATGACATCAACCAGGCCTTTTTCCCCACGAGCTAAAGTAGCATGCACGATGCACGCAAGTAAACTGGGTCTTGCATGCACCTAAAAGACGTTCCATTACACTCGGCAGGTTGCCTCCGTTCATGGGGTGTGGCTAAACCCAGATTTCTCGGAACTCTACAAAACAAGGAAATCTTTGGGCTGAGCACCTGGCTGCTGCAATGGACGTGTCTGATCTTCAACAAGTCTTACCGAAAATGTCTGGGTAGACCCGAATAGTAATACGAAGGCTGAAGAGACCTTTGTGTGTACGGAGGTGCCTTTCAAAAGTCTTTGCCCACGCCAAGACACTAAAAAGCCACATTTCCAGATTAGGTAGTCCAGTGATTGAGACTACCTAGCGCAGTCTTGCCCTAAGGTCGTGATTTAAGGACAACAACTATGGATCGAGTAGCAATATCGTAATTAGGCGCCATATAGAGATGAGAAATGGCCAGATAGCTATTGAAAATTGAGCAAATTGAGAGGTAGAAGACCTCCATGTTGTGTGCCAAGATTGTGGCTTTTTTTTTTTTGGCGTGGGCAAGAACTTTTGAAAGGCACCTCCGTACCACAACGCGCAAAGCATCATACCTATGGCGGTGCAAGTTGACCGGAGGGTGGCGAAGCATACCCCCTTTCCTTTTGCCCAGCTGAGCACCTGCACTCCAAACAAAGTTCCGGCCCGACCGCCACGACTGACCCACAAAACACTGGCTTCGTCACGACCAAGATACCTACCGTTTCCCAATAGGATATCCTTTGTATACGAGTTGCGATGTAACCATGTACCGACCAGTTTCTGGGGCGTGGAAGTTGTCCGAGAGCCTACTGTGCCTGGATGGCCGACTCAGGGGCCGCATGATAAAGCAATTATGGGTTTACCGTGCGCCTGACTGGATATGGGACGATACAGAGTCGAAAAAGTATGGGTTTGACAGGTAGACGGGTGCCTCGTCAGCCACCCATGCGGGCAGGACGTTGTTTTGGGTAGCACGTCCGGACCGAGGTCACATCCGGCTTGCGATGTCGGTCGTGAGCATACATCGTACGTCGTTCTCTTCCTGTGACAAGTGAAGTGAGAAAGGAGTCTTCGGGCGAGCTTAGATAATTAATACCTGACTAAAACGTATCACTTTGATCGGGCAAAGACCGTTTGCATCAAGTGGTGCACAGGCTGATATGAACCATGGCGCGAACTGCTGCCATGGCGGGTTGATTGAGCGATTGAGCTATCGAGCGACTACACCATCCTGCCAATCTAGGGCGAGCTCTCAGCCCAGTGACGAGTCACACCTCGTGAATCTCTGTCCCAGGACTCGTCTTCCCATACTCATTCAGATACAAAATAGAGAGAGACCCAACAAGGGCGCTCCCGCCCACCAGCTCATTTCTGTCGCAGTAGATCAAGTATTAAGAAACGCCAATGCACAAGATATACGTTGAAAGCCATTTCGTCAAAAGGTCCAGCATGGACCGGGATATCCAACAAAACGCCCGAGAAACAATGCCCCGTTTTCCTTCTGCGCCATACAAATATGTAGTAATGGAGATCCATCGTGTCGTATTATGATTAATGTAAACTGGAAATACAAGTGCTTCGCGCTTTGAAAACAGTAAATCAATAGCGGAAGGGTTGTGACGCCTAATTTCCTGAGGCGGTCGAGTGAGTCGTGATGATACTAAAACTCGGTTATTATGATTTGAAGTCTCTTGGCCCTTGATTGGCAAAGATGTAGCTCTTAGTTTGAGGTTCTTGCAATCTTCGATACATGTTACCATCGTTGCCCTGCGGTGGTATGAACTCGTGAACGAGGAATTCCGGCGCTTGACTTGGTCGAGGCGCGAAGGGAACATTGTGGGCGATATTAGTCAGTGGGATGTCCTTGTAGTCCTCGTAGTTGAAATTCCCGTTATGAAAGTAGCTAACGTCGTCCGCTGGAACTTGCGAATTGTCTGGTAATGATGGCCTCCGGTAATGCGAGGGCTTAGGCTGCACAATTGTAAGGTCGGTCGTCGAGTGGAATCCTGGCCGCATATGTGGATGCTGCATATATGTGGGTCGGGGGAAGGTCTGTTGAGTAGCGGGCGCTGACTGTGGCGGTGAGTGGCGGTACATGGTCTCATTATTGGTTTGCGTTTGGGTCATCTGCTGCAACTCTAGGGAGGTGGTGGGTGGGGAGACACTCTTTCCAAAGTGACCAGCTGACTGTGGTTCAGCAGACCAGTTTGTGTTCAAGCTTTCTGGGCTATTATGCTCTGGCATGACTGAGTGGGGCCTGATCACTGTACTATTCTGCCAATAAAGACCCATGTCTTGAGGTGTGAGTGGCGTTGGTGGAGCGAGGCTACCGCCCTGAGCAACTGTTGTTGTACTTGACGAGGAGAATGTGCGTGCGAACTTTGGCGATGAAGCAGCCTCAGAGAAATTTGCTACCATTGGCGAACGTTGTGCTGAGCTTGGCTGAGATTTCTGAACGCGACCTCCAGCATTTGGAATTCCACTTGAGCGAATCCTACGGAGAGTGTGGTCATTGCTGCCGCCAGGTGAAGGCATAGGCGCGGAATACGAAGAGCTCCTCATTGCGCCAGGGTTCAATGTAACTGGTCGGCCTTTTCTCCTCTGTGCGATGGACGTGGGTTGTCCAGGCTGTTTGAACTCCTCTGGAGTGCCAGTTCGAATTTGAATTGCTTCAAAGTTACCAGCAAGATTGCTTGTAGACGAGTTTCGCCGCGCGAATCCGTCGTCATGGAACATTGGCGGTGGCTCGAAATCGAAAGCCCCAGTACTTGCTTTGCGTACCATATCTTGGTCAGGGGATGAAAGGACGGCTTGGGATGAAACGTTCGCTTGTTGGTAGAAGCCATGGCTAAATGCTGCATTGGTGCCAGTTTGCCCCCAGAATGAATGGGTTTGCTCTGAAGAAGACGCTCCACTAAGAGTATATTGCGACGCGAATTGATCCTCACTCTCTTCGACTTGGTTATTCATTGCCCCAGAACCGGGCTGATCTGTCCAACCAGAATAGGCGGATACAACTGAAGCTACGGATGGCGGAGTGGGACCACCGGACGACTGGGGAGTTGCGCTGGGCCGGGCTCCAGAAAAGGGTGAAGAGTGGGTCGATAGTGATGCAGTACTTTGATGTGCTTCAGTGGGCACTGCATTGTTGGTGTTCAGGTCTGTGAGGTAGGGCAGCCCATTAAGATTGGAAAATCCAGCGTATGCTGAAGATGCCGATTCATTCGGCATATCGAGGCAAGCAAGCTCCGCTGCGAATCCACTGGTATCGTAGGAATAATCCACTTCCTGTGTTATGGGCATACTTGGGTTGTGCATGAATGAGCCATTAGTTGCAGCAATGAATGAGCTCAGGACATTCGGGGCGTATGCGGTAGATCGATTGGCTTCTGGAATGGGCCGCAGGGCTTGCATATCGTACGGCTGTTGCAGTGAGATTTGAGAAGTTAGGTCTAGAGCTGACATGCCATCAACGCCCTGGACGGGGAGACTGGCAGGGCTGATGTCAGCATTCATGGCATGGTACTCCTGATTCATGGGCAAGTGCAGGTGGAGTTGCTCTGGAGGCGGCGCATACTGTCCGGCCATGGCCGGCATGGATGAATGGCCATACATGCCCCCATACTGTGTGTTCAGAGCCATGTTCAATTGATTTGTGCGCTTCTTGCGGTCTTGCTTGACCTTGGCTCTGCGGTTTTGGAACCAGTTCTATCCATGGGTTAGCAAGTCTGTAAAATGCGACCGTTGGAGTCAACTAACGTTGATCTTGTCCAGAGGCACGTTAAGCTTAGAGGCAAAGTCCTTCTTGACAAGTGTGCTAGGCTTGTGTTGCATCTGAAAATGTTGCTCGAGAACATCATGCTGCTCCTTGGTGAGGCGAGGCTTGACATCGCATGTCGGCGGCTTCTGGGGCGGCTGGTTCCCTTTGGAAGCCCCGCCTGCTTGCTGCGGCGAGTCGGACGGATCCATTCTCAACACGCCGCGAAGAACGACAGGCTCGTCTTGCGCGACTTGGGACGGTTGTCGCAACCTCAAAAGTCGTTCGGATGGTTGGATTCGCGGCAGCTGGTGGGCAGCGCTTGATGTGTGCGTCAGGGTTCACGATCAGGCAATGATCCGTCGGGCACGGGGTTGGCGGGCGGCAGTGAGACGGGACGAGACGAGAGAGTAGGTAGCCCGAGGTATTATACGGAGTAATGCTATGTAGATAGGTACTAGACAAAGCAAACGTGGTAGCGAATGACGGTTGTGAGAAGCACAAGCAATAACGAGGGTATACCGCGCAACGGCAGCGAGAGCGAGTGTCGAGGGCGTGAGCGAAAGTGAGGACGGACGGCATAATGGGAGCCCAGTTGGCGGCACCAGTCTTGGTTGGTTCCGCCATGCTCAGCCACTCCCCCCATCCCATCCCCCCCATCTGCAACCGCACAAAAATAACTTTGGTGCTTTGCCTGCTGTTACACTCGTTGTCTCTAATCAGCAGCACATTTTGCTCGAGGCGTGATGCCTCTGATTCGCGGCAGTGCGTCTGTGTATCTGCTCGCCTTCTGCAAGCGGATGCAGTCACGCACACGCTTGGGAGACGCTCGCAACTCGACGCCCTTCCAACGTCCTCGGCGCTTTGTGGGTTCAAGCACAGGGGCACTCTGCGCGCAACAGCCCATTGGCTGGCTTGTGAAGCGAGCAGCGGCCGGCGGCTGATCCGCTGCGGGAGGGCTTGGCCTCAGTCGGGAACACTCCATTCACACCGGCAATGCCAGTGAACATCCTCGTCTACCGCCCAAGATGTTACATAGTACATAGGTTAGACAGTGATGCCATGGCTGGCTCGATTATCCCGCTAGGACGGGATCGCCTTCGTGCCCGCTGTCATCGAGAGACGTGCAGGTGCCCCAAATCAACCACCGAACACGTCAAGTTCGGTAGAGCTGTTTGGCGGCTGGCAACGTAGCTCCAAGGGCTTTCCAACGTGCGAAACAAAGCGCCATGGTTCTGCCGGCTACGGCTCGACTGCCCCTTTTCCATGGGACTTTGACGCGAAGCGCCGCTGCCATGCATGCGTGAACAACGCCTCCCCACCGTCTCTGAGTAGTGAGCACACTTTTGATCCAAGTTTTGTTGGCGCGCTCCTGCCCTCTCACAAATCGCCGAGTAGAGCATCATCGGTAACCGCTCCTGGTTCCTGACTGAACACCTGTGTAACAGCTCCGTCTCCACAGGCGCTCGCCCAACTGCATGGTCAAGGGGCATCCGCACCGCTCCTCCAGCTCGCGGAAAGCGGCGAAGAAGTTTTGACAGTCCTGAAGCGTACCTTGCAGCACTCGGCCCAGCTCGGCCGCCGTACGACTCACGCATCCTGACTTGGCCTACACCGTTCTACGGACTCGTGCGATGGGACGAATTCGCTCGGTATGCGCCTAGTCGAGATGTGGGGACTCGATGACTGGGGAAGTGTCTCCGGGAGTAAAGAGGAGGGTCGCTTAAAAGAAACAGGTGGCCGCAGCAAGGGGGGGTTCTCGCGCACTTCCAGTCTCCGAAAAACACCAAACCCTTGATCTTTGCGCATGGTCACACATGTTCCCCTGCGCGCAGGGCATACTAAACAGACTGGTGTCGCACTACAGCGGCGGTGCTCTCAATTGAGCAAAGCCCCCACACTGGCCTTTGTGTATCCACGCCTTTGCATGCACTGATCTGGGTATGCACTATGAGGTGACCGCCCGAAAGACAATTCAGTCGTAGCTCAGAGGGTCAAATGCGGCCGTTTCCATCTATGCAATGCAACACAGCTCGTGGTCAGCATCTGTCTACCTGGTTCGACCGGCCCACAGTGAAACGCTGTCGTAGGCCACATGTCCAGCATGGGTCAGCATGGCTAGCTGCGCGTGCGAGGGACCGCACGGTTATCATAGGTCCAGATATCAACGCATCGCCACAACATCGGGCACCGACGTGGTATTGCTGCCAAATGCATTGCTTATCTTGACATCTAACTGGAGCTGAGTAACTAGCATGGCTATGCAAGAACAACGAAGTCGCCTAAACGTCATAGCTACATTGAGCCGTGGTATAGGTGAGCATTGTATCTGGATTGTTTGGTGGAAGATGACAGGTCTGACTGTGTGCATTCTTTTCCCCTACACCAAAGCGTTGGTAATTTCAAGTTGTGACACTCCAGTTACCTTGTCCGATGACTTCAGAGTTACGCTCCGCATATCCCGAACTACATAATCTGCGCCGGCCTCGACTAGTTGTTCTAGTTTGTGAGTGGTGAATAGCGCCACGACTGTGAAGCCAGCAGCTTTTCCTGATCGAATGCCGGCAGGCGCATCTTCGAAGACAACAATGGAAGGATTTGGTTGCCGGAGAGCCAGTAGCTTTGCGCCCAGCTGGTAACACGCCGGGTCTGGCTTTCCGCTGTTGACATCCTCGGCCGTAACCATCGTCTTCGGATGCGCCAGTTTCATGACGTCAAGCCAGCCTGTGACGAGCGGCCTCGTTCCTGAAGTTACAATACACCAGGGCACGGCCTGCTCTTCTAGTTTGTCTAACATAGCCCGCGATCCAAGAATCTCGATGGCATCTTGACCAAACTCTTTTGGTATTAAGCCTTCGGCATGCTTGATGTCTGTGTCGTTTAGCTGATGGACATATTTATATGCTAAAGATCTGCACTTACGCTCCCAATTTGCAAGTTTCGGCTCGTATATCTGGAGCACATCAATTGAACGGCGGCCATGGGATGTAGCAAGGATCTCTTCAGGATCAACGCCGATCTCTCGTCCTGTTCTATAGCCGTGAGCCGGATAAAGCGCATATTTTCTCCCGTAACTTACTTTGTCCAGTACTTGATGATTGCGTCTGTCGAATCAATGATTGTTCCACTACATTGTTTAGTAGCTGTAATGAGAATCAAAGGTCGAGTGCATACTCCATGTCAAATAGCTACAGACAGTCAGCAATGCCTGTTTCTACGTAGTAGCCGTCTTCGCTCACCAGGCCATGACAATGAATTGTTTGGACAGGCGCTGAAAATGTGGGCTCGGGGACAGTCATTATGGCTTGGCGGTTGAGAGAGCTCTCCTAGGTACTCTTTTGAATGATGGATTAGAAAGTGCGGGAAGAGAATATGAGCAAAGAAGCTAACCATGCAAGGCATCCCGTCCGGCAATTCTGAATCATTCAGCCAACCATAGCAAGCGTTGCATCGCCTTGCTTCCCAAAGGAGAAGCCATGGTCAGTGATATGGCTACTGAATGTACCGGGTTTTCCGTAGGATGTGAATGATGACTGTGCAGGCCAAAGATGATTCTCTAGAGATGATATCGCCCAAATAAATATTGCTGCAGACAATTGCGAACGCGTCAGCTCACAGTGAGTAGCCAAGCCATAGAGGGGCACGTGGTGGTTGCGAAATTCTGCCGCTGACCGCCCTGTACCAATCCTTGTCGCTCGCCAAAAGTTCGACTTCGAACAAAATTTCTAGGCGCAATCGACCGGGCGACACCACCAGTCACCAGCAACTCTAGACCACAATGAAGGTTGGCAGTACGTATACATGATGCCTTTGTCTTTGCAGTATATTCACAAATGATACAGAACCCAAATCAAAGCGTGTACCCGTTCGGTTACGGAACAAGATCGAGAAGGCATCAGCGGCGAAGCAGCGCAAAGCGAAGAAATTAGCTAAGAAGAACCCGGAATGGCGATCGAAAACCAAAAAGGACCCCGGGATTCCAAACCTGTTCCCATATAAAGACAAAATATTGGCAGAGGTGGAGGAGACGCGGAGGCGCAAAGAGGAAGAGAATGCCCGTCGCCGTGAACTGGCCAAAGAGCAGAGACTCAATGGAGGAGCTACGGCGGATGCTTCGGATGATTTCGAAGAATTTGATGTCGAGGACAATGAGCAGCTCGATGACAGCGAGGATGAAGACACAATGGAAGTGGTAAGATCACCTGCACATGCTGCCTGCCATGTGGAGTTCAATGTTGAGTGACCAAACAGGACAGCTCCAACCCCATGGCTGCTCTCCTCGCCTCCGCAAAGGCACGCGCCGCAGCATTCGACAACAAGAACGGAGAAGATAACGAGGCAATGGATGATGGCGAGGACTCGGCCACACCTGAGGACGACGATGCAGTCAACGTTCGTAAAGACTCGTCGAGGAAACAGTTCGACAAGGTGTACAAGCATGTGGTCGACTCGGCAGATGTCGTGCTATACGTACTAGATGCTCGAGACCCTACGAGTACACGATCGAAAGAAGTGGAACAGATGGTCATGGCAGCTGATGGAGGAAGAAAGCGCATGATCTTCGTCCTAAACAAAATCGATCTAGTCCCACCGCCTGTCCTTCGTGCCTGGCTCGTACATTTGCGTCGCTCATTTCCCACACTACCTCTTCGCGCATCTAAACCGGCACCTAATGCGAAGGTTTTCGAGCACAAAGAATTCACTATGAAAGGAACATCGGAAGCCTTGTTCAAGGCTCTCAAAACATTTGCCGAGTCACGTCAGTTGAAGCGATCTATCAAAGTCGGCATTATCGGATATCCTAACGTTGGTAAATCTTCTGTTATCAACGCATTAAGCACGAGAATAGGTGGCAGAGCTAGCGCAGCTCCAGTAGGCGCAGAGGCTGGCGTCACCACTAGTATCCGTGAAGTCAAATTAGACAACAAGCTAAAACTTCTTGACTCGCCCGGTATTGTCTTCCCGAACACTCAAGAGGGTTCGAAAGAGAGCAAAGTACAACAGCAAGCACGCTTGATTCTGCTCAATGCCGTACCCCCCAAGGAAATCGATGACCCCGTACCCGCAGTTACCCTTCTCTTAAAGAGACTATCTTCATCCGAAGAACTCTTCTCAAAGTTGATGGAGGTCTACGACTTGCCTCCACTTCATACCATTGGTAGCGACAGAACAACCGACTTTTTAGTTCAGGTGGCCAGGAAGCGTGGACGCCTCGGAAAGGGCGGCATTCCTAATCTACACAGCGCTGCACAAACAGTCATCAATGATTGGAGGGACGGTCGCATCCAAGGGTGGACAAGCCCTCCAAAGTATGCACCCGCCGAAACTTCGACGACAAAGACTGCCCCGGCCTCCAAGGGCCTTGTGGGTGACCAGAAGGAGATCGTCAAGGAATGGGCAGCGGAGTTCAAGCTCGAGGGCCTCTGGGGCGACGATTCCAATGCTGATGATGCGACCGAGGCAATGGATTTGTAGTTTCTTTATGGCATCGCGAATTGGCGATTGGGCGTTCAGGTAAATTAGGTCACAGTAGTGTTCATCAATTGATGAATTCTTACATGAAATATATGTCTGAATATACCAATTCAAAAGGGGTTTCTTATTAGTGCAATGCTGTTACTTTGCAACATTGCTGCATTGTGATTTGGTGTAGCTGGTTTGTACGGAGAGGGGAAGAAAGCTTCACGAACAGGACTGGGAGTTGAGGGGCTTATGGAGCATATTTATACTAATGCTCTCAGGCGGCACTGTTTATATTATGCTCTCGCTAGGTGACAATTAAAGTACTTCTAATGTGCTCTTTGTTGGGGAAACTGCTTTCAATGGCCAGGAAATGATCTGGTTATCTTGTTGCTTCGTTCAAGTCTAAGGCGTCGCGACTGGTGTTGTGCCAGTATAAAAATTCCGCATAAAACTGCACATTTGCCCATTGCTTGATCAATATATACCTAAGTATACCACACTCTCTGTGCATCATACCCCTGTTCTTTTCCTTACTGTAATGTAGGCAACTAGCTATTTATCCCCGATGACTAACCCTAACTGATACAATGCTACCGCACTTACATTATCGTGTAGTAGGCGGTTTGCTCTCAGCCAAACAAAAGGCCCCATCAGATACAATACGGACCTAATGATTAACTAGAGAGTAGCAGACGGTTATTACTTCTATTCTTATTTGTGGATATGGGCTAATATGGTACCAAGCAAACCTGTGGACGAGGGGATTTGTAGCTTTGCAGGTCGAGACTCTCCTGCGTCGTCAATCGGCACCCCCAGATACTCATGCATGTCTCTAAGAACTCTAGATGCATAACATAACCTTGATCACATCTGGGCTACATGGTAAAAGGCTGATTCTACCGATGATCCTGAAGCGCCCAGGGGAAAGTTTGTTTGAGGCACTCATCCGTCTCTGGCCGTGTAGCATTACAGCGATATCGGACAGCATGCTTTCAGCTTTCAGATCCCAGGGTAGTCGTGCAATGCCGAAGAAAAGATTCCATAGAAGTGGTTTGACTTTGGGATTACGTTCTGCTGCCCCACACTGAGTGCGGCTTCCATCGGCCCAACCCCAGGTCTTCGTCATTCCAAAGCATCACAGCTTCACATACAAAGCCTTGAACCACCTGTCTTTATTCCACCTACCACACTATTCCCAGCGCAAATGAAAATGGGTTCATCGAAAAGTCTCCAGCCGTTACGCTCAATGTCCAGATCTATTGGTTCACTACCTGCGGCGTGCTCTGGTGCGCAAGTAGCTTCGAGACGATATGCGGGGACGTTAGCCAGCTTCAAGATCCCCTCAATAAATAATGAGCCTAATGTGAGAATATTTCATTGATATTGGCCCTTTCGGAATTAGCGCCTAACAGTGGAATTTAGCAACATTACGCCAAAGGTTCCGTAGATCGACAGAAGCTCCAAGATGCTGTATCATCGTTGAAAAAGAGCGGACCAGTCCAAGTACCTCTGGCAATTGGAGGCGAATATGTAAGTTGTATCGGCAAACTTCAAGTGGCATCCACTAATTGCTTTCAGATCAACAATTCCTCCGTGCTCACTCAACGCAACCCTTCCTCACATGCCGAAGTGGTCGCAGAGTACTCGAATGCCAGTTCAGCAGACGTGAAGAAGGCAATTGACGCTGCTCTTGCAGCGAAGCCTGCGTGGGAGTCGTTGCCTTTCGCTGAGCGTGCTTCGGTATTCCTAAAGGCTGCAGATCTGATTTCTACGAAGTATCGATATGATATCATGGCAGCAACAATGGTAGGGCAAGGCAAAAACGCATGGCAGGCTGAAATCGACGCAGCTGCGGAGCTGGTTGACTTCCTAAGGTTTAACGTGAAGTACGCTGAGGAGACATATGGGCATCAACCAGTCCACAACTCGCCTGGAGTATGGAAGTATGTGCCACTTTTCCTAAACACAATATGCAATAAGCTGATATGACAAAGCCGCGTTGAGTACCGCCCCCTGGAAGGCTTTGTTTACGCCGTCTCTCCTTTTAACTTTACAGCTATTGGTGGCAATCTCCCCGCCTCTCCGGCCTTGATGGGTAACGTTGTACTTTGGAAGCCTTCCCCGGCAGCCATCGGATCGAATTGGCTTCTTTATCAGATCTTGATCGAAGCTGGGTTACCACCAAATGTCATACAGTGGGTCCCTGGTGACGCAGAAGAGGTAACTAAAGCAGTTCTGTCTCACCGTCAATTTGCAGCCCTACATTACACCGGTAGCACCGCGGTGTTCCGGTCCTTGTATGGCAAGATCGCAGGCGGAGTTGCAGATGGCAAATTTCAAAGTTACCCAAGAATCGTAGGCGAGACCGGAGGCAAGAATTTCCACTTGATTCACAAAGATGCGGACATTGCGAATGCAGCCATCCAAACCGTGCGCGGCGCATTCGAATACCAGGGCCAAAAGTGCAGTGCTTGTTCTCGCCTCTACGTGCCGAAGTCTGTCTGGCCGGAGTTCAAAGAGAAGTTGGTTGCAGAAACCAAAGCCCTCAAAATTGGCGAACCGTCTGACTTCTCGAATTTCATTGGCCCTGTCATTCACGAGGCCAGTTTCAAAAAGCTGTCTGGCGTCATCGATGAAGCGAAGAACGACAGTGAACTCGAGCTGCTTGTTGGCGGCAGGTACGACAGCAGCAAGGGATATTACATCCACCCTACTATTTATCAGACCACGAACCCGAACCACCCTCTTCTATCTCGCGAACTCTTTGGCCCTGTCTTAGTCGCTCATGCATATGACGATGCGGCACCTGACGCATTTGCCAATATCATCAAAAAAATCGACGAGACATCTGAGTACGCCTTGACAGGAGCAGTGTTTGCGAAAGATAGGGAGGTCATCAAGTTTGCTGAAGAGAAGCTGAGGAATGCAGCTGGTAACTTTTACATCAACTGCAAGTGCACCGGTGCCGTTGTTGGCCAACAGCCATTTGGAGGCTCGAGGGCTAGCGGAACCAATGATAAGGCTGGTAGCGCAAATCTTTTGGCTAGATTTGTGAACATGAGAGCGATCAAGGAGGAGTTCTTGCCCACAGAGAAGGTCCAGTACCCTAGCAATGAGGTCTAGGGGGTTTGGCTAATAATAAATCGGGGCTGCTTCGTTGAGAGGAAAAAGATTGCAGAACAAGGAGGGCAAAGGGTTACGAGAAGACCGTGCCTGAAGCATTGGAGGCGTAAAGGAGTTCAGGGACCATAAAATCTTGAACCATAGCAACAAACCAACCTTATGAATCATGAATTAAGAATGTCAAATATCATGGTTTACAAGCGAACTGTCACCCCAACCAACTTTACGCGATGCGTGATCTCCTATTGTGCCGGTGCCAAAGGTGCAACCTTTGTGCTCGGTGAATTTCTCCACTTTTGGTTAGTTGCAAGTGATAACGGCGGTAGATATATAGTGTGGTTAGCAGTAACTCCAATCATCATCAGCGAACTTTGGGTTTTCGATCATCAAATAAATAGTAAAAACTGGTTGGGTGGGCAGGAGAAAACTGTTCTTTACTTAGTTACTTTGTTAGTTATTTGTTACTTATTATTTGTTGGAATCTCCGGCTCGAAAGTTAATACCCTGCTACTTACTCAATTTCGATGGAGTTGAAATACCATGCTCCATACCACGGTACAATAGCTAATTATCTGCTGCTATGAATACTAATATAATATTAGGTATGAGCTTACAAAGTACAATACCACTAGCGCCTTAGCATAGTATACCTATAAACATAATACCGTACTTGGTCGGGCAATGGTCTTTAAGAACCCCTCGTCGAGTCAATGTAGAAGGCTCCTTAGTGTGCTAGCAGATTCGTCACGAGTATCGCAGTGCAGCTTGCGTACAGACGATATTACAGCCAGTCCTTGCGTGAGTAATGGCACTATCTCGTTCTCCGCCTAATATCCATGCTAGGCGATAACAACTGCGCTGCCTTAATTGCTTTAGAACTGTGTTCTATAGTATCACACTGATTCTGAAAACCTGCCTAGGGTTGCTGCCGTGCCTCTCGATTCGAGCCCACGCAGTAGGTGACAGTATACTCTATATAATATAATATCAAGCGTCCGCGGATCTCTCACATCTTGCCGGTAAAACAGCCAATAAAGCGTCACATAAAGCCATGCAAAAACGAGGCGAAGGTCACATCAACACTTTGGCTTCTTGAACTCGTAGTTTCACTTAAACAATTCAAATATGTTTGAGTACAGTCCAATCTTGCCATCGAGGTGTAACCAATTTGCGTGAGCCAAATTCCGAGTGCTCCAACTACTAAGCACCATAGAGAGTTTACTATCAAGTTGCCGTGCTTTCTCCATCTTCTTGACAACTTCAATATACCTCCTCCGTTTAGTGCGCTTTTCTCGGTCTAATTCCTCCTTACGATAAAGCGGCCCATCCGTCACAGGCGGTACAATGGCCAAATCTTTGATAAATTCGACCATCTCCCAAGGAACAGCAATCGCATTCTCCCGGTCGATCACACTCCGAATAGAGTACTCAGAGTCCACAAGAATATTGCTTTTGTATAGATCGGAGTGAATAATTGGAAAAGGTCTTTTCTGAAAGCAATGCTATTGGGCGAAGCTTACAAGTTGCAATGGAAAGTATCTAATAGATTTCAAGATCCCCTCAGCAAGCCCAGGGGTATTCTTTCTCGAATGGCATTCTCGTTGTAAGGAAACTTCGCCTGTTCCGCCCAGGCCTTAAAAATTCCGCTGCTGAATTGAATGGGCCTCCAATTCCAGGTATAGCCCCGACAGAGTAAGTTCCATCAGAGAGTCTGACAATGCTTCCAATCTTTGGAAAACGTACTGATATCATCTCAACTTGGTTCTACTAGCTTGATTCCGCATACATCATCTACTACATACCTGTATTCTAGCCATTGCGGTATAGAATTTCTCCTTGAAATGCGGGGGGGTTTTGCCTTTATGCACAGGCCATCCACCGAAGGAATCCATAGCGGTATCTGCTGGGACGAATTCCATAATCATAAAGGCGACGCCGACGGCATTGTCGTAGCTGGCCTCGTACGCGAATATCTCTGGAACCGGAATTGTTGATCGTTCTCGAATAACTTGAATCGTGTGAACCTCCTGTACTAGACGTTGAAGTGAGTCGGCAGTAGCTCTGCGTAGCTGCAGTCGTGCCACCCAACTAGTTCCATCTTAAAAGTCGAGCTATCGGACTACATGTAATCCACCGATATTGTACTCGGCAGAGAGCTGGCAAGTAACTACGCCATCGTGATTCGTATGCTTCCGTCTTATGCCGATCGCATATTCCTCAAGAGCCTTCCAATTGACGGAGGTCAGTGAGCGTTCGGCGTTGATTTCGTTCTTCCAATTCAATCATTTAGTGTTATGCTGAGAGGTCATGATAGGAACGCTCTGAACATTTTGTGAAGGGAAAATTCCATGACCGAGGCAACAGGTACCACGCTAGTGCACACCGTTATATGTATAATCACGATTAGCTTCAGTGTCCGTTCATCCGATCGACGATGAAACAATCCCTCGTCATGCGCTAACTGTTTTGGATATATGCAGCATCGATTGGCTGGAGTGCAACTTGACCCGTAAACAATAATACCATGCGGAGGCGGCTTAATACCGTTGTTGCCTGCTTGTGGCTTGCAGAATAGCGGCTCTCGGGCACGAAAGGATTGACTCATAAAAGGCTAAGAGACTACTTTAGCAGCTAGCCTGATTCTTATCCATCGGCTTACTGTCAGGCTACGCAGATAGCTGCGTAAGTGCGAGCCGGAGAGGCCCCGGACCCGGAGATAATCAACGTTGTTGATTATTCTCACCCTTTTGGTTGTTTGCCGTAGTGGAGTAGAGCCGCGTTCTAACACTTACTGCCACAGTGTTCATCCTTGACGCCTATATATGCATGGCCTAATATAACCCTTTGTGTATTTACTCGCGTACAACCGTTACTATCTGTGTTGTGATAAATAAAAGCACCATCATCTACCCAAAGTTCTGCTAATCATCACGCTCTCAACTAGCTCTTGTGCCCCCTACATCCGCATTCTTCTAAAACAAAATTTGTTTCACCAAGCAGCAGGCAGCCGCTATGATTCGGGTATTTTCATTACACTTTCAGACTTGGCCATCGGCCTTTGAGTAGGCTTCTCAAGCATATGCCACAGCCGTCGTAAATTGTGCGAAGAGTCTTCACGCCAAATGTCCAACAGTCGGATTATCTGCGATACACCATATGCTATATCAAGTATTCGTGTAATCGGAAATAGTCTCATCGAAGGGAGTGCTCGATGCGCCGAAGATTGAGAGGAAAAGTCAACAACACAGCCTGGGAGAGACTACCTTGACACAATACAAGATGTTGCATTAATTTGGGAGTAATGTAACTCGCAGAACGGACAGGTCTGAGTTAGGATTTTGTGGCATTCATCAGATTGCGAGTATGTGTCGACGCCCGATCACGATATCACCGTGGGTTTGCCATCAATCACAGGGGAGTGCAGATGAGGTAAGTATGGAGGCATGGGGCGTGGGGGAGGAGGTAGGGCTGTCGGTATAAGAGGTCACGATGATCGTTTACCTCTCACTAAAATCGCTTCTCCAGCTACGCATCTGTTTTGAGGAGCGTCGCCGGCCGTCCTGCTCCACGCCCTGCTTGTCTCTATTCATCTCTCGAGAAAATATATCGACATGTCCATTGAATCCATCCTTCAACATCGCACCCTCTCCAGAAGTAGCAGAGCCTCTTTCAGAATCCCTTCCCTTTATTAGCGCTTTTTACTTGAAAAGGGCAGGTCGAAGCTTTCAATTCCCCTTGCACCCTGCGATCGAAGCCACCAGGTGAGAATAAGCAGCACTCATGACTAGATAGCTTATTCACGTCTATACAGAAGCCATCTTCAATACTCTACTCTCGATACTTCCAGCATCTCTACCGCTCCCTCGGACTCTTCCTCCACGAGTGCTTTTAATTCAACGGATAGTGTTCACTAAACGAGTAACGGAGATGCTACCACCCGCAATGGTCGAGATACCAATCCAGGCAACGCTGATGGGGGGATTTGCCCAGTGCCTCTGTAGCCGACTCAAGGATGATCTTTCTGAATATAGCAACGCTAGGTGGGCTTAACAGAACTTAGGTTTCTATATAGAAATATGGGTGGTTAGGTATATTTTTGTCTGTACAGAGCTTTTGTAGTTATCTTGGTACTACCAATCTCCGGGACCTACCTCTACTACTTTTCCCCGATACCACAGTAAATTGCAACAGAATTTTGCTCTTGAAGAGCATTGAAAATATCCACATAACATTGTGCCTCGGCACGCCGTTGTACAAGTTTTTGTTTCATGATGCGGCTCAAATCCTTCCTTGGCCCTGCACGAGTCGGAGGTCCACTTTGATCGGGAGCCCCGTTCTCAAAGCGTACAAGTAGTGCCCCTGAACGGGTTCCGGTGGAAATTCCTCACGTGCGGTGTCAGCCTCGAACTATTCCATGTGGCGCCACGGACGGATGCTTGGAGGGTTCAACGCTTTTTCCTGCAAGAAAACATGTCAATGATACGGGCGAAGATGGCAACTTTTGTGTGAGGGGTAAGAGAAATCCCATTACCCCTGCCTTTGCAACTTGATGACGACGTTTAAGAGTCATAGTGCTTATATCCGGAGGGTCGACTCTATATTCGGAGGGTGCTAATAGCAAGTTTGCTCTTCATACCGCGGGGACCTATGCGATTTTCTAGGTATGACAACTCTGCACGCAGTCACGGGGTACTCGGACTGCGATTGATGGGCATGTTTGCGTAGTATCTTACTTTCGGCCTACATTTCTTTGAGAGTGACTTCTAGAAGATTGTGCATATGTGGGTAGCAATATGTTATGACCGACCCTCCGGATAGATCCTGCACCGCCATCTTTATCAAGACGAATCAGCCTCGGCAGTTCGGTCCTTTTTCATCAAGGATCTAAGCCCTATGACGCACAGGTTGCAACCTGCGCCGAGATCCGCAATCGAGTACACGCCACCAACCGTAAAGGGTAAGGTACTTGGTTCGGCCGAACATGCTTTGCAATTTGACATCGCAAAGTCATGCATCATCGGCCTCAAATGTTCATAAAGTCCGCTTGTTATCGGGAGCCGAGGGCCAGGAGGGACCGCGCAATCCCTGCTGTTGGGCTCGGTTTTCGTAAAAGATTGATGAATCTGTTTATATCTGACGCGCTCCTGCTCTTATAACGATCGACCTCCCGTCCATTCGTCTAGTATACCCTTTCCTGCTCGTACCTTTTAATTCCCCGGCCTATCAATTGGCCCTGGCGTATCCTCTGTATAACGGATTCGGAACGAGCCAAGCATACCTATCAATACGATAACCAAGATGAAGGAACGCAACCAGACTGGAAACAGTCAAGACGTGGAGTCTGGAAGAGAAGGCATCTCGCATTGGAAAATGCTCACAGATCAAGGAGTCGTCACAAAGGAGATCCAAGAATGGGATTACGAGGGTGAAGGCACCGAAGACGACCCATATGTTGTCGAGTGGATAGAGAACGACCCCAGGAATCCTATGACTTGGGCCAGGACGAAGAAATGGACCATAGCACTTACGGTCGCAAACGCAGTGCTTGTGGTCTCATTCTGCTCGTCCGCGTTTTCAGGAGGTGTGTATTATAACGCATATGCATCGGGCATGTAACTGACCCTCACTAGGTATTGGAAAAATTATGATGGAGTTTCATGTCAGTCAGGAAATCGTCACCCTTGGTGTATCACTATTCGTTCTTGGGTTTGCGCTCGGACCATTACTGTAAGTCACCCTCTTCGGAGAAGGCATGGTTATGCAACTAATTCTGTGCATAGATGGGCCCCCTTCTCAGAAATCTATGGTCGTCAGGTCGTTTTCCTTGGAACATATTTCGCCTTCACTGCCTTCAACGCTGGGGTTGCTGGTGCGCCAAACATCTGGGGACTGCTTATACTTCGATTTTTTGCTGCGGCGTTCGGATCTAGTCCCCTCACCAACGCCGGTGGTGTAATCGCGGACCTTTTTAATGCAAATGAGCGTGGGCTGGCCATGTCTCTCTTCTCGGCTGCACCGTTCATGGGTAAGTGTTATAACCTTTCCTCGTGAAAGCTCTTCACTAATTCAAGTTTTCAGGTCCTGTTCTGGGTCCCATCATTGGTGGATTCTTGGGTATGACTGAAGGTTGGCGATGGGTTAACGGTTTGATGGCTATTTGGAGTGGCGCCATGTTCATCGCCACGATCTTTCTGGTTCCCGAGACATACCCACCGGTCCTACTACGCCAGCGCGCCAATCGACTCTCGAAGCTAACTGGAAAGGTGTACCGATCTAGAGCCGACATTGACCAAGGCAAAGTCTCCCTCGGAGAGGCCTTTTCCACTGGTCTCAAGCGTCCTTGGATCTTACTTTTCACCGAACCGATCGTCTTGCTCCTCTCTATATATCACGCCATTATTTATGGCATTCTTTACATGCTATTCGGCGCGTTTCCAATTGTTTTCCGAATCGGCCGTGGCTGGAACGATGGCATTAGCGGTCTCCCATTTATCGCAGTCGCCATTGGTATTGTGCTCGCCCTCGCCTATGTCATTTTCTATGACAACAATGCATACTTAAAGAAAGTCAAGGCATCCGGTGTGGGTTATACCACGCCGGAAGCAAGGTTGCCAATGTGCATCGTTGGTGGCATCGCACTTCCTGTCGGGCTATTCTGGTTTGCCTGGACAAATGGAACAAATGTGCATTGGGCAGTAAGCGTCGTTGCTGCTATCCCGTTCGGTTTCGGCATGGTCCTTATCTTCCTTTCGATCATGAACTACTTGATCGATAGTTACACCATCTTTGCAGCCTCCGTTCTCGCTGGTAATGGTATCATCCGATCTGTCTTTGGAGCTGCGTTCCCACTGTTCACCAAGCAAATGTATGACGGGCTTGGGATCCACTGGGCGTCCTCTGTGCCAGCTTTCCTCGCCCTCGCCTGTATCCCATTACCCTTCCTTTTCTACAAGTATGGAGCTTCTATCCGCAAGAAGTGCAAATATGCAGCGCAATCCGAAGCATTTATGCAGCGCATCCGTGGCCAACAAGCAGTGGGGGAGCAAAACACCGCCTCGGATGAATCGACCAACCTTTCTTGTGCCGCAACATTGCAGTATGAAGAGGCTGTAGAAGAGCAAGCGCCTGTGGAGGAGAGCGAACCAAAGTTCGCGGAAATGAAGACAGAAAAGGAGACAGAAGGCGCTGAACTCAAGAAGACACAAACTGGCCGATCAACTAGGAGCAGAAGATCAATGAGAGACGAGTTCTACGACAATCCATTCGAGATTGATCGTGTTCATACAAGAGAAAGTTTTGCAGGCAGGGCACGGGGTAACAGCCATGCAAGCAACCACAAATGAGCGATTGCATGACAAGTGCAAAAGTTTGATTGGAACATGGCCTGAGAAAGAAAGGCACCACCTTTGCATTTTGAGATACCAGCATTGTATACCCATCTCCTATAGAGTTTTGTAATTCATACCGTCCAATAATATTTTCTTTGTATACTCAACATGTTCTTAGTGTGAGAAGTGGCACGCAATTCGAGGATGAAAGACAATAAATAACAGGCAGAATGGTCGATTACTAGAAGACTATGACCACTAGGTGATCAATTCAGCGGAAGTACGCGCACTGCCGTATGCTAGCAAATCTTGGAGTGCAGTAATTAATCTAGAGTTTGGTCCGCAACTGGGACCATGCCGGCATTTCATCAATTTGTTCCGACAGGCATTGTCGCACAGTTAGGCCGTAGCCACCCACTGCACCACCGAACGGACACATCGCTGGGACCGACAACATGTGTCACCTCCATGTTCCTGCATTCGCGGTTTCTCGTTCCACGACGCCACCACCGCTAGCGATGAGGAACGTCTCCCTTGCCCTGCCCACCTTAGCATTGTAGCACTAGTACAGCGACAGAAATGCCGCGCATTCGTACAAGACACATTATTGCATGCACTGCCCTTGTGCTATGGGTCTATTATTTTCTACCACGCGACGAAGCCATACCATTCTTCAGCAACTATAGGTATGGCGCGTCTCAAAGGGGTACGGCCGCTTTGGCCCGATATATGAACGAGCCAGCACACGTGCCAAACATCACCGCAAAGCAGAGCAGCTTCGACTGGAGCTCCGTCGACTTCGCCTATCCCCCAAAGCTCACGCCAAAGCTCCCAGCGCCTGTCACGAAACGACCACGCATACAGCACCGATTCAAAGCAGAGCCAAAGGAGGCCGTGGCCGTGCAAGAGCAGAGGAGGCTGCAAGTGAAGAGAGTATTTGGACGGAGCTGGGCGAGCTACAAAAAGCAGGCATGGATGAAAGACGCGCTCAAACCAATAAGCGGCCAATATGTGGATCAGTTTTCGGGCTGGGCTGCGACGCTGGTGGACAGCCTGGATACGCTTTGGATGATGGGCTTACGCGACGAGTTCTATGAAGCTGTGGCAGCGGTGGCCACAATCGACTTCGGACAAAGCACGGCATCTACGGTCAACACCTTCGAAACATGCATTCGATACCTGGGCGGGCTTCTTGCCGCATACGATCTGAGCGGACATGAGGTGTTGAAGAGAAAGGCTATCGAAGTTGGCAATCTACTGTACGCTGGGTTCAACACCAGAAACGGAATGCCAGTCGACTTCATCCAATTTGACCTCGCGAAAAACGGCTCAGGGCTGACAGTCGAGGGTCAAGTTGTCAGTGCCAGTCCTGGCACGATTACGCTGGAGTTCAGCAGGTTAAGCCAGATCACGGGAGACGATAAATACTATGCGGCAGTTTCGCAGGTCATGGACGTTTTTTACAAGGACCAGAATAACACGAAACTGCCCGGTATGTGGCCCATGTTTGTGTCGATGCGTAAGAAAGATGTTATAGAAGGATTTCAATTTTCTATCGGCGGTAACGCAGACTCATTATATGAGTATTTGCCCAAAGCTCATGCGCTACTTGGCTCCGCAGAGCCAAGCTCGAAGAAATACGAGACCATGGCGCGCTTCTTCATGGATACTGCGATCCAGAACCTCTTCTTCCGGCCTATGATCCCTGGAAACGAGGATATCTTGATACCAGGGAACTGCGATGTTCTTGATGAGGGGCCGCGGTTAGACCCCGAGAGCGAACACTTATCGTGCTTCATCGGAGGTTTATATGCGCTTGGTGGACGCTTGTTCAAGAGCGACGAATATCTGAATATTGGCGCAAAGCTGGCACGTGGTTGCGCGTATGCCTACAAATCTTTCCCTACTGGCATCATGCCCGAACGATATAACATGGTGCTCTGCCCAAATTCAAACCACCGTGAATCATGCACTTGGAGCCAAGCCTATTATGACACAGAGGCTTCTACACGCCCGCAATATCTGCCCCATCTACCGAAAGGCTTCACGACGGCGAAGGACCCTCGATACATCCTCAGACCTGAAGCTATCGAATCAGTCTTTATTCTCTGGCGCATCACAGGCGATCCTTGGTGGCGGGAGACAGCGTGGGATATGTTCGAAGCGGTAGTCAGGGCGACAGAGACCGAGTATGCGAATGCAGCGGTGCTGGATGTTACGGTGATTGGCGCGGAGAAAGAAGATTACATGGAGAGCTTCTGGATGGCAGAGACGCTCAAGTACTTCTACCTGTGCTTTGCAGACACAGACCTCATCAGTCTGGACGACTTCGTGTTGAACACAGAGGCACATCCCTTCCGATTATCGAAGTAGGGTCAAATATCAAGGCTGGTCAGCTGTTTCCTTTATCAAACGATGCATGTGATGCTGTGCGTATTCATTTGTGTCTCTTTCAACATCAGAGGCCCGTTGCGAATGCGAAGTCTCTCGTTGTACAGTCACCCGCTTCCTGTACAATATCTCCCTCTTGTATTCCGTTTCTTCAGTCTTCCTTTAGACGTTGTAACTCGTGTTGACGTGTACCACAAAAGCACTGCACATAGCCGACCATCCCTAATACCCGTACCGCAACCTTGCAATCGCCAACATGCGTTTCTCTACTGTTGCTGTATCCGCTGCTAAGGGAACGATGGGATTTGCCCTCGGAACAAAGCAACCCGGAGGCCAATGCAAGACGCAACAAAGACTATGAGCAGGATTTCGATGCTATCAAGAGTGGATCAGGCGCTACCATCGTTCGTGGCTATGCCGCTTCAGATTGTGATATGGCCAAGAATACCCCGCCCAATGCTAAGTCGAAGGGCTCCAAGGTTGTGCCTAGAATCCAGTATGCAGAAATTGCGAACAGCAAGAGATATTGACTAACATATCGCTCTAGGCCCGACGTTGAGGAGTCCTTAACAAAGATCTGAAAGCTATTACCGACGTTGCACAACAATGCACCGATAGTATATACGCCGTCACCGTCGGCTCCGAGACCCTCCATCGCGGAAACTTCACAGGCGAAGAGCTCAAGGGCAAGATCCAGACCGTAAAGTCCAAACTACCTACCGGCATCAAGGTCGGCACTGCCAGTGGCTGGAACAAGATTGTCGACGGCACTGGTGACGCCATCATCGGCACTGCAGACATCATCACGCATCATGGTCAACGCAAGATGCCGGAGATTTGGAACGGCGAGACTGGCTAGCCCACCGCTGTCGGTACACATTACGGCGCCGCGCAAGGCGGTCTGTCTAGCGCTGAGCACTTTTACCAACATGGCTTCTGCTCCCTGCTCGATTGGGGCTTCAACGCTTTTTACTTTGAGGCTTTTAATGAGCCGTGGAAGCCGGCGTCGATTGGTGACAATGGCAAGAAGGCCGATGGGACGACATGGGGCGCTATGATGGCTGATCGCAAGGCTAAGTTTAGTTTAAAGTGCTAGACGCCTGGTAGATTTAGTGCATGGTATGGTATTGGCAGACTTGGAAATACTGCATTGGGCGGTTATAGAGGTTACGGCTGCATATAATATATAGGTTGCAAACCCTTATCTGTTATTGTTGTGTTGATGATAAATGTATGATGGATCAGTAAGAGGTAGATCCCAAATACGACATGCATGCGGGTAAAGCGATTCACTCTATGAGCTTTTCAAAGGGTTGTCTTTGTTTTATGGACGACTTCCAGCATCTTGCTAGGGAAGCAAGTAATGTAGGGTTCCCTCAACTAGGTCATAAATCCTTCGATGAGAGGCAAGTTGATTTTTTGGCTAAGAGTAGTGCTGGGAGGAGCAAGAGGGGTGACGACCCCGGCCTTCGGTAAACCCAAAAAGTGGGAAACTGACTCTCCTTATATTAATGCCTGTAAGGAGTAGGTGGGCTTCACGCAAGGTTAACTTCAGGAGGTGCAACAACTAGAGTAATAGATAAAGATTATATACTACAAAATAATTTAACCAGGAGTATTAGCTTATTCTAGGTATACTTGTAGATACCCCGAAAAAAAGGTTCTAGGTAACCTGAGTCTCTTCTGGCTGCTACATCTCAAGTGGTCAACGTCCCACTCTTCCGGCTGACTTAAGAGTCCGGAGTGGAGCAATCGAAAGTGAAAGATACGGTGTTGCATAGAGTTCTAAATAAAACGTTGCTCTCAAGCAGCAACAATGGAAGCCGGCATCGGCTCTTCTGAGTCAAGAATACCCGCCATAGGGCCGGAAGTGTATTTACCGGATCCCGATGCATAGAAAAAGCGTATGAAGATATATTGGCATTAATTGTACGCTTACAACCATGTCTAAACGCCAGTAACGTGCTTGCCGAATGGCATCCACAAAACCGCAAACAAGGCCAGAACAGTCAACTCGGGTACAGCCGCATTCTGCCAATCACCAGGAAACCTGACCAGCCAATAAATCCAGAACCCCAGCGCCCCAAGCAAAGGAACCAAATGGTAAACTGCAACATAAGCGAAAGAAATTGCATAATCTGCCTCGAGCCCCCAGGCTACAAGGCCGATGTCATCGGACTTGGTGTCAAATTCGCTCTTCTTCTTGGGAATACAGCGTAATCTGTGAGAACGACGGGGCAGCATCACACAATCGTGCCATGGATTAAGGGAACGCCAGACACACATATCGTTACAAGCATTGAGACAGACCGCGAACGTTTTTGGCGGTATCATCGGGAGAGTTCCCGGTCGGGGCGCGTACTCGTAATCGTCCTGGAAGCCAGCGTGTTCGGGAAGATCTTCGCCCTGGGACAAGATGCGTTCAGCATCGAACTTTTCAAACTTCACGAATCTGCAGAAACGGAAGCGGAATGGAGATATAAGGCGTTTGGCCCAGTGGCGATGCTTTTTGTATCTTGCTTTGAGCTCGCCAAAAAACATGGGGTCGTTGAGGTAGGCTGAGATTTGGATTTGCTCTAGGTCTAGAGACCAGCGCGAGCCTTGGATGGCGAATAGGACGCGTTGTGAGGGTTCAGGTGGTTGGTTTGGGGTTACACTTGGTGCTTGATTTTGTATCTGCGGTGGTATATTTGCATCGGATGATGCGTTGGGTTTTATCGGGCTTGCCTTCTGGGTATCAAATGACGAAGAAGCTGCCGTGTTAGAGATTGTTGGTGTGTATCGTTTGCCAGCTTTCGAGGGTTCGTTGTTACTAGATGACGTGTTGGACTTTTGTTTTGGGAAAAAGCTTGATATGGACTTAAGAATCCCTCCTTGGTCATTGAAAAGGTCTACTGTGCGCGTCTTGGTTTGACAGCAATCGCAGGATTCTGGATGTTGAGGGAGCAATGGCACTAAGGCGCGGACTAAATCAGCTTGTTCTGATGACATGTGTTCATGAAGCTGAATGCCGCCAAACTGTATTTGTTAGCTTTTAAGAGTGAAGTTATTGCTTCTTAAGCTCTTACCATCCATTCAAGGCGACATTGTCCGTGCTTAACATTAGGTACCCGAGGATTCAGTGGCCACCAATCCCATTCTAGCCTTGTATAGTCTTCTATCAATCCCTTTAGCTTATTCATTATGGATGCATCATTCAAAGAACATATCGTCATGTGCGCCCTAGGGGTGGATAGAATAGCGTCTTTGAGCGGATGTGGCAATGAAAGGAACCCAAGCTGAATCTTCATGCTCAAAATCCCACTTTTTTCTCCTGCCACTTCCTCAACTGTGTTTTGGAAGTCACGTCTCCGCAATATAGTGCTCGTCCCCTCGAGTATATGTGGATTGGAATGTTGTTCATCAGCATCCAAGTCCGCAGTCTTGGTGATCTGTAAATGTTGGATAATGCGTTCAATTAGGCGCGGCATATTCAACTTCACCTGAGCTCGAATCTCGGCCTTCAAGTTGACCCAATACTCATCGCCCAGGGAATTATAAAATGAATTGAGTATCTGTGTGTATTCCATCATAAAACCTGCCATTCCTAACATTTTGAAGGCATGTTGATGAAATAGCCGCAGTGTATCATCGTCTTAGTACAGTGACTGAAGGTGAGCAAATAATATATCCTCTGCACTTTTGAGACGAGTATCAGTACTTTGTACGCCAAATTTCTCTCGTTTCTTCTTTCCGAATGCTCTTGGGGAGGATACAAATTGCTGTAAGCTCGCCCGAAGTTGTGCAAAGGCAGCACTTTTGACCAGAAATATTTTTACGTTGGTTAGCTCACTGAAAATACTGTCATCAACGTTTGTCTCCTGTTGCTCATCTTCTTCTGATGAGCTGTTGTCTTTTTCCACGGCCTCTATGGCCTCTATGCCTTGCAACTTGGGTACAGTTGTCGAATAGTTTTCTACAATCGCTTCCACGATGTCTCTGGCCTTTCGCTCTACCAGCTTGGCCGCAAGGAAATGGAGCCTGTCTTCTGCCTCTATCTTGAGATTTTCGGAGTACGTTCTAAGCAGCTGCCGAAAACTCTTCGCAAACTTTCGGGGGCCAATTTTGCTATGTATCGCTGTGGTATATAATGGTTGCAACACCTCATCATCGCGAAATATTGAAATTAACTCCCGAGTTGCGGTGGCTATTTGCAGTGTCGAAAATCCACTAGCTTTCGAAAGGTCTGTTGCGGATGATGCCAGAGAGCGAACTGAGAATATCGACCCTTCGTCTGATGACCCCTCAACTTCACCATTACAATGTATTCCATTCCTGTGAATATTATTTGCGTCTTTAGATATGTAGTTCCAGGTCTCGTAGGTTTTGCCGGAATACCGTTCACCATAATCTTCATCCAAGCTAGACATTTGCTGTGCATCGTCTCCCGCAGCTGCACCCTGGGCTTGATCAGATTTCCCATCACTGCTAGCCAATGAGTTGCCGTCGATGATTTGGCTGCTGAGCTCATCGTCACCACGAAAAGAAGTAGAACCCCAGCTGTATTCATCGTTTGCCGCGCTGACCTCAATCGTGTAGTGTTTCATGTTGCTTCGCTGATCAAGAATATCACTGCTATACAAAGAACTGCCCTCCTCGTTTATGAAAGCACTCGTCTCTGGTTGAATCTGTGTTGACTTGGGATGAGACTCTGGCCCATTGGCAATATTATCTCCCGTCTTGGGTGGCAGCTTAAATTGCGATAATTTCACCTGCATGAACTTATCAGTCCTCGTGGTTACCGGTAGGTGATGTAGAATAGTGTGTGACCGTTCCTGTGAAACGAAATTCCTCTTGGGTCTTGACCGCGAACTAAACTCAATAGCTTTGAGTAGGCCCGGGACTTCTATATATTCATTCGGGATTTCAACTCTTATAGGAGCGCCGTCTTTCTCCTTCGTACTATATGTGTATGCATCGGTGTCATTATACATTTGCCTACAGATGAGCGTATAGAATTAGTAAGCTTCCCCCACAAAATAGACAAGTCATTTACTTACTTAGCAATTTCCTGGGCAAGTTGATGACCTGAGCCGCATAACGACTCATGATTATGATATACTTGCAAGGCGTCGTGACAAAATGGGCACTTTCGAGCATGTATCTCAAAGTGGTAGGCTGCCCAGCCCTCAGAAATATTTACAGGACGAGAAATACTTTCCTCGGGTTTTTGGCCTTGCTTTTGCTTTTGCTTTTGCCCCTTTTTTGCCTGAGGTGCAACGATCTTACGTGCCTGCCATTTTCTCTTCCTTTGCGTCTCCGCGACGGTGTAGTTGGTAGTTGATCTAGCATCCGCGTGTAGCGGGTGCGACGTGCCTTGTATGATCGTCTGGTGACTGTTCCCACTCGTGTCGCTCATCCCATGCATATCTGGGCAATGGCTTTTCCCAGGAGAAGCAGAGTCTGCCATTATATCAATACTATCTTTTGGCAGCTCAAAAGTAAAGTATGATCTCGCGAGGGCAGCGTATTCAGAAACCAACGATATCAGGCAGAAACATGGAAGATAATACAATTGGATTGGTTGATTCGATTTGATTTGAGTTGAGTTTGGAGATGATCTGATTGAAGTGGAGGATAAGTGTCTTGAGGCTGATGTAGGAAGAAGAGGGGTATGGCATCAGGCTGAAGCTTGGCTGTGGCTGGACCAGGATGAGATTTGGGGGCCAACAAACTTCTCTCCTTAAAACGCCTACTAATATTCAGAAAGACCTACTTTCAGCTCACGTCATACGATACCTTCATTCGCTGCCGGCTCAACAATATAGCAATACCCTACACAATGCAAGCCGACACCCACCCGACATGGCCTTATGCACTTAGTAATATAGCTGCGGTACTATGGCAGATACACAATGCCCTTCAAAAGTCAACATTTGTAAAACAAGAGCAAAATGGTCGAGTATTCGCTTCGCTGTACAGTGGTACCTAACCTAAATCCATCAAGACATCGCTATCCAGCATGTCATATACCAAACAATACCATCATTCCTTTCCAACCATTCCAACTCTTTAAATGACACATAAACCTGCAACATATCATCCAACCCACACAGCGTTTTTTCCCCTTACACAGCACCATTGTAAATATCCCTCAACACCGGCCTCCCATCAAGCACGCCCCTCCTTCCCGCCATAAACACCTTCCCAGGCATTTTCCCAGGCTTCCCATCATCACCCACACTCCCACCCCCAACCCTCTTCCTCGGCTCACGCCCATTCAACCTCCCCGATGTGCCCACAATCTCGCCCAACGCCCTCCTTTTCTTCTCTGGACTTGGCGTCGCATTCAGGCTCCCCCCCTTCCTTGACGAATACACCGGCCTACTCGGCGTTTTGCTCGTCTGCGTAACCGCCTCGTCAAACGCGTGTGCCTCGACCGCGTTGGGTCCAAGATCCAGAACCCAGTCTTTCTCGCGACACAAGGCGATGAGGTCGCGCAGTAGGTCGTTTGCGGAGAGCGTTTTTTCGCTGCCGAGAATAATGAGTTTGGAGCGGGCGCGGGTGAGCGCGACGTTGATGCGGCGGCGGTCTTTGAGGAGGTCGCCGACGACGCCGGTGTCATTGCTACGGACGCAGGAAACGAGGACGATTTCTTTGTCGCGGCCTTGGAATTTGTCGGCGGTGTGGAGTTCAACGGCTGTGGAGCCGGGGCCGATGACTGGGGCGGCGAGTTCGGAGGACTGGGTTTGGGTGTATGCGGAGGAGAGACTGGCGCGGAGTAAGGCGAGTTGGGAACGGTAGAAGGCGATGATACCTATATCTTCGGCGGGGATGCCGAGGCTGAGGAGGGATAGGGTTAGGTGGGTAACAAGACGAGCTTCGAGTGTATTGGTGATGCGTGATCCGGATTGGGTTTCTAAGGCTGGGGATATGTGGTCTGTGTTGATGAACACGACGGGGGAGTCAGGCGAGAGGGTACGAGACAACCAACATGTGGATGTCTCTGGGCCGGCGCAGAGGTCGTGAGTGGTTGGCCGAGAAGAGCGGAATTTGTGGTGGTACGAGAGAAGGCCAGTTGGCTTTGGCAGTGCAAGCTTGCGGGAAGCAACGCTAGGTGTACCACACTTGAGGCGACCAGAGTAGATGAATGTGTTTGATAGGAGCATGATGTCGGAGCACATGCGGTACTGGTGTTCCAGACTTACGACAGCTTGCGGGTGTGCTTCACAGAGCAGCTTGAAAAGCGACACATCCAGACCACCCTCCATTGCTTCCTTGTTTTGTACTAGAGGGGGAAGTTGATGGTGATCACCGACTAAAATGAACTTCTGTGCCATGCGGATTGGACCCAGGCAGACAGGTAGTGTGATTTGTGATGCTTCGTCAACGATACAGTAGTCGAATACTCGGCGATTAAAAAGCGGATGATTGATGGTTAAACAAGTAGTGGCAACAACAGGTAGTCCCATCCAGGACTTCTCGAGTGCTTCAAGACTATCTTTGGGCTCTGCAGCTAATGTTGCAAATTCTCGGACGTCAGGGTGGATCTTTGTTGAAGCCCCAAGGCGGAGGATGCCAATATTATCGCTCCGGATCTTCAGCAGAATGTTGTCGACAGCTGTGTGCGTATACGACGTAAGCAAAACACTCTTGCCCTTTGCCACTAGGGTCCGGATGATGTGCGCAATGGTGGTAGTCTTGCCTGTTCCTGGCATGCCCAGAACAAGTGCGTAGTCTTTCGCCGACATAACCTTGGAAATGGCGGACTTTTGATCCGCGTTCATAGAAACTTGTGAAGCCCTTGGCAGTGTCATTTCACTAGATGAAGGCTTGAATATTGGCGCTCGGTTGTCAACAATTAACTCGCGTAGGTCGCGGGCCTTGTAGACATTGTCATCCATGATTTGTATGAGATTGTTACGGGCCGCAGCCATCCCGTTGCTGAATTCGTCCTTGTCTAATCGATAGAGCACAGGTTCTTCATCGACCTCGTAGGCTGGGATACTTTCCCCTTCTTTGCCGACCTCCATGATTCCGGTGAAGGTCTGATTGTTTTGCGAATTGAATCCAGGAAGCTTAGTGCGAGAATTATGTAATCGCCTGTCGACCGCAATGGTGATGCGGCGCTTCTTGACATTTGTTACGTATCCATTTGCAAGGGCAAAATGGCCTTGCTCATCAGAAACAACCACAGGCTCTCCAATGATGAGTTGAGACTCGGTAAAGGAAAAACCGGGCTTTGGTTGCTGTTTGATGAAAGTGTAAGTATATCGGTTGATCCTTTGTCCCATTTTCTCTTCGTGTACAGACCCAGGCTCGAGAATAACATTTGAGAAGCAGCGACCAAGCTTCTCGCGCTCGGTGCTGAGCATGGTCCAGAGTTCCCGTCTGAATTTCATCATATCCGTTTCCTCCTTGGTTAGGAGCGTGTCCCACTTCTTCATGAACTCTTGATGAGAAGGTTTGAGTGGTTTGACTAGTTCGTCGTATCGCTCTTTGGCCTTCTTGTTTAGTTGAGCCCCCTTTTCGTCCTCTACCAGATTATCATACAAAAAGCACGCTTCTTGAGCATAACACTTCTGGCACTTGAAGTCCTCTTTAAGAATTGGCGGTAGTTCGATACGATCTCGAACATAGCAGGCTAGTTCATTGCGCTTAATGATCATATGAATAATTTCGTTGCGAACGGTAGGAATGCGGCTGATGTCGGATGTTTCGAGGTAGTACAGAATGCCGTATGCGATTTCGACATCTACTAAAATTAATACGTTGGATGTTGCGATTGGGACAAACCTCACCATAGCGATTCGACAGTAAGAGATTGTAGAGTGCCGTCTGAGCAACATGCGCTGCGTTAGAAGAATTCTTTCCTGTTTTCACCTCAAAAGGAACAGTCAAGGCCCTTTCGCCTTGGTCATCTCGCATGATGACTTGTACGGTAGCATCGATATTGCCTTTCAGGCCATACATCGGTGACCACACATGTTCTTCCACGTCAAGTAGTTTGTTAATACTCATGTTCGACTGTCGCCCGTTTCGCTCACCAACAATGGCATCAGCTCGAGGCTCTGCACGCACAAAAACTTCAGCCCACGCCTGAAGCTCGGGCAACTTGCTACTGAGGTGCTCCTTGACTGCCTCGCAAGTCGAATTTATCTCAAGGATAGTCTCAAATTTGCTGGGTAGAATTTTGTCAATAGTCTCCAGCAGGAAGTCCGAATCCCACTGATTACGTTTTAAGGCTTCTTGAAACAGCTCATGGAGAAGTGTACCGTAGAGCATGGGCGGGTTGGCCTTACTCGTCGCTTTCACCCGATCTTGGAGCACCGCTCGTCGTAAACATCCAAAAGAATCTGCAACTACAGTTGCAGATATTAGATGATCGGGATGTAATATTAGCATATTGTTATGAGCATCAACGACGCATTGCCCAGTAGATGAGAACTCCCCGATGACGTGCACGAATGAGTCTTTTGTACAAGGAGTGTCAAACCATGCTTGTCGTAGAATAATCGCCTTGAACAGCTTCGTCTTCTCTTCCTCGACTAGCAGAATCTACGAACGTTAGCTAAACATTGCAAAGAGTCGAGTTTGTAGAGGTAGATTTACTTTCTCAGGCATGGGATGTCCATGTTCAGTCATGTAAGACCCCTCATTTATGTCCTTGACCAGATAACGTTGAATGGCTCTTGCATCCTGTGAGCTCTTTCAGATTTAGCATGTCTTCATTATCACGGAAACGTGCAAGTTCTACGTACAGTATCCGCAGGTGTCTGTGTAGCCGCTACCTCAGCTGCAGCGAAAACGTCTACATCTATATCGTCTCCAAACTCATCCGAGTCATCATCAACAAGGTTGATGATTGGAGCAGGCACAGAATTTCTCGTGGCTGCATGGGCTTCTGCCTTCTGGGAAGGTGATAATAACGGTCTTGTGTCATACAATGATGCAACGTGCTCAAGATCCGCGGCAAACCCATCTTCATCCTCGTCCATACCAAACTCATCGTCAGAGTCTACTTGTTGCGACTGCACTCCCGCTAACAGCTGTTGTGATTGAGACTGGTGTATTGTTTCAGAGGGTTTTGTAATATGGTTTGCTGGTGGCACTGCTTGTACAGGCTGCTCAACCGCTTGAGGCGAAATGCCCAGAACGTCCGCCATCTCTGAGTCGAAGTCGTCATCACCAAACTCATCCGAAGATCCAGAGTGCCTTTTTGGCTCGTAGTCTTCCAAGTATACGTCCTCGTCCTCGATAACTTCATCTTCCCTCTGCATAGTTTCCGTAGTTCCTGTAGCCTGTTCTTGTGTGCGTCGCTGCAGGGGTGAGCCTGATGACCCCTTGTGGCGGTCTCCTGTGTCTGGTAAAGGAGACGAACTCGAGGGTAATTGTGAGGAAACCCTCGAATGCGACTTGGATACGCATTGCTTCATTTGCTGGATCATGTTGGCAAGATTCGACTTGGGTGGGGGGCCAACTATTGCACTATCTGAGCTTGGAGCGGCCGCAAAGACATCCTCGGTTGATTCCTTCTCAGCTTGGAATACGCCATGTGTTCTCCTCCGCTTTTTCGTTGATGCCGGGAACTCGTGGCCACAGCTTGCCCAGCGTCGAAGCCCGCTAACACTGCCCGTGGCAGCGGTAGACCGAGGTGATGATTCGTTGATGAGATGCGCAAAGGCCACACTCCTGTTTGCACTCGGTGTTCCTTTGTTGCTTGTGTATCGACTCCACATCTCCATGGCCGGGTCTGCTTGAGGTGTTGTGAGCTCTTTCCTGGCAGGGTCTAGCGTGTGTTCGTCCTGTGACGGGCCTACAGGCGAGGAGCTTCTAGCACGCTTCTTGTTCTTTCGAGGCAAAGGCGTGCTCGTTGGCTGTGATCCACGCCATACCAACTGCTCCTCTGGCGAAACAACAGGTTGCGGCGCATGTCTCGAGGAATCGTCGATGTTGCCAACGAGATCGGCTAGCGGCAGCCTCTTCATGGCTGGTGTTGATGGTGGTGGGCACGTCTTGAAGGTCGCAGGCTTTGGGGTGATAGCAGCCTTGAGTACCGTTTTTGCGGCCTGTGCCGCTTTGGCCGCGGCGTCGCCTGTCAATGCTTTCCTCGGCGCCATGGACAGGTTCTCTTTCTCGGCCTCGCGTTCCTTCGCGGCCTCAGTAGTGGGAGCGCCCTCGATGAATTGGAAAGCCTTGAGCTTTGTACGAGTCTGCGTCGAGGGCATGATTGGAGGACCGGTAGCGACGTGTCGGGCCGGAGGGGCAGCGGCGCTGTTATTGTGGTGGGGGAAGGGCGGCTGGTTGCGTGAACGGTGCCATTGGCCTCTGTACTGCTGGAGGGAAGAGTCAGAGAAGCAAAAGAGGGACGGGCGGCTCCAAGCGTACCTTGGGTTTCGGATCCTGGTCAAAGAAGGACTTTTGGCGTGTTGACATGAGTAGAGATGGTTGGATTGGCTGGCGTAGGCGGCGCATCGAGTGTGGTTTACGCGACGCGTAGCGCTAACGCAACGTCACGTGGGCAAGTATGGTGTGGACCAATCTGGGGAAGCCAAGGATCCGCATGCGAAGCACTGCCGTCAATACCCACGAAATCCATCCATCCCGCCATCGACCTATTGGGTCCCAGAGCTCTTCCCTGTCGCGTGGAAAACCGGATGGACCGGCGGAGCGTTGCTTTTGCGACAAGCGAAGCCCTATCGATCCCAACTGAGAGCTGTGACCAAGAGCTTAGGTCTAGGCGGAATTTGCACATCCATCCCACGCTCTTCCCCAGATCTTGTGCGCCGGCGGTCAATCGACGCACGCCATCCGCCCGCTTTTCCCCTTCCCTTCTTCTCCGTGACTCTTTACTCCCCGTTCCTACTCTAATCCTCACACTGCCGAAACCATGTCTCAAGCAGACGCAAAGCCTCTGCCTTTCGTCTACCAGTTCGCGGCTGGTAAGTCTCAATTGTGACATGGCTGCACAACTTCGGGGCACGGGAGCCGGAGTCGTCCACTTTTTGGGAGCTCCGAGAAAAAGCTATGCGCTGCACCACCACGGCTGCTTTCTCTCATTTACTCCCTGGCTTCGTCAATTGCAGCCGAAGCGCCTTGATTTGGTCACTGACAATTTGTAGGTGCCGTGGCGGGTGTGTCGGAAGTGAGTCGCTGCTTCCTATGAAACTACGCTCGTGGCAGCCCAGGCAATACTAATAAAGCATGTGCGCGTAGATTCTGATTATGTACTTTCTTCCCCCATCTCTATTACCCTGGATTGGCAACTAATCAAATTAGGTACCCGCTGGATGTCGTCAAAACCCGAGTGTAAGCCCCCGCGCACACCGTCGCTCGACCGACGTATCTGAGTATATACAGCCAGCTACAGACCAACAAAGCCGTGGGCGAAGAAGCGTACAATGGCATGGTCGATTGCTTCAGGAAAATCGTCAAGCATGAAGGGTACGCTCCCAACGAACGCAACATACAAATAGGTAGACATACTGACACATCGCAGTGCTTCAAGGTTATACCGTGGTATCTCCGCTCCCATTCTCATGGAGGCACCAAAGAGGTAGGCTGAAGCATCGGATTCCCACACCCTTCCTGACCACCGTAGGGCCACCAAGTTCGCCGCAAACGACTCATGGGGCGCCTTCTACCGCAACCTCTTCGGCGTCGCCAAAATGAACCAATCTCTCTCCATCCTCACAGGTGCCACGGCGGGCGCAACCGAAGCTTTCGTCGTCGTCCCCTTCGAGCTCGTCAAAATCCGGCTCCAAGACAAAGCCCAGGCCCACAAATACAACGGCATGATCGACTGCGTGACTAAAATCATCAGGCAAGAAGGCCCTCTGACCCTCTACCAAGGCCTCGAATCAACAATGTGGCGCCACATCCTCTGGAACGCCGGTTACTTTGGCTGCATTTTCCAGGTCCGCGGTGTCTTGCCCGCCGCAACAGACAAGAAGGGCCAAATCACAAATGACCTGATATCCGGCGCGGTCGGCGGCACTGTCGGAACGATCCTAAACACCCCGATGGACGTCGTCAAATCGCGTATCCAGAATTCGCCAAAGGTCGCGGGTACAACGCCCAAGTACAACTGGGCATGGCCTGCGCTCGGCACTGTCGCGAGAGAAGAGGGCTTCGGTGCACTATACAAAGGTTTCTTGCCAAAGGTGCTGAGACTGGGCCCTGGTGGTGGAATCTTGCTCGTCGTGTTCACAGGCGTGATGGACTTTTTCCGAAAGATACGTAACGAGTAGAATAGAGACGAAAAACCACATGCATCGGCAAATACCAGGGCAATAGACTGTACATCTCACATTAGATCTGCCACGCTGGCTAGGTAGATCTCGGCCAAAGCAGACATTCAACAACTAGACCCAAACAAAGCAACATACTAAACATCCATAATTAAGATTTTATGTCACAGTGCCGTTTTCCCTTTGAATATAGATATGTGAAAAGAAAAACCCAAACCCCCAACCCCAAAACAAGCCTCCGCCGAGGCAATCGTTGCTAAGTAAACCCTCAGGTCTCGAAAGGAGAAATCATATCATCCCGCGAAAACGACAGTCCATACTCCATCGCTAATGCAAACACACCGAACACAATGCCAACGCATGAAACAAAAGAAAAGCACAACACAAGAATACACATTACACAAGGGTACAACAAATTTTGTGGGGCGATTATATCAATAGGAGCGGGCGGCGGCCGGCCGGCCGAAGTCTGGATCGTCAGCGAGGCACATATGAGTGCAGCTTAGGACCCATAAGCCGAATTATGGCGACTGCTTAGCGGCGTGTTACCCGCGCTGCTACTCATCTCGGTGCTCGGCGTCTGCGGCTCAAGACTAAGTTGCGCACGCAGCGTCATGATCCACTCATGCTGGAGGAGTTCAACAGCAGCAATGCGCTTCGCGGGATCGCGTTCGAAGCACTTTTTCAAAAAGTCGATGCCCTGGTCGCTGAGCTGGTCGCGGCTCGGGAGCTGGGGCGGGTCACCCTGCGCAATGTGGTACATGATGGCCCACTCATTGTCCATGGAGGCCCAGGGGCGGCGGCCGGTTGCCATTTCGAGGATCACGCAGCCGAGCGACCAGATGTCGACGGCACCATGGCGGCCGGTGGAGCCGCCGCGGATGACCTCGGGGGACATGTACATTGGGGTTCCGGTCATGGAGCGTTGGCGGCCTTGTCGGGTGGCGTTGTGTTCGGCGGCGAGGGTTCTGCCTTGGCGGGCGATGAGCTTTGCGGCACCGAAGTCGACGTATTTAATTACACCGTTGTGGTCGAGGAGGATGTCTGGTCAAGGTCAGTACGAATTTAGAAAGGGACAATAGAAGGACGTACTCTCAGGTTTGATGTCACGATGCACGACACCAGCCTCATGGAGATAAGCGAGACCTTCCAACATCTGTAGAGCGTAGACCATAATGACAGTCTCATCCTCGATACGACCGTGTTCAAGCAGTCCAGCAAGCGAACCACCAGAGCAGTACTCCATGAAAATGTAAACCTTATCTCTGTGTGGCTCAATGCCGTAGTATGACACAACATTAGGATGATCAAGGACTTGTAGTACCCCCATCTCATCTTTGATTTGAGCAACAATGGTAGGTATGAGATGCGGATCCTGCAGACGAATCTCCTTGACGGCCATGAGGTGACCTGAGTCCAAGTTCATAGCAGCGTAGACAGATCCAAAAGTGCCACCACCCACAAACTGGCCTTGTTGCCATCGCAGGGTGACATTGGTAGCAGACGCGGATAGGTAGGTAAGCGCTCGATCGGCTTCGTTAGAGTCCTCCAGCACCCTACCAAGGGCTTGGCGTTCGGCTTCCTTTTCCTTCCGGAAGGAATCAGTCTCCTCTAGTCTCTGCATCCACTGCAGTTGGGTCAACTCGATGGACTCTTCGTCGTCCTTTGAGTTTTTGGGGTCCATGAAATTTTGCCCAGCAATAGCATTCAAACGTTGCCTCTCGGCTTGAGCGGCAATTGTAGATCTAGCGCCCATAATATCAAAGTGAGAGATGAGAACTGACATACATCCGGCGACTTTGGCACGAAGTCTTGAGTACTCTTCGTCACTCATTGACAGAATGTTTTGTCCGCGGGTCATCATCATCGCAAATTCGAGAGCCACCACAGCCCATCTAAAAGTCTTGCGGTCTGAAGCAATACAATCGTCGCAGATGAAGCTTACCCAGTCTAGGGCCAGTCGAGTCAGCTTGATGTTGTTCATTGCTCTTCGGTTATAGTCCATGTATAGAACGGAACGCTGACCGAACTCAGTGGCGAAAGCGAAGCAAGTCTGGATGAGATCCTGGCAGTCGAGGCCCTGTGTTTGCCTTCGAACAATCTCAACACTATCCATGATCGTATTGGAGAGCTTATAGGCAGTCTTTTTGATCTTCTGCAATTCCTGATTAACCCGTGGAAGGTTGGCTCTTTGATCGATGAGAGTGTTGAGTTCCATACCGATGCACTGTAGGAAGGACACGTTGGCATTGGCTAAGCGCTGCTGCGATCCATCTGCAACAAGACGTAACCTGCCTGGCTTCAGGTCAAGATGTGGTTCGAGAATGCTGGCTGCCATTTTCTTCCCAGACCAATACAGCACCTCGTCTGGCTTTACGAGGAGTACATAAGGGTTTGATAGATCTTCTGGGGCCTCTTCTGCGTGGTAGCACGTGGTGAGGAGGGATTGGATATCTTGGGGCCGGTCCAGCAGCGCTGGTGATGCGATTATGTAAACCCCAGTATTATTACCGCCACTGGTCTCGACAAGGAAATGACCGGTTACGATCAATGCTTCATATAGGTCATTCAATTGGTCCTGATCCAAATCGATATGGTTGATATTATACTCCGTGCAGTTTTCAAACCGTTGGGTGAGGATCCTAGAGAAACGGAACAACTTTCGCTGTCGGACACGCACGGAATCGAGGATTTGTTTGTATCGCTTCTCCATCTCGGAGCCGGTCAACTCGTCTGGCCGACGTTGAAGCTCTCTCTCAAAATGCGCACTTAGACGAGTGAGTGACTTGGAGGTGAGGACGCTGAACTGCTCGGCAGTTTCAACATCACCCCCCTGGAGTTGTCTGCCCAGCTTGTTGCAAAAGTCCCACTCCTGCTCCAGAATTTCAGCCTCCTTGAACGTGTTCTTGTTGGCGGCTAGCTTCCAGTTCAGCATCTTGAAGTAGAACTTCAGGGCTTCCAGGACGACCGTATCGAAATTTTCCTCGATGCAAGGTGGCAAGTCCCAGCCTGGTTCTGGCCTTGAAATGATCAGGTAACTTTCCTTGACTTGGCCAGCCATGGCGAGGAGGATTTGGAATTGAGCGATCATCTGCTCGGCCATCATGACACCTTGCTGTGACGGGTCCTTGATCTTCTTGGCATAGGAAAGACGGACACGGATAATTTCTTGAAGTAAGCGTGATGGGAAATTGATCAGTGTAAGTAGTTCTTCAATATATGGTGGAAGATGCCTGCCAGCAAAGCCCTCCGCGTTGGCGATGAGCGTTGTCTTTGCCTTTTGGATAACCTTCTCGAGCGGTCTGAGCAGATTAGTCTCGCCCTGCAGAGACTTTAGGCCATCTTCTTTGAGTATGCGGTCGATAAACGAAGATTCATCGGTGAGATGGTGTTCTTGTGAGGACCGCGGCCGTGCTTTTGTAAAGTCGAGCTCTTCGTTCCCTACCCATTTCTTTAGGATAGACATCTCGGTGTTGATGAGGGCTATGGTATTGTGCCAGGCCATGACAGCATCGCAGGCTTCCTTATACGGCTGCGAGGCCGCCCTGGGGTATGCCGCTTCGAGTGCCTGGCGGGTTGGGTACACGCTCTCAATCTTTTCAATCTTCTTGACGATGTCCTCGACCTGTTGTGCCGGTGTCTGACCTGTTTCGGCAGAGCCCTCCACCTCAAACGAGATGACGCTCTCGAGATTAGCCCTGATCTTGGCGCGGGCGTCGTCGACTATCCGACGCTGTGCCTGCAGCGACCGGCCACAGACCTTGGCGCGTATGCCAATCCAGATCTCGGCCTTCATGGTGCTGTCGCCCTGCTGCTCGGTGCTGCCAATCAGCCGCTTCTTCTCCTGCTTCACCACGTCGCCCGTCAGCACGCTGGCGAGCATGGAGTGCCACTCGAGGCGCTCGCGGTTGGCTGGGATCTTGAGCTCCTCTTTCGACGGTTGCATGTCCTCGTTGCCATAGTACAGCAGCGTCTCCTGGTCGTAGGGATCGTTGTCGACGTAGTCAGCAGTGGACGGCGACTCCTCCTCCGTCTCCGAGTCGGTGCTGTAGCCCAGGCTCGGGGTGCGCAGGGCCGAGTCGAAGAAGTCATCCTGCTCGTTCTCCTGGCGGATGCGCTGGACATAGGCCTTTTCCTGGGCGCGGTAGTCGGCGTTGGGGTTGCGGCGAGAGCGCGTGGCCGACGAGTTGCGGGTGCGGTGGGTGTTGAAGCTGAGCGAGAACTGCTGGGGCCGGCGGGCAGGCGCATACGCGTTGGACGGGGTGCGCACGGCGCTGGGTCGCGGCGTGCGCGCAGAATTGGAGCCGTTGGTCTGGATGGGCGGCGGCAGGTCCGTCATGATGGCAGGGCCGCGAGAACGCGAGGACAGGCCGTTGGCGTAGCTGTAGCTCGCACTCAGGCCCAGGTTGGCCAGAGGGGGCACGTCGTCGATGGGTGTTGCAGCCACGGGCGGTGCAAATTGATACTGGCCTTCGTCCATGCTGGGGCCGCCAAGCGCGGCATCGTGATCGTGGTCGGACTCGCCGCCTGACGACGAAGTAGAGCCCCCCGTGTGCCTGGGGACACCCACCACGACCGGCCTAGCTGGCTCAACCATGCTGTCGCCCGCAGGAGAAAGCAGAGACACGCTGTGGTGGTGCACGTTGTTGAAGCGCACCCCTCGGCCGTCGCCCATGATAGACCAGAGACGCCTTGCAGGGATCAGCGCGGAATCCTGTTTCTTGTCCGCGGGAGTCGGTCAGCGCGGCGGTGGCAATACCTGGTAGACAGCCTGGCTCTCTGCTACGGCCTGGTCATCGGCGACACGGCAATTGCGAATGCATGACAACCAAATGGCATCTTGTGCAATCGGAAACACACATCGACTTTGCTTAGCGGCCGGCACATGCTGCCGCCACCTTCCATCTGCGGCGACGTTGGAAGAAATCACATGGACACGCGTCAGGCTTTGCTAGTCCAGCAGCAACCTCTCGACGCATCTGCCTTGTTCTTTCGCCACACTCATGATGCGCTCCAATATCTGCCGGGAGCTTCTTTAGCCGCACGCTGAGACGCTGAGTCGCTGGCCTGCCGTCCTGGCCGTGAAAACCTGCGCGCAGCATGACCGTCTTGGCTTGATCCACCTGTTCTGCCCTGGTCCACAGTCTAGAACCAAAGCTTGACCGTCCAGCATCAATCAATCTTGGCCAACGGCCAGCCCCAGGACCGGCGCCCCGGGGTACCACCCGATTCGATGAGCATGATGCAGGAAGAACATCTGCATTATCAATCATGTGACAATGTCACGTGTCTGTATACACCGCAACGAACATTGACTCGTGGCCCTCACATAGGAGGAAGCGTCGTTACAATGCTTCCATCATTTATGCAGAGAGCACTGCATTGAAGAACTGACAATAGATTCAGTAACTGTGATAGATTTGTTCGAGCCGAGTGAGGCATGGACATGCAGCCCCAGCCACAGCCTCAGGCAGCACCGGGTCGCCCACACAACCACAAACGCCCTGGATGCTGAAGTTTGACTACCATCTCTCAAAACTACTATTGGCCAATCCATCCAGCCACTCCCACCACAAAACCCCCCAAACCACACCGTTGATCGCATGCGAGTAGAATAGGAGAATATGAGTAGCGATCCTCGGGCCGCGCAAGGCGCCGCAAACAACTGCAAGCTTTGCAGTGAATGTAAAAAGTTGGACCTAGAGTTGATGTTCGAGAGCGAGACGAATTCCAAGACATAGGGCCTCTCAAACGATACACCAATAAATCTTGCCCATTCTGTATCATTATCTGGAAATCTATTCGTATCCACTGGGGAACAGTAAATCCACTCAACAATACGAACAAGCAACCACGAGTACTCATTCAGAGCAAAGTGTGGTGTTCCTTCAACCATCAATCTCACACATATTGGAACTATCGAACAGCCCTTGCGATTACGCAGCAACCACCCAAATTCCAACTCAAGAGACGCATTCTACGGACCGACAGAGAAAACCGATTTATTATTGCAGAATTAGAAATGTCTCCTGAAACCGGCAGTAAAAACATCACCCCTTCGTATATTAGACGAGAGGTGAAGCATCATCTAGATACCAATTTGCTCCGTTGTTGGCTAGAAATCTGCCAAAGTCATGACCACCCCCCACACTCTGATCCTGATTTATTCTGGAGAGGGCTTCGACTCATTGATGTTACCGAGGCGCGTCTTGTGGATAAGAATGAGCCATGCGAATACTTTGCTTTACCTTATGTCTGGGGTGACACTGATCCGTTTGGACTACGAACGGCAAAGAAAAACCTCAACCAACTGAAGCAACATAATGCTTTGAGAAGCAGCACTGGCATGGCTGGCAAAAGGATCTCACGTACCATTGTCGATTCTATGAATCTCTGTAGAGCTGTTAGACAGCAGTACTTGTGAGTCGACTGCTTATGCATTGTCCAGGATGATTTGAATGAGAAGAAAAGGTTGATACATGGCATGGGACGTGTTTTCGAAAACGCGATCTTGACAATTTGCGCAATATCTGGTCAACACTCAGATGCCGGTTTAGCCAGAGTGTCATCTCGCGATCACCTTAGCAACAGGTCACATAAAATACAAATGGAAGTTGGCATACTGTCGGTATCGATCGCGCCGATATCTCTTGATGAGCAAATCAGAAATTCATACTGGAATACGCGAGGATGGACGTTGCAGGAGCGAGTCCTGTCTGAAAGACGTTCGTATCTCGCCCCTTGTGAAATGTTCTTTCAGTGTCGGATTTTCACGCAGCGTGAAAGTTACTGATTTGAAGAAATTGATAAGTATGAAGTGAGACCTGGCCCTCCTTAGTGGAGGCGAAGTCTCAAGAGAAGCCCCGAGGGCCGCTTGGTACACGTACCACCACGGGGAGTGCAGATTCAAGACGAGAAAATTGCAGCCCTGATCTCAGATTACTCCAGAAGGGATCTAACATATCCAGGGGATATTCTGAACGCAATTACAGATATCTACCAACTATGCGCGCCAGCCAGCTCTTCCCTTTCGGATATTTCCATGGCTCAAGGAATATACGCTGCCTCTATCCCGTTCTTCCTGTTGTGGTTTATTCCACAACCCGACGCCAGTAAAACCAAACGGCGAGGAAAGATTTTTGGTACTATGCCGTCGAGCTGGTCATGGATTACTTGGATGATAGCGATTGACTTTGTCTGTATTACCTATTCCAGTTTCCCAGCACCATACAATTGTAATTTTCATAGCGATAGAAATTGGTCTTTTGTGAGTGATTGGTATATTACCTTTCGAGACGAAGACGGCACTATTTCATGGTCTTCGGTAACCGAAAAGCATCAGGGGGCGTTACAAGTTTCCAGAGGCGGAGGATTTTTGCCCCAGCATCTGTTGGCTCTCCTCCCAGAAAAGCCGCAGCCGACCAATAATGAGGGTCAACTGCCAGTCGGAACTCTCGGATTTATTGCTCCAGCTACCTCTATTATTGTTGGCAGCAAACCGGAATCCCAATTAAAGTTTGGAAACAGCCACTCCAATGGTGCACGATATCTTTATGCCTCGGAAGATAGCTGACAACAAAAACAAGTCTTTTGCACTGTCAAATTTGATACAAACGACGAGGACTTCACAGAATTTCTTGTGATACGCTACGATGGAAACTACGTAACCCTTTGTGTCAAGACAGTTGATGGGTATTCGAAAAGGGTTGGTATCGCTGTCTAGTCATATTATCCACAACAATGGAATGCGGCAATCAAAAATGGTCTTTTGTCTTTCCATTGGAGGCATGTACAGCTGCAATAAATGCCGTATTAGTCTCTTATCAATCTTGTTTCAATAAACCAATCGTTCGGTTGTGATAGTATTCAGAGATGTTCAAGTTGGATTGAAGCGCTATCTTATGATTGCACTATCACCTACAGTTGATTGCCTATATACTTGAATATCGTCACGCTATATATCCTGAGAATTCCGAGTTTCATCGAGAGTTGGGGTACTATCCGTGGTCACCAATCATGCGTGGGAAAATAATAGCCTTCACCAATTCAGTATGCACTTTATTCATTAGAGAAACTGAAGCCTTTTAATGAAATTATAAGCTTGGTCAGTTATAGCATCATATCCCTAATCTTCAAGAACATTTCTGATATCAAAGTGGTTTCCATACATAAATCTATACTGTTATCTATTTGGCTCAAACAGAACTCCAAAGTCTCATTTTCCTTTGTACAATTCAGAAACCACCACAAGAGCCTGTGCGACGATAAGGTCATAGTGAGCCAGAGGAGTCGGCATTAAACTATACACCTTATTCAATTTTGAGAGTATTTTAGATCAGTCGTCGCGAGCGCAATAGCATGTTTGCCATCATAATCTTCGCTGAAACTAGTAAGCTCACTCCAAAAGTAGAGCCAGCGAAGTACGTAAATGATAATGTATCAGCCAACTCCTGTCCTCCCTCACCACTCCTATCCAGTCGTTCCCCCTTCCAAACCCTACAAAGCATCTTTCCTAATTCTTCTTCACATCATACACTCCCAACGCAAACTCGCCCGTCTGCGTGCACCTCGAAAACCCCGAGCTCGCATGCACACAAAACACATTCCCCCGATCAACCACCAACCCGCGCGCAAACAGCGTCCGCCTTCCGTGCTTCTTCCTACAATTTATCAGCAAAAAAAAAAAAACTCATCACGCGGCGCGCCTGGAAGGCCAATCATACACCACATGCCTAACGTCGAGCTTGAAATCGTAGTACCGATTGTACTCGACGAACTTGAACGCGTATCTAGGATCCGTGCAGGCGAGATATGTAGATGGGTATCCGGTGGTTGCGTCGGCGTAGGCCCAGGTTGCGGAACATGTAGTGGAGGAGGTGTCGCTGGGGTCGGCGACGGTGAAGGATACGGTGTAAGGGCTGGTGTCTCCTGGGCGGCCTGTAGGCTCGAAGATGTCGAGGTTTGTGACTTGGAAGGGGAGTGGGGTGGGGTTTGGGAGGGATAGGGCGAGGGGCGTGAGGGAGAGGAGGGCGAGGGATTTGAAGGTGAGCATCGTGATGGGTTGGAGTGGCGAAGTATTTGTAGGCTTATTAGTGGGAGAGTTAGAAGGTGTTGATGAAGTCTATGGTGGTGAGTGTGCCCGGCTCTTATAGCACTCTCCGGTCACATGCCTTGTCCTTTCCCCATCCTTATGATGCTATTTACATCCGATGCATCATGTTTGATCCAATGGTTGAAAGTTTCTAGAGCGCCTCGTAATGCTCACTGTGGCGCGCCTCGTGTCCGTGTCTGTACAGAATATCGTTTTGGCTGTAAAGTCGTGTGCGATTGGTCAACGCAATCAATGGAGGCGCACCGTTCCGAATTTGAGTTGCCAGTTGCGTTTTGTGTATGATGTGAGGTGCCTTGGGTGTGAATTTTACCGCATATGTTACATCGTATTTGACCTGTATGTGGAAGGAATAGCCACACGGATGCGATCCAATATTTAGTCATCTTAAGTGGGAAGGAGTACGCGACAGTCTCCACAGGTATTATTTTTACCCCTCGCACTAATTTTCAGCTGTATGATGAGGATACATGCCATGATGGAATATACAGGACATTGATTCGTTATGATGGTATGAATGAAATGCATGGTAGTGGTTAGTGAGGCCTACGAAACGCTACCAGGTCAAATAAAAAAGCAAAGTGCGCATGAAGCAGAGACCGAAGATTCAGGTTCAAGTTCTTCTGGTATATTCAAAATATCCCTTCTACGGTGACACTGAGTATTGTGGTGTAGTGGAACCGCACGTGATCGGGGAGCATTAGGTCAGCATGGTGTCTCTGCAGGTGGCTATAAGTAGGACCGGATGGGCGAGAGAGACACCGACACCAACTCGTCATGTAGCTACTCTACGAAAATATTCAACTCATCTCACCGACTGCGGGTCGGCACCTACCCCCTACTTCTACGTGCATCCTACGATGCCACAGTATTTAAACCAGCATTTCTCTGGACGTTCACCGCCAAAATACGAGGCTCAAACGTGGTCGGGTGCTATTTGTCGTCGTCAACTTAATCTCGGGGCCACCAAATGGTGTCACAAATTTGGTCCCAAGTTTCTATCGTTAAGCAGCCAATGAAGATGCATAATATTTCCAAGGGTGATGAAGTTGGTTGGTTGCTGCGAGGACAATATCTGACTTGGTATGCCTAATTACAATCAGGGCATGAGCACTCAGTCTTACAGGGTGGTGTCTCTTGGGGCATTTCAATCCTTCGGAAATTCCTAGGAGTAATTTTGGGCGTCTTCTGATTTCTACAATACTTATGACCCTCTAAAACCAGGACCGGTTCTAACCCGGCCCTATTTGTGCTGGTTTCATCAAATTCGTACGACGTGATCTCGAAGAAACTTGCAGCGAGGCCATTTGGTGAACCTGCAGCAGGCAGTGTCAATGTTACGCCCATAATACGAATTGAGATCGAGATTTGCTTATCAAGTAGAACATGTGCAGCATCACAATGCATCTTAAATGTAGTTTTAGGCCATTTCTCCACGCCCCGCGGTCTCTGCGACTCGGATACCCCAGGCGGAAGTAGACAAGTCCTAGTGCCTCATTGGTCAAGGCCAGAGTTATGCCGTTGGATATCATGCACGAGAATATGTTGTTGATATCTGCTGAGTTGACACCAGCTTTTTCACGGTTCCAAAAACCCTGGGCGTGATCTGATGAAGCGCTGAGGTTGGGGGGTTGGTCCTTCCTGACTTGGTTCAAGGGAATACCCCAATTTTCGTGCGCGGGACTCATGCAGTCCAGGAATTACAAAACTCCGGAAACTGGATTGGCCCCTAGGGTTGTGTAAGCTTCTGTTTACCAAAGTGCTTTATTGATTCGGTGGCAGCGTGTGCATTTCCACTCACTCTTCAACGAGATAGCCGTCCCACGAGCTGCGGACGCATGTTACAAAAGTGGCTGCCTAGGCCTCGCTCTTAATCATATCTATCAAGAGTTTTGCGCCCTTGCACCATGCTTTCTCCCATTCGGCCCTAACATTGACTGCACGAGAGCTTAGGTATCCAGGCTCATGGAGCTGGTCTGGCGAATCGATTCTTAAATTAAGAATGGGGGGCTTTTGCGGTGATACTTGTGGTTTGAGACAGATTTGACTCTTGGTGATGACGACGAGGGCGCCCAGAATTGTTGTAATTGACGGCTTCATGATGCCGATACTCAGTTTGTGAAGACACTCGAAGTATTTATGAGTGGGCAAGTGGGCAGGGCACTGATCTGAGAGCGGTACATCAAACAACCAACCAAGTGGCCACCGGTTAATCGACCCGGATTGAGTCTATGTGAGGATGCACAAGATTTCAGTATCCCTACTTCGGAATCAGTGAGGGGCGGAGTGACAAATGGCACTATACTATGCTTTTAATCTGGTTTTTGACACTTCGCCTCGAATTACTACTACATCTGGTTACAGATCGTTGATGAAAATGGGCGCCTAAGTTTGATGTGACCCGAAGCGGAATTGTGAAGTTAACTTGCCACTGTTGCATTCGCTCAACGGCTCAAAGCGCTTAGTGGTCTACATGGCACAGATTTGCTAGGAGATATGCTTCGACCAATCGGGGCGACGCGGCTGGCCTAACATTCTTTGATATCACGATAGCATTCGTGAGACCGACGGTAGATGGCATAGTACAAGATATTATGAGAGGTCGAGGTGGCCGAAACTAGGCTATAATAAGCAAGGTTGAACACATGGTCAATACACCTAGGAGGGATAGATCGATCGATCGTACACGATGCCGAACAGTGCCCCTCTTCAGCATCGCGCAGGCTGCGAGCTTGCCATCGAAAGCATTGGTGGGGTTCCACTTGGTACATTGTTTAGTCTGCTTGGATGCATCTCGGGAAATCGTGGAGGAGCTCTCATGCGGCTCATGCAGGTGGCGTTTGCTAGCTGGCTGAGCGACGTCCCAAAAGAGCACAAGCAATGGTGAGGCTGGCCGTCCGTGCATTACCCCTGCTTGCTCTGGAGTTTGCGCAGGTTAGTTGGAGAATTTGAGGCCATCGAAGAGACTAGAGAAGCCTATAGGAAATGGAGGATGTAACAATGAAGAGCGCGAATAGCTTCATGGTAGGTATCTCGTGCTTCTTCGGGCCATCATCCATCCTACCTGGACCTAGGTAGCCGCACCATCCGGCCCTTCCCGCCTAGGCACGTCTCTCTGAACCCGATTTAATCTAACTACTGACTCTCTTTTCCCAATATGTTGTGATCTCATTTAAGCATCACACCCTTTGAGTTCACCATCGCCTCTTGGCCACTTTGATTGGTGGATAAGGCTACGCATGAAATGCCACGGGACCATCAAGCGACCGGGGAGCACTTCGAGTGGCTGCAGGAAAATCGCCGGCGTCGAGGATGGACATGGTGAGTTCCTCAATCAGGTATGTTGGCGTTTCTCGGGGAGCTGAATAAAGTTTTGTTGTTTCGTTTGACATAAATACGAACATGGTGGGAAACCAGGGTCTTCAAGATATGCCTAAGTGGTGTCGATACTCTGCGATCTCATCGAATCTCATTTTCGTCTCCGGCTTGCGCACTTTTATTCCAGTATTTTTAGCGTTGGATCCCTATCCATCACCATGAATTTCATACCATCCGCGCTTCGGCCACATAGTCGCGACCGCGCACGCGATCCTGAAAGTGATAGCATGCCAGGTAGCATACCACCGTACCCACCAGCACAACTACCACTGTCCCACCGCCCAACAATAATTGAAACTCAGACCATGGATCAGCTCAGCACTTTCAGACATATGGTCGGTATCCACAGCACCAAAGGTTTTATCGGCCAAGCCCCAACTTCAAGGGGTTCCTCTGGTTTTCTTCCAAGTCACTCTCACCCAAGTCTCCATTTCGACGGTCGCGCGGCCCCAAACATGGGGATTTACAACCGTGTATGCCACCGCGAAGCCCAAGCGAAACGCGGTTATAAGTTCGCCTCATTACTCATCAATGGCTGCCTGGGCCTACAAATCATCGTTGCAGCTTCATTGACCGCACTTGGTGCCGCAAACTCGAATCACCGCGCCGTCACTGCTTTCGGAGCCGTTAATACTGTCATCGCCGGCCTCCTGACATACTTGAAAGGTTCAGGCTTGCCAAATCGTATCCGCTATTACGAACATGAGTGGAAGCGCGTTCGCGAGTACATTGAACAACGTGAGCGCGATTTCTCGCGGCACGATTGTCGACTGGATATCAACGAAGTTGTGGCTTCAATCGAGGCCATGTACGAGCAAGTCAAGACGGATATACAAACAAACACACCAGACAATTACATCGGTGTCACAGACATGCGAGCACGACTTTCGCCGGCTCCTGTTCCCGCACATAGCATGTCTGGCAGTGCGCATCGAAGTAAATTCGAGGAACTGGAGCTCAAATATGGGCACAAAGTAACTGATTTCTTGGAGAGTCTTGCACATAAGGAGGAAGAGAGACTTAGGAGGATAGAAGGGGACATCGACATGAGTAAGGCGAGAGCGCTGGCAGCGATGCAAGAAGGAAGAAGTGCCGTGTATGGCGGACGAGAGTACTTAGACAAGGAACTCGAAGACGCAAAAGTGAACGCGAGAGACTGGGAAAAGAAAATGGAAGAACGGGGCGCAAGGATGGCAGAGAAGGAGCTGGAGCATGCGCGATCTGGAGTATCAGATTGGGAGAAAGATATGGAAGCTAAAGGCGCGAGAGCTGCAGAACGAGAGTTAGAACACGCACGATCTGGGTTGATGCAGCGCGGTTCAAGTTTCTTGAAGGGATTGGAGCATGCAAAAGCTGATGTGTTGCGGCATGGTAGCGATATCAGTCGAGATCTGGATGCAGCTAAGGCGTCTGCATTGCAACGAGGCCGCGACTATAACAAAGACGCCCAAGAGAAAACAGCTCGATTCGCCGAAGCGGAACGAGATTTGGAAAGAGAGGCGGATAGAACGAGAGACGCCGCTCAGAAAGCTAGAGAGAGTATACATCAAACTGGAGAGAGCTTACAAAGAGTTGGTGACAGTATTGCAAGGGCCACGAAGGAGGTAGACGATGAGATACGGCCGCATTAAAAGGACTAGTTCAGTAATCGTAATTTTTATTACCATCCTCATCATCTACAAACGCCTAGCTATGACAGCCGTGTTACCATGTCTATCTAACCTTTGTATCCATGCATCGAAGCATCTGTCACTGATCAAATTGGCTCGTCTCTAGGCTCGATGAGGATTTCATTGACGGCCACGTGCTCTGGTTGCTTGAGAGCGTACACAATGCTTCCCGCAATGTCCTCTGGATCAAGGACCTTTGCACCACTAGGCTCACCATACTTCTTCAACGCATCTTGGTCTGTGCTCATGCCTAATAAATCCGTAGCAACGTTACCTGGTTGTACGCTCGTAACTCTTAGTCCAGTGCCGGCTGTCTCGAGGCGCAAGCTCTGAAGAGTGGCCTCCACGAAGAACTTGGAGGCAGAGTAGACCCCTAGGCCAGGGAAGACTTTGCGACCAGCATCGGAAGAAATAGCCACAAGATGACCTTTGTTGCGCTTCAACATGGAGGGAACAATGCTAGAGATCACATTGAGCAAACCCTTGCAATTAACGTCAACAGTCTGGTTCCACTGGCCCGTCTGCGTATTGGCCATCATAGTGAAGTACATAACACCAGACACAGAGACAAAGATATCGACGGGACCGAGTTGCTTCTCTGCGGCGGCAACGAGCGCTTCCACTTGCGTCTTGTCGGTGATGTCTGTCTTTTGGGCGATAATTTTGCCGTCACGGACTGTCAGACGCTTTTTCAAGTCTTCAAGAGCATCTACTCGGCGAGCCGCAAGGGCAACGTGGCAGCCTTCACGTGCAAGCGCAGTAGCGGTAGCAGCACCGATACCGGATGAAGCACCCATAATGACAGCAACTTTACCAAAGAGAGGACCCCGCTTAGGAAGCTTTCTGGGGCCACCAACGGCATGATACTGGGATGGCGGTTTGGGAATCCAGCCACGAGCATACCAATGGCGAGTGTAAGTTTCGAGAAGGACTTGATCCACTTTTGGGCGCTCCACCGCTGAGTGCAATGGCCTCGTCTTACTGTTATCAAGCACTACGACATCCCTCAAGAACTCAATACTCGGCATACCGCTACGAAGAATATCGATAGTAAAAGCACCATCGCCACCCTTTGCGGAGCCTCGTTTGTCGTCCCACAGCTCAACCCATTTGTCAAAATCAAGGGGCTGCGTGGGATAGCCCAGAGCATTTAGGTTCTCAAATACTTGACTAATGTCAACTGGATCTGGATCGCCGATGTGAAATACAGTTTGCTCAGTCTCAACTTGATTGCTGAGATGAAGAATTGCTTTGCTCACAAAGTCGACTGGCGTCATCTCAGCACGCCAACCCTTGACATCTGGATAGTAACCGATACGGATCGATTCAACGATCAGTGCCGTCAATAAATCCCAGGCATTAGCTGCACCAGTTTCGCTGTGGCCACTGACAGTACCAAGACGGTGAATCTTGATCGGTATGCCTCTGTTCTTAGCTTCCAACGCGAGCTGTTCAGCCACCCACTTAGTTTGGCCATAGCCGTCGGCAAGTTTTGTGGGGACATCATTTACTGGAAGGTTGGAGTCTTCAGGCCAACCCTCACATGTTGGCGCTGGAGGTAGCACACCGTTGGTCGAGATGTATTGCACAGTAGCTCCACCTTGAGCGGCAAGGCGTAAAATCTCCCGCGTACCACCAACATTGGGCTTTTGTAGCGCGGCATAGGGATAAACCAAGTTTACAGTCGCAGCGGCATGAACAATGACATCGGCACGCTCAGCCAGTTGCTTAAAAGCATCTGGCGAGAGACCGAAGCGTTTGCGGGACAAATTTGCTGGAAGAATTTCCACACGCTCCATGACTGAGTCACTCCAGAGACCAAAGTCTAGTAGATTGCGGCGAATTCTGGCGATACCAGCAGGAATGTCATCTTGTGAAGAATCTGTGAACCGGACCATACAGATGACCGTCGCTGATGTGCTTTCTAATAGATCTTGAAGCAGGAAAGCACCTAAGAAACCGGTAACACCAGTGAGGAAGACCGTCTTAGCATCCTTGAGAGCGCATATCTTGGGCTGCAACGGCTGGATATCCTTCTCTAGAATCGAGTCGGCTCGCAACACTTGTGGTAAGTTCTCTTGGACCTCAGCAGTATGACCATCTCGAATAGCACGTACAGTATCTAAGTGCCCATTTAGAGTTGCTGGGTTGGCGAGACGTGCAACGGGTACTCGGAAACCGAATGTGTTAGACATGCGAGCAGCCAAGTCCGCTAGCAGCAGGGAATGGCCACCGAGATCAAAGAAGTTGTACTCTGGTGTAATAGTGTCTGCAGCGACGCCGAGAATTGATGCCCAGCTCTCAGTAACTTGTTCGATGGCAATTGGGCTTTGCTCAAATCTACGTGCGCTACCAGTTGGTGAACTAGGTCTTGTTGGTGGTGGTAGACTTTTGAGATCGACCTTTCCGGACACATCGCTGACAGGCAATTTTTCGAGCTCGACCCAGAGTGAGGGAATCATGTAGTGGGCCAAGAAAGGCATGAGCATGCGTCTTGCTGTTGCGCTGCGACCCGTCTTATCCATGTCAACCGCAGGGCGATCGGTCGACGGGTTTGGATCGCGGACGAAGTATGCAACCAATTGCCGATCAATTCCTTCCCCGAAAGGTACCACAGCACAATGACGAACAGAAATGTTATTCACGATTGCACTTTCAACCTTACCCGGGACAACTGAGTAGCCGCGAATCTTGATCATCGCACCAACACGACCAGTGATCTCAAGTAGTCCATTGGGTAATAGCCTAGCTTTGTCTCCTGTCCTGTACATCCGAGCACCGGTCTTTGAAATGTATGGATTTCGAATAAATGCCTTTGCCGTTGTTTCTGGGCGGTTGAGGTATCCTCGAGCAAGCAAGTGTCCACCGACAAATAATTCACCATTATCTCCTTCATCGACTTTTTGGCCACTCTCGTCGAGGATGTAAATGTACTTTTTGTCAATAAGAGGGGGCCCAACCGGACAGTATGGTGCATCTTTGTCAAGCTTGTCAAGCATGTCTTTGATATCACCACTGGCAATCTCATGTGTCTCACAGGCGCTATAGACATTGAGAAGGCGAGCGTTCGGGATTGCCTGGATTCCACGCCGTGCAAGGTCGGTTGTCACCACCTCACCATTCAGCCAAATAGTTTTCAGGTCTGGCAGACGAGTATTAAGTGATTGGTGGCGGGCAAGTACAGCAGAGAAGAGCGTAGGAGTGAACAATGTCTCAGTGATCTTCTTGTTTGCTAGCAAGTCCACGAGCATCCGTGGGTCGTAACTAGCTTCGTCAGGCACGGCAACAACAGTGGCTCCTCGCAGCAATGGGCGTATGATCTCCCAAACGAAGAAGACATTGCAAGCAACCCTGTCTCCAGGCTGCAGGTCTGAGAGTGCGAATCTCAAGTTATAGGATAGGACTGCCGCCCGGTGTGGATTTGCAATGCCTTTAGGCTTGCCAGTCGTTCCGCTAGAGTACGCAACGAAAGCCAACTTATCTAGGTCGGTCTCGCCAGATACGGATGGGAGCCCAGGGGAGTCCAGTTGGCCATTGGCGTTTGATGATGGCTCGTCTAGGACAACAAGCGGTGTGCCTTCTTTGATTTTGCCGACTTCGGCGCTGGTGGTGATAACCACAGATGGTCGTGCATCTTCAAGAACATCGGCAAGCAAATCAGGAGGATATGCAAGTTCCAGGACCAGGAAAGCACCGCCAGCTCGCAGGGCGGCCAGACAAGCGATCACATAGTCGGCAGATCGTGGCAGCAGGACACCAACCAGGCAGTCACGGCCCACGCCATGGCCTCGGAGTGTCTCAGCAAGGGCGACAACCTTGCCATGAAGCTCTTGATAAGTGTACGTATGTTTGTCGTCCTCTAGAGCAACAAGACTAGGTGTTGCTTGGACCTGTTGCGTGAAAAGCGCAGACAGATCTATGGTCGTGTCAATCACCATTGTCTTCGATCTGTCAAGGTGAGGGTGAGAAGGGCATCTGGCTCACAATTGACAGATAACTAACCTATATATCTGCTCCACACGCATGAGATGTGGATCCGTGGCTTAGGTAAAACAATATTTGCCTCTGCTGGGTGCAACATTGCTGGGAGCGCGGGATTTCGCTTAACAGCCGTGTCCCGATCGCGTCATCACTAGCGCCAAAAGCGTCTCCCCAGTCAATCTCATTGCTCAGCAAATGTCAACCATCACTGTAGAGGTGGCCAAATCCCCACGCTTATTCGCCGCTAATATGCGGGTGCTCCAGAGCATCGCGTTTTGGCTCTATTTGTCGGCACGTCGCATTGAGATGAACGTTTGCCGCGTGCATGCTGGCAACGCCAGAGGGGTGCCAGGCGAATAGACTCTTTGAAATGCCCAAGGTTTGCTTGGAACCAAGTCTAGACAAGGAGCCAAACATTGGCGGCGTGAGCATGTGCACCCTGACCAACTCTTTCAGAGCCCGGGATGCCGACTAGGTATCGTGTGATGAGCGCCTCTATGAAGTTGGTATCATATTGGAGGCGTGCAACAACCAATGATTCCACAAGTGTTCACGGTGTTGCGATGTTGTACCAAGGAATCTCTGTGAGGGGCGCTGACGTCATTGTCATGTTTCGGGTGGGAGGTTGAAGATCGTCAGGACTTAGGAGCAGTCAGGGGACTGCTCGAATCTGGCACCTTCGAGATGCAAGCGTTTCGAGGGTGGCCAATCTCGAGGAATGTTGCATATGGAAAGTTGTCAACAGACACTTAACGACTGTTTTATTAAGTTCGTATCCTAATCAATGATTGAAAATGGCAGCGTCTTGTAGAAAACGGCATGGTACCTGTTGGCTAGAGACACTTGCTTCTCTTTTGCAAGGTAATCGAGTAGTACTCCTTGGCATAGTGGGATCTTGCGACGCTACATTGCCTACTTCCGAGTTACAATATCGAACTTCTTATTGGTCGTCTGTTCGTTGAGCAACCGTCCTAGGATCGTACTTGTACAATTACAAGGCATCATATACTTGATAAGCTTGCCTTTCATCTGATACAACGCTTCTGTGGGTGTGTTTCGATATGCTTTCACATCTCCTTGATGTAGACATCGGTCGCGTGTTGCAAAGGCCTTCTGCCACAGTGAAATCTTGGGAGGAGTCAAGTACTATGATAAAAAGATTACCTTCTCCGCTCAAGAATGCAAATCTCGCACCAGTAGAAGCCAATTACTCTCAGAGCTAGAAAGCGCAAGGAATGATGAGTGCAAAGGATGAGGGGCACTGTCATCATTGAGATGCGGTGGTGGCCAAGAGCCACTAACCGTTTGAATCGTACACTACCATGGCCCCACATAGGCACCGTCACGCATGTCCACTCAGGTCAGATTGAGACGTTTTGGAGGTAACTCCCATAACGAATCTGGCGCATTTAATATCTGAAGGTTCCAATAGATGTGACTGTCAGACATCCATATTTGCTATTTCGGTCAGCCAGCCTTGAAACGAGACGGTCCTCCATTCGGCCGAAAAAAATCAGAAAGATACAAAACTCTAAGTCAAGGTTTGACTTCTACGACTGATTCAATCCTGTCATTTCATTCTTCTTTGGCAGAAGAAGCCAACCATTCCGATTGGCAACAGCCCAGGGTCGACCACGCTCATACTACCGAACCTCGGAACCATTTCTGGGCCATATATCTGAGCTATCCACTTCTAGTAGGCGCTCATTGAAGGCCACCTCGAGGCGACACCACGGAGGTCGCTTTGGCCATATAATTGACTGATTGCTTCTTGGACCTGCACGTTGATGTCAATAGATTGCTCCCTTGGATGCTGAAGGAGCCCTTTGTAGACAGTCCCTAGATCTGCTTTGCCTGGGCTACGGAATGCCTTGCGATAGCGAGAGAGTTCTTCCATTGTCATGAGAGTGTGCGCATCTTCGGGAGACCAGTTGGGGGTCAACACTATCATATTGCTGGTTTTGCATGTCGCCTCCATCAAAGACTCGCTTTGCAGCAACAAAATCGATAATCAAATCGTAAGGGATTTCTATAACAGACTTACGAAGTTAAAGTAGGTCCATAAATGAGGACTTAAGCTCTAAGCCACAAAGTTCCACAGGGAAGACGAGGAAGCCACCTGGAACACCCGACACACTGAAGCGTTATGTGATTATCTTTTTGAGGTGCTGTACAATATTCCCGCCATCAAAAATGATTTCTTGTATATGACGGTGCGTAGCAAGCATCCCATCGACGTGTTCGTGGCCAAAATAATTGCCTGCCCCGCCAAAATTTGAGCCGAAGAAGGTAGCAATGTATGAGTTCCAAACTGATAGTATATTAGCATATGTTAAATGCGTCATCAAAATAATAATCACTGACAATGTATCTAGTCAATTACGCTCTTTGACTTGCCCTGCAACTGTTTACGTAGTTCTTCAACTTGGGTATTTACCATTTCGCGATCGATCTCAAATCGTCTAGTTCACAGTGATCTTGTTGTGCAATACGACATTTCCATGGATGTCGGTGTATTACATATTGATGAGTCGCTCCTTTAAGGGCTGCTCATCTAGCAAAAAGATCACCCGTTGTTCCTTCAAAGTCGCTTCCCAAACCGGTATACCCCCTTCGACGTCAGGCACCTCTTGAAAATCATCGTCCGATGGTGGGCCTTCACTTTCCACATATGGAAGTTCGGCTAGAACTGAGGGCAAACGAAGAAACACACGGGTCCAGTCATCTCCTATATTACCATAGAGAGCTTCGTTATCGAGCACGAGTAATTCCCATGGATGGTCCGAACGATTGTAAACCTGTTTCATTTCTCCGAATGCAGAGTTTAAATCGCTTGCATAGCATGTGCGAAGCCATATCGGCTCGTGAGTACTACATCCAGCATGCGCAGAAAGGTTACGTTCCTGTATTGTCTGATGAGGGGCAAGTACGCGACGGATTTGATCTTGAATTGGCAGATATGGCGTATCCGATGGAGACTAGCATTCGTGCAGCCATTCCTCCAATATAGTTGAATATGGTGTCTAGTTAGTTATATGGCATAGACACGACAGAGGTGAACTATGCGGCCATGGCAGTATCACGATTGGGTCTGGCGCGACTCATGTTTCGCTCCACATTTCTCATTAGTAACCATTTCCCTGCAAGTTCATTCCACTGCTCCTGATCTTCCCGGTCGGGCCTCGAGTAGTCCCATTTCTCCTTGTAGGGCTTTTAGCGCATTGCAACCTGAAAGGAACGGTATTGGCTAGCCAGTACGAATTGGTCGAACGGCAGGTTTCCGTACTCTACCCCTTTGCCAAGCTCAGAGAACTCTAACGCATTGGTGTCAGTTACAACCTCCATGACCTCAGTAGCGCGTTTTACCTAATCAAATTAATTCTACGTGTTCTGATGAGATGAATCGAATAAAATTCGAAAGGTTGTGGCGGAAAGGCATGTCAGTCAAGCTTTCCCACCCCTGCTCGACCATACCTGCATCTTGGCGAAGACTGTTTACAACCCTTGCCCACGGTCTTTGTATGCTTTCATTTTCTGTTAGATATTTAATGCTTTTCAAGGCTGCACAAAAGGCTGCACAAAAGGGTGTTACACGGGGTGTTTCTATAAAGGCAGCTCTCATTCGTGGAAAGATTAACCATTTTCTCATCCACGAACCATGATGCCCTTGTAACCGTCATCAACTCGCGACACCTTCTAGAACGTACAAGGAACCCAAGCTACCCCAAGCTTTACCTGAGAGGCTTACAGCACTTGGGTTAGCTTGTGGAGACTCCGCAGATGATGTGGAAATGAGAGCGCGCGATGGAAAGTAAACGATGCGTGCGACGGAGAAATTGTACGTTTTCTGACGCGATCAACCGCGGCGATTGAAGTGACTACCATGGTCACGGCCATACTTATATATTGTTCCTGTAATCCGAGTTGATTTATAGTTTCACGCGCCGATTCATCCTCAGGGGTTGAAATTTGTTACAATGAAGTCATTCTCGGTCCCGGTGCTATTCGCTATTGCCACTTCGTTGGTATCGTCGTCCGCTATTGCCATTACCAACAGTGTTGTTCCTCTTGGTGCATCCACTACACTGCCTCGGTCCGACGTGCTCGACTCCCGAGCTTCCCTCCATAGGCAGAAAGACAACTGGGGCAATGCCGTTGAGAAGAACCGCAAGAAGATCACAATTCGCGCGTCCAAGGACGATCGGGATGATATTAGCGATGACTTCTTATCGGCTCTCAAGAAAGCCAACAATGGCGGTTTGGTGCATTTGAAAAAGGGACACAAATATGTCATTGGAAAGAAGCTCGACTTGACGTTCCTCAAAAATATATATGTGAAAATTGATGGAGAGTTGAAGGCAAGAATTTTGAGGTCGCCTTAATGATTGAGTACTAACAGACCTCAGTTTACGAATGACATTAAGTACTGGCAAGTTAACAACTTCTACTACGCCTTCCAAAAGTCTATCACATTCTGGGTCTGGGGCGGAAAGTAAGTTCGAATCGTGTCAATCTATCCTTCAACGATACTGACTGCATTTTAGGGATATCAAGATCTATGGATCAGGTATAATCAACGGAAACGGACAAGCATGGTGGGATGGCTTCTCTGGTGCTGAAATTCTCGACCCAAACAACAAATTCTACCGGCCAATTCTGTTCATGACTGATAATGCCACAAACGTTGAAGTCTCAGGCCTCCATCTCAAGGACTCACCATGCTGGACAACCTTCTTCGTTCGCACCAAGAATGTTGTGTTTGACGATATTTACATTGATGCCGTTTCAACTAATGCATCGGTAAGTTGTTTGCAATACGCACTTGGCCACATAACTGACTCCATCATTAGTCGCTTCCTAAGAACACTGACGGCTTCGACTCTTTGAACGTAGATGGCCTGACCGTCACCAATACACGTGTGAACGTTGGAGACGATTGTTTTAGCCCCAAGCCCAATACCACCAACATCTTCGTTAAGAATCTGTGGTGCAACGGAACCCACGGCGTAAGCATGGGCTCCATCGGCCAATACTCTGGCGTCAAAGACTTCATCTCCAATGCGTGGATCGAAAACGTGACCCTACTCAACGGCCAAAACGGTGCACGCCTCAAAGCGTGGGCTGGTCAAAATGTTGGATATGGTTACATCAACAACGTTACCTACAAGGACATTCATGTCGAAAACACGGATCAACCTCTTGTGTTGGACCAATGCTATTTCAATATTAATGCGACCACATGCACCAAATACCCCAGCAACGTCAACATCACTAACGTAAATTTCATTAATTTTACCGGATCGAGCAGCGGCAAGAAGGGCAGGGTAGTAGCGGAGCTGAGGTGCAGCCCCGGCGCAACATGCAACGGGATCCATCTCGAGAACATCAACATTACAAGCCCTAAGGGCGGATCGCCGCAAGTTGTGTGTGAAAACATCAAGGGAGATGTTGGAGTAGACTGTGTCTCTGGAAATTCCACGAGCTTCCGGTTTTAAGATTAATGTTATCTAATACCACTGGAGTTGTACTAGAACTATAATTGGAGTATTCGTCGCAACTGTTTTTATACCGAGGGTTCTAAAACAAACGTTACCATGCTCCTCCCTGGCACCTGCGCACTAACACTGCTCCCATCTGTCGCCAAACTTGCTGTCTGTTCATCGCAGTCGTGAGAATTATCCGTGATCCAAGCCTTCACGCTCTTCACTTTGATCCCAGAGACCTTCACTGTCACAGCACCAGATCCCGTACCACCCTGAATAACCTGCACAGCAATCTTTCCGTCCGTATTCTTAAACGCGCTCACTTTGGCACCACCCGGTCCTCCGCTTGCGCCAACTCTAACTGCACCTGGCCGGACATGTCTACTCCAATTTGCAAAGGCCCATAGGCGCTTACTGGGGATGACGGACTTCTTGTCGTCGGAGATGCGGATGAGTTTGGAATTAGTCGCGCCGCCTTGGACACCGATCCAGTATAAGTAAGCGGATACATTCGCACGTGTTATGGCATCGTAGATCTTGTTCGCCCAGAGGAGACCCTCGCCGGCGCCGTTGTTTGAGTAGAATGTCGTAGCCCAGGGACCTTGTAGATCGGCGTTTTCAGTTTGCCAGACTTGCTGGGGTGTATTGATCGGACTAACAGGCTGGGAGGTGTAGGAGCTGCGGTGGTTAGTAGATTGTTTGGTAAAAGAGGATAACCAGTAGGCTTACTGAGCAGTAATGGTACCGAGAAGGCTGCTGACGCTATTTAGTGCACTCATCATACCCTGTTGGCTACTCCATCCTTCGGCATCACAACACGTAATCTTCACATTTTTGTAGTTCGCCTTATCCAGCGTGGGTCTGAGAACCTTGATAAAGTCTGCTGCTTGTTGCCCATTACTCCGCATGCTTGCATAGCTTGTGGTGAGATCCGGTTCGTTCAGAAATCCAAGATGGGTTACTTCCACACCAAGCTGCTTGTAGTATGTGATATACTGAACGAGGTAGTTTGCATAAGCTTGCTTCCAATCTCCACTCGAGCAACTTGCACCCGATACGCCACACAAAGATCCCCCATTTGCATCGTTGTTATTTGTTTTCATGTATCCTGGCGCTGACCATGCGTTTGCATATACTGTACTGACGCTATATGTTTTGACGGCTTCTGTGCTGATCCATACTTGTGAATTGTCGTTGCCATCCCAAATATATTTCGGTGTTGCATTCGGACCTCCGGGACTCTTTGGTTGAATGCTGACCATGTGGTCACTGCTTGAGTCTGGTGATGATCCGATACCATCTCGGAGAATTGAGAAGCCGGCGCCAGATGTGCGGTTGAAGAGAAGATCAAGTGCATATCGCTGCAGAGGTGCTGATAGTGCTTTCATCTGGTTCGCACGCTGAAAAGTCTCACTCATCCCGAAGCCATCCATCGTTTGGTATGTTTTGGTAAGATAGACGTTTATTGTAGAGGCTTGACGTGCATCCAATACGACTCGCGGCTCCACCGCTGCGAAGAAGCCAGCAATCAGCAAGGTAGGAAATATCATGATGTTGGAGTGTCGGATGATCTATTGGGTGCTTGATTGAGGGTAAAGCAAAGCATGCTCTTATACCATTAGTGCCAAGCGTCATAACTATTCCATCATCTCATTTACCTTTCTGCACATGGAATGCATTTTTCCAAGGATCGCTGCTTACAGCCAAACAGACATTAAGCTTTATCCAAGCTAGTAGTAGGTCTGAATCCGGGCAATGCAAGTGACAAGGATGCTAGTGGTGGAATTACTGTATTAATATGATCGGACTCCAAGGGACCGCGGGTCTTCCATATATATCTAATCCCTGACCGCTCAATGTACTGTGTAACTATTACTTAGTGGCTTCAAGTGTAAGATATGTCGAAAAAGATATCCAAGATATGTACGACTCATACCGTAACGCTTATTTTAGGGCCTCACCCAAATGAACTACGAAATAATTCGCGCTCGATGTGACTTTTTTGGCCAAATTTATGTTTTGCTTAGCAGACAGTTTCTTTGAACCAGTTTCGTTTATGTTCGACCTATGATAATCTCAGATATAACAACCTGCTACGCGTGGTGTAAAACCAGGAATATATTTCTCGGTACAAGCATTCGCCAGCTATACATTTTACTCTAGCGAGCTTCCGGTAATCGAACTCGTCAAAATATCCGCGAGAACATTTTCCGGGTCTATGCTTACGTCTGCTTCTAGAAATTCTCTTGCGAATTGTTCCTTACGCAAGTCAGTTCAGACCCAGGATAATATTGGATTCTCACTCACTGCTTCCTCCAGCTCTTCGGCTTCTTCTTTAGGCATCTGGCAACATGCAGCCACCAGGTCTTCTCCTTTCATACTGAGAAGAATAAGATCCTCTGCCCGCTGTACGACCTCAGGTGGTACACCATGCATTGCAGCGCAGCTGGATTAGGTTAGCAATGGAGTAGCTAGAAAATTTCGCGGGCATACCATGTGCCAAAGCTAGATGTGCTTCGTCCATCACGAAAGCTTGGTACAATTAGCGAAGGCTGAACTTGACTGACAGCGTTCTTACTTGTATAGATACGTAATTTGGTCACTAACTTCCAATGCTTCTGCGTCGATGCGGACTTCCATGTGGCCAAAAGCGAGGGCTGGCCTTGGTCTCAAAAAACCCATTTCGAAGATTTCTGTCTCTCGTTAATGATCATGACTTTTTTCACCTTTTTTTTCAACGTACCGTGGAAGTGTGTGGCGCCGATGACTTTAGGCCTCTCACTGCCTAGGTTTAGTAGATGTTCCATGACTGCGCAAGCTAAACCAGCTCCATCACTGGATTCCGTGCCCTTCCCAAATTCATCTATGATCAATAGGCTTCTTCGCGTGGCCAGGTTTAAGGCAAGTGATATCTGCTGCAGATCTAACATGAAAGCGCTTTGTACTCGAGAGACTGTTTCTCGCGTCGCTAGCCTAGAAAGTATCTTATCTGTTAGTCCGATCTCCGCACTCTGCGCTGGTACAAAGCTTCCAACGTGTGCCATAAATACGATCAGGGCGACTTGTTTTAAGAGCACACTCTTTCCGGAGAAGTTTGGACCGGTCAGGATAAGCATGCTGGGGTATTCCTTTCGCGTTTCTGTGAGCTGCGTCGATAATTTTGACTGTAAATGGCTTGGAGCGTTATAATCTCGATCCGTCTCCTCCACTGGCCCATCATTGCCCGGGCCACCTACGAGCCATGTATCATTTGGAACAAATGAGGATACCATGAGTTCTTGGAGGATGTGGCTAAGCTTGATTAGCATAATAAAAGCAGTTTTCACTGTCTGAACAGACCGGCCTCCTTTTATACTGATATTATTACTCAGCGTCACTTGGGGACGGCAAAGTTTGTATATCTTTGCTCCTTGGGCTAATGCCAACAAACTGTCCTTAGAGTCAGATCATGCTAAAGCCAAACCACCTAAAATACATGCCTGTCCAACTCTCCACAGATATCTGAGCAAGTTGTCAGGAGCTCTTCATATTGAAGAACGTATTGAGCCAACTCGTGGCTAATCTCAACTTCGCGGTCAGATATGATGCCGTACACATCACCGAAGTGGTCGTCCATTTCCCGCATTTCGGCGGTCTTGAAGTAAACTTGTTCCCTAGAGCTAATCAGTTCCGTTCGTATTCAATATGCATCAATAATGCGCAACTCAGTGATAAACATCTGCTCCCAAGTACTTTCGAAACCGCCAGCATACACCGCATCTCCTGTTTCCAGGTCAATTGGAACCGTTACGAGAAAGCCAATTTGAGGAAAGTAAATGACGTTGAGACATGCCCGCAGAGTTGAGGGCATTTTCTCTGATAATTTCGTGGCAACTTCGTTGAGCAGGTGATCTAAACCGTCAAGTGTTCTTTTTAACAGGTCCAATTCTTCGTCCACTTCTGGAAGGATTACTGTTCGTGATTCCTCTGCCGACTTTTCGAGATCCACAGTCTCGCTGATTTTCCGACCAACTTGAGCCAGATGAAAGCCTTCAAACTTCTCAAGTACCTTTTGTGGTTTAATAACTAGGAACCAGATGGCTTTTTAGAGTCCATACCTTGATTCTTATAGCGAGGTGCTCCCCACCGATGATATCTTGCAGAGCATCTTTGACTTTCAAGCAGTGGAAGGAGAACTACGAAGAATTATCATCAGTATGTAGTGTATGCAATGACTGGATGAAAGCCTTACTCTTCTGATAGCGGACCAAACGCTTCGCGAGAAACCACCTTTGCCCTTCGTGGAACCTCCAACACCCTTTCTCAGACCGATCATCATTACACGCATATTCTTGATATGATTCATACTTTTTAGGAGTGCTTCCAGTACATGCTCATTCTCTGGTCGAAGGAAGTTGCTCACCGTATCCAGTCTTTCGTTGATAACATCGAGATTCAGGCTTGGGCGGAGAAACCACTGCCGTAATAGTAGTCGTCCTTGAGAGGTTCGAGCTAGATGGTGAAACAAGCCATATACGGAGAGACCTTCTTTTGCTCCAGAGTTGGCTTTGGTAGGCCCTCGATTGTGTGAATGCGGGTGGGACTCTGCACCTAAAATTTGCAATGAATGAAGCGTGTCTGCGTTCACGAACATCGTTTCACTTAGGCTAAACATCTCAAGTATTGATATGCGAAACATGAGGTACGCAGCCCGGTCACCAGGAAGGTATGCCGCGGCACGCCGTCGCTGAAGGTATGAGATCAGTGCTCCCGCGCAGCCAACCTGTCCACCAATTAGCACGGACAGTATATGCTCAGCAAGCAAAAACCTACCGTTACATGGCTCTCGTCATTGATCCATCCAGCGAGGCGAAATTGTTGCTCTTCAGGGCCAACATCATTGAGGTGGTCATGTAACGTGGGCCCTCCTGCTTCATTGAAGCTGACTCGCACGCCGTTTTCCTCACCTATACGCAGATCGAAAAGCTTGGCTCTCGCTCCATCGTAAGAAAACTCGCTCGGTGGCCTCACTTCTAACAAGAAAGGGAGACGGAATTGGTCATTGTCGCCACTCACAGAGGCCCCACTCTTTGCATCGGGATCTAAGCGGTCGAATACGGTATCGTCGACCTTCGTTGAGACCAGAATGACTGTAGGATTGATAGACGACTTAAGAGTATCCACAATCCCAACATCTCCGAGCTGTACATCCTCCATAAAATATAGCTTTTCATCCCTCGCAACGTAGTAGCAGCACCCCACCGTGCCGCGTGGGGTCGAATCAACTGCCATGATGATTTCATTGAGGGTATCGTCGCCTTCAAAATCATCTGTTTCAGTACGATGCGTTTTCTCCTCCGAGGGTGCGCGTGTGGAGGCGCTATCGCTCACGAAATGTCGTCTTTGTGCCCGGGGTTGAGACGTTGAAGGACCTGGTGTCGCGATAGACGAGCGGCGAGATCCGGTTGAGCCAGAAGCACGATGAAAGTTTCTACCACGATATGAGGTGAGACATCGACTGCTCCTTTGTCTGCTGGGAGTTTTCGAGAGTGATTTCCGTGCCATCGTTTTGTGTGGCGTTGTGAATGGTGTTCGTGATGATGGGTTGAAGGAGGAAAGAACGAACAACCGCGTGTCATACGCGTACCTACTATGCATCTTCATGCCTCTCATTACAAGAAACCGCAGTATTAGAACTTAGTATATTCTCTAATCTGCTACTCCAAATTATCACAGAAGATACGAAATGGGCATAGTGATAGGATAGTGATAAGCGGCGTATAAACATTATAGTGGTATCTTGGAGAGGGGCTAACTTAGAGGTAAGTCTAGGATATATATTACAGGAACCTCATTGAAATCGTTATTTCGTTTTGTTACTATGCGGCGTCAACGCTGAGGCCAGATCCATCTTGTTTGACAGCCACCTTCGCGACTTGGCCGCTCCGAATTTCACCACGAATGAGCTTATCGGCCAAACGATTACCTATTTCCCGTGAAATAAGACGATTGAGTGGTCGCGCACCGAACTTCGGATCGTAGCCGCGGTCGCATAGCCATTGCTTGGCTTCTGGAGGACACTCGAGGACAATTCGGCGATCATCAAGTCGCTGTTGTAGCTCCTTCAACCTTATATCCACAATTTCTCTGAGTGCTTCGCGTGACAGACGGCGGAAGACGATAAACTCATCCAGGCGGTTGAGGAATTCGGGAGGATATGTTGCAGATACAACATCCATAACAGCGCTGCGAACCGCTGGTGAGATCTCGCTTGAGTCCTTGTCAACTGAGTGGAGAACGTCATCTCCAACGATAATATCCGCTCCTAGATTCGAAGTCATGACGATGATAGTATTGCGGAAATCAACTTTGTGACCTTGCGCATCTGTAAGAAAACCTTCGTCAAGGACTTGGAGGAGTAGTGTTGAAATATCCTTGTGCGCTTTCTCCCACTCGTCAAACAAAAGCACCGCATAGGGCTTCCGTCGTACTGCTTCGGTGAGCTGTCCAGCGTCTTCATAACCAACATAACCCGCAGGGGATCCAATGAGCCTCGAGACTGTATGTTTTTCGCTGAATTCACTCATGTCGAATCGAATGACCGCTTGCGGTGTACTGAAGAGATATTCTGCTAGTCGTTTACATACTTCAGTTTTGCCGACACCGGTTGGACCTGATTCCAAGTTAGCATACGTTTCACAAGCTGTTCAGAAGAAAGAACTTACCAAGCATCATGAAAGATGCAATCGGTCGATATTCGCCAGACAAACCTGCTCTCTGAAGACGAATAGCGTTCGCGACAGTTGTAAGTGCTTCATCCTGGCCCTTCACATACTGGCGCAAAGAATCTTCCATATGAATGAGCTTCTCGCTTTCGCCACTATTGAGCTTCGAGAGTGGGATGCCTGTAGTTCGCGAAACGACAGATGCGATGTCATCAGCAGTGACTGAATCATGCAGTAGCGAGTCTGGACGACTTCCGCCTGCTGCAACCTCATCATCTTTTGGTAGCTTCTGCTCTAGCTCCGGAATACGGCTGTATTGTAATTCTCCAGCTTTGGCAAAGTTACCTTCTCGTCGCGCTTGCTCCAATTCCAATTTAGCTCTCTCGAGGTTCTCTTGAGCATTCTTGATTTCATCAAGCTCTGCTCGCTCCTTGTCCCACTTCTCCATCAATAGTTTGACTTCATCCTGTTTCTGCTTCAACGTCTGCTCCAAGCGTTCACGTCTTTCCTTGCTAGCTACGTCTGTCTCTTTCCGAAGGGACTCGAGCTCAATCTGGATGGTCATGATATGTCGGTCAAGCTCCTGAATTGCATCGGGCTTACTCTCCTGTTGCAATCGCAAAGCACTGGCAGCTTCGTCAACCAAGTCAATCGCCTTGTCAGGTAGAAATCGGTCGGTGATGTATCGATTGCTGTACGAAGCAGCTGCTACCAAGGCATTATCCGTTATGCGCACGCCGTGATGTACTTCGTATCGCTCCTTGATACCTCGCAGGATGGAAATGGTATCCTGTACAGTAGGTTCGCCGACAATGATAGGTTGAAATCGCCTGGCGAGGGCGGCATCTTTCTCAATTTGCCGATACTCATTCAATGTTGTCGCGCCACAAAGTTGGAGTTCACCGCGGCTTAACGCTGGTTTGAGTAGGTTGCTCGCATCAATACTGCCCTCGGCCTTACCCAAGCCCAGCAGGGTATGTAGCTCATCAACGAACAGGATCACACCTTTCTTTGCTTCTTCTACTTCCTTCAGTACTTTCTTCAATCTTTCCTCAAAGTCACCTCGAAATTTCGCGCCTGCAATGAGAGATCCAAGGTCAAGGGAGATCACACGCTTATCCTTGATTGATTCAGGTACGTCGCCACGAACGATGCGCTGGGCAAGTCCTTCCAGAATTGCTGTTTTACCCGTTCCCGCACTACCGATAACTACGGGGTTATTTTTGGTCCGTCGCGACAAGATTTGAATTGTACGTTGTATCTCGCCATCTCTCCCGATGACTGGATCTAATTTCCCGTCTCGTGCCCGTTCGGTGAGATCAACACCAAATTGTTCTAACGCTGGCTTCTCAGGTTCTCCACCGAGATTCATTCGGTGAGTCCCACCGGGAGGTTGTGGTTGCCCATTTGCATATTGTCTGATTGCTGTAACTGGTCGTATCAAAACCTGGTGCTGAGTCGATTCGATAGCAAAACGATGGCATGGTGGTAATGGTCGGTAGGGAAGTTTGCGTAGTATCGATGGGTTAAGGCGCCTAGCGGCGAATCGTGCCCTGCTGGTCAGCATTGCGGCATCTCAATATGTTGTCAAGAATCTCAGTGCGATGGGAAAGGCATGATTATATCCAAGTCAGATGGTGCGGGCACAAGCACCGACGAAGTTTCACGAAGATTCGATATCGTTCCATGCGGGAAAAGGGCACCCGAGACCCGCAAGACCACGACGAAGCCCGCAAATCAAATTCTAGAACCGTAAGACTCAGTCGCAATGGAAGTTAACGTAAGTCACTAATAAACATGTCTCATAGCAGGGCTGCATCGACATCAGATAAAAGCACGTGAAGACTAGCGTAGTCTTGGCGCGTCTGTGCCTGCCGCCACAGGGCCGTAATTTTCCCGAGCGCAATCTGCTGCCTCAAAAACTCCTCACTGTCACATCAATCCCCAACATCCCCCTTCCCGAATCAAGTACATAATCTTTGAGACTACCACAAATATGGGCTTCACTGATCTTGTCTCTGACGCAGGCCTCACCCTCCTGAACAACTGGGTCAAGACTCGCAGCTATATTGTTGGGTAAGTTGCTACCCCACCATCCATCCATGCCTCTCTTTTGCATGTTTTTTTCAACACACCACCCCTCGTTTGATTTTATGATGAGAACATTTGGTCCGTGTTAGTGAGGCGGCTTAAGACCCCGCTATCTGAACACAAACCCAAGCGCTTGTCGCACCTCTGACACATTCCCTCCTGTTACTGCTAGCTTCGAAGATCATCGTGAGGAGTCATCAGCTAATTGAAGCACAGCTACTCCCCGTCACAGGCCGACGTAAAGGTCTTCCAGCAGATTAAACAGATCCCAGCCCCAGAGAAGTACCCATACGCATGGCGCTGGTATAACCATCTCCTCACCTTTGAGGGCGAGTTTGACACCCTTCCTGGTGACCCAACCAAGGAGTTCACTGCCTATGGCCCTGAATCCTCTGAGCTCGCTGTCAACCCGGCGAAAGCTTCCGAGAAGGCGGCTGAGGAGGATGACGATGACGTCGACCTGTTCGGCAGCGACGAGGAGGAGGATGCTGAGGCTGAGGCCCTAAAGGCCGAGCGTCTTGCTGAGTACAACAAGAAGAAGGCCGGCAAGGTCAAGCCAGCTGCCAAGTCAATTGTCACCCTCGACATCAAGCCATGGGGTATGTTTCCGAAGTCACTAGGGTTGTAGTAACTGTGCTAACATAATACTAGACGACGAGACAGACATGGAAGAGCTCAGGAAGAATGTTCTTGCTATCGAGCAAGACGGTCTGGTTTGGGGTGGCAACAAGCTCGTAGCTGTTGGTTTCGGTATCAAGAAGCTGCAAATGAACTTGGTCATCGAGGACGAAAAGGTTTCGCTAGATGACCTACAGGCCAAGATCGAAGAGGACGAGGACCATGTCCAGTCCACCGATGTTGTGGCTATGCAAAAGTTGTAAAAAAGCTGGCCGTTCTTTCTGGGTTGCCTTGCAGACACCTGCCCATTGCGGTTTCTGCTAGGATAGGGTTCACGATGAACGACGTATGACTGGCTGGTATGGGATACAGGGATCACGTCTTTATGAGCGACTTGCTAGATGAATGATACCACCATGGTAGAGATACCATCTCCCCTTGTGGGACACCCATTACGGCCCCTTTCCTGATGCTCTTATTCTGCTGAACTTGGGCATTAAGTGTGTCAGAGCACACCGTTGTATTATCTTTTATCAAGGCTAGGAGGCGTCTGTAGTGCGACTTGTTGGCTTGGCTATTTCCCTATTCAGTGCATTTAATATGTTTAAAGGTGGTGTGTCAGCAGATTCGCTATGATTCAGCAGCCCATGGTAATGAAAGGAGGAAGTGGGTCAATTGTGACGGCTGCTAGCACCAAGTGCCATTTCTTGGCATTCAGTTGACAGGCGAATTCGTACGAGTGCGAGCATTGGCTGGTATAAATCTTTGCTCCAATCTCTTCAAAAATCTTGCCACCACTTTCTCTTCCTGTGGCGCTGGCAGATCCAACCGAGGGTTGTCCGAACGATTGGGAACGGAAAACGGCAATAACGCTAATTGAGATTTGTCCCCCTACGTCACCAAGTCCTAGCATCCATGCGATCTGGGACAGTTCAAAAAGACATCATTATTAATTAGCATATTCCATATAATCGCCCATTTTTACTCAATTCTTCGGCGCACATTTTCATCACTCGCTCCATGACTTGTGCCAACCTACTGATCAACAATTGCGGCGCGACTTTGTCTTAATCGGGCCTTGAACGGAATTTCCGCGCGCGAGAGTCGTCACTAGGTATTGGATTTGCCAGAACTTGGGGCTTGAGTTACCAGAAAACCTTACACGATTTCTCCGCCCCCCTCCCAAGGAACAGTCGGCGCATACCTATCTACTTTCCTTGTCAATAGCATTGTCGCATAACAACACCAAGGACTGCCATGAACGCCGAAGACCGCTTCATTGAAAAGAGCGAGGAAGACACTATCCGCGGCGCTCATCCGACCGAGAGGGTCGAAAGCTATGAGCCTGTTGCTCGCATATCAACAGCATCAAGCAGCGCATCGTCATCTACCACCTCTTCGGTCGCTTCCGAAGCCAATCGCAGCAATGGCCAACTATCGCGCATTCCCACCCAGCGCGATACGGAAACCGGACTCGCAGAGCGCCATGCCACAGCGCTGAGTCGCATCCAAACACAACGGAGTCAACACAGCACTACAGTTGGTGGAGGACTTCGAAGCCGGACGCGAGATAGCAGGAGGCCTCTGCCAGCGTTTGGCGCAGGCAAACCGTATCCGCCTCCATTACCTGAGAGAGAAGAATATGTAGTGGAATTCGATGGCCCTGACGACCCGTTGCATGCGATGAATTGGCCGTTCAAGAAGAAGTTGGCAACGGCAGCTATGCTGGGGTTCACTACACTGACATCTGCGTTTGGAAGCTCGATTTTCTCAGCTGCAACAGGCGCGATCATGCGGAAATTTCAAGTCGGATCTGTTGTTGCTACGCTTGGAACGTCGCTTTATGTTTTGGGGTAAGTGGGTTGAGGTTCGCGATTGTGGACATGCGCTGACATGGTTTAGTTTTGCGACCGGTCCGATCTTATGGGCACCCCTTAGTGAGTTAAAAGGAAGACGGGCTCCATTGGTTATCGCATCATTCGGATTCAGCCTTTTCAACTTGGCAGTTGCGACTGGAAAGGATTTCCAAACCGTATTGATATGCCGCTTCTTCTCGGGCTTCTTCGGTGCCTGCCCTCTTACTGTACGTCGACACCTTTCTCCACGTACGTCTCTATACTAACAAGTGCTAGTGTGTTGCCGCAGTCTTTAGTGATATGTTTGACAACCGGACCCGAGGCATGGCCATCACAATCTTCAGTATGACGGTTTTCAGCGGACCCCTTCTCGCCCCTTTCATCGGTGGCTTCATCGTCATGTCTGGGCTCGGCTGGCGCTGGACAGAATACATTGTCTGCATCATGGGCTTCTCCGCCTTCACCCTCAACTTCATCTTCCTTTCAGAATCCTACCCACCAGAAATTCTTGTTGGCAAAGCAGCCGAGCTCCGCCGCCGGACTAAGAACTGGGGCATTCACGCAAAGCAGGAAGAAATCGAAGTCGATTTCCGCGAGTTGGTCGAGAAGAATTTTAGCCGTCCGATCCGTATGCTGTTTACCGAACGAATCGTGCTATTGCTGAGCGTGTACATGGCCTTCATCTACGGCCTTTTATATCTCTTCCTTACAGCATACCCGCTTGTCTTCCAGGGCATCCACGGTATGAATCTCGGTGTCGGCGGCCTCCCATTCTTCGGCATGATAACAGGCCAATTACTCGCCGGCTCCGTGATTTTCATTCGCCAGCCAGGCTACCAAAAAAAACTTGCTGCAAACAACGACGTTCCGGTTCCAGAATGGCGCTTGCCAGAAGTGATTGCTGGTGGTGTTTGTTTCGCAGCCGGCATCTTTTGGTTCGGGTGGACAGGGTACAGACAGGACGTTCATTGGATAGTGCCCACACTCTCTGGAATCCTAATTGGTTTTGGACTACTGAGCATCTTTTTGCAAGCGCTCAATTACCTTGTTGACGCTTATTTGATGGTAAGTCACTCCCCCCATCCTTTTGCTCACAATCTTGTCTAACCTGATGACTAGTTCGCGGCCTCCGCCATCGCAGCAAATACCTTTCTTCGCAGTCTTTGTGGCGCTGCGTTCCCTCTTTTTGCTCGGCAAATGTTCGAGGGCTTGGGCATTCAGTGGGCTGCTACACTGTTGGGCTGCATTGCTGCGCTTCTCGTACCCGTGCCTGTGTGGTTTTATCTTCGGGGCGCGAAGATTAGGGCAAACAGTGCGTATGCGCCAACATTTCCAAAGGCGCCGGCTGCGGAGGACAGTGATGGAGCGACGAGGGCGGATTGAACAAGCACGTATTCTTCCATTGTTTGAAGTTTAATAGGAATTTTTTCGCTTGAAAATAGGTATAATCATAATTGCTCTGCTTGACTCTTGTGAGTCGATATATCACCCTGACGCTGATAGGACTTGGGGTGAAAATAAAAATTCTGTGTTCAGTTATACATACAACGTGATGAATGGTCATGAATGACTGCCAACATGTGGCAGCATGGGATGTCCTTAATCCTTAGTATCTCTCTTTTGATGTCTCCATGCACCCGCCCCTATACGTCTATTCTCCACCACTCATTCCCAAATTCCAAACCACCTCTTCACCCTCCTTCTCCTCACACCGTCCTCCCCAACATAATACCGCGGATCCTCCACGTACTCCTCACCCCGTGCCGCTGCCTCCTGTTGCCTCTCCAATCGGTAAAGCTTGCGCTTCTCCACCTCCTCGGCCTTGCGCAGCCGCTGTTGGGTGTACAGCTCCGACTTCTGCTCGAGATGCATCTTGTAAACGTCTTTGAAGCGGCGCGCTGAATCGTAGGGCGCATGCATGAAATCCTTACGGTTAGGAAGGAGCTCAGTATACTCTGTTGTGTTGACAAAGTCTAGATACCATGCTGCGACTGACAAACTGAATAGAGTGCCCTGGAATCACATGTCAGTCAGATAGAGGGGAGAGGCAGGGTGGGCGTTATGCATACCAGTGTTATCCACATGTGCAGCCCTTTATTGTGAAAGAACCAATATGAAAAAGTGCCCTTGGGACTCATCATGTTGGGGTATTTCTTGGTGGCCATGCGCTGCTTGTCTGCTGCCGATATAGGCGGACCATAGATTTTGTTCTCCAGATTTTTGTTCGTTTGTCGCGCGCTGTGGGACGGAGGCCGGTATTTGTCTGGCTGTGGTATTACGGGAGTCCTTTTTTGCTTCAATTTCTCTGCGGCTCTTCGCCGCAGAAAATCTTCTGAGAGGCCTTTTGAGGGTTTTGAGGCATGGCGGAGGCCGGTGGTGGGCCTTGGCAGAAAACGTGTTTGCGGTCGGGGGAGAAGCGGACCTCGAGGTAGGAGAAAGCGCGGTATCGATTGAAAAGCTTGCAGAGACGTCATTGCTGTGGCATCTAACCGTCGTGGTGCGGCGCTGATGCGGGAGTCCGACAGCTGGGGAACGGAGATCTCAAAGTGACTGGGCGGAGAAAGATCGGGCCGGCGTTACCACACCACTTCACTCACATGGAGAGCCGGTCATCACTATTTGACAAACAAAGTAAAGAACATGTAAAGAACATACAGAATGCCTCCTTCCTATGGATCCCAAGAATACTGGGATAAGCGATTTGCTTCTGATTCCAATCCGTTTGAATGGTTAGAGGCACCTCACACACTAGATGCCTTTCTTCTTGATGCACTGGGGAAGAGCCAAGAGAATTCCCCGAGTATTCTCCATATTGGCTGTGGTACGTCCATGCTCTCTCATCATCTGCGTACTATTGTCCAGGAGCCGGCCCAGATACATAATGTGGATTATGCCAAGATCGCCATCGACCTCGGACGCAGGCGAGAGAAAGAGCTTTGTGCCAACAACCAAACTACCGCTTGCTCTGATAAATTCATGCGCTGGGATACCATAGATCTTCTTAACTACAAGTCACTCCTCGGGGTTTGCAAGCCCAGCGCCTACACCCTCATAATCGACAAGTCAACCTCCGACTCCATCGCTTGTTCAGATGAAGTCAGTATCTTACCTCCATACATCATCGACGTTGAACTAGACAAATTTGTCTGTTTAGATCTTGGGCGATCATCTGAATTAATACACCCACTGTACGTAATGGCTGTACATCTAGCACTTGTAGCAAAACCAGGAGCTCTTTGGATCGCCCTTTCTTACTCGAACGATCGGTTTCCTTTCATAAATGGATTATACTCTTCTCGTCCACACATTGTCGGGTTTCCTGATACTGGGAATCTCTGGAGGCTCTTAGAGAAGCGCGAAGTAGAGAGTATCGATCCATCAACTTTGATCGAACGAGAGGACGATAGGGTGATCCATAGACCCAAAGTTTGCAATTGGGTATATATCTTGGAGCGTACTCAAATACCGCTATATATTCGAGGAGCGCATCTCTAAATATCAATCCAACAGCTCCTCAATACCCACTAGATCCAGCTTCAACATACTCATAACACAAAACACCCTGCCAAATATCCATCACGTCACTGATGGTTCTATTTGGCCCGTTGCCATACATATTAATTTTATGATTTAATGTAGTAACTTTGCCTGGATCACCTTCCGCGCCTGTGGGTTGTCTGTCCCTCAAATTAACTTCATATGCACTATATTGAAATGAGGGGCAGAGCACTTACGGAATATTCGACGGCCTTGCGGGAAAAGGAAACGGAATGTTCGCCGGAATCTGTACATTTTCCCCTCCCATTTCTGTCAACCTACCTGGCAGGCCTTTCTGTTGCCAATCTGCCCACATCTTATCGAGCCACGTGTGGTGCAGATAGAAAAGCGGGTCTCCAGGGCTAGCAATGGGATCGATCATCTGGGTGTGAGCATTAGCAACCGATACTAATAGGATCCCAAATGCAATAAAAGCGACTCACTAATCCACCAACACCTCCATGTCCACCTTGGTGAGGTTGCCTTTCAATGCAGTTCCATGCACTCACATAGGTCTTTTTCGCTAAGCATGCATCCACCTCCTTCTGCGAACACTGCGCACTGAACCTTTCATCCACAATGCGATTGATGCAATGATTCGTGTACTGATATTCAGGTCCCAGATGGTTGACATACGAAGCAAACGGTCCGTCAGTAATGCAATTCTTAGACCCAGAGCCTTTGCCACCAAAGCCTGTCACAGGGTCGAGAAGAACACTGTGAGTAAAGTTGCCAGCGTCGAGTTGCTCCTCCCAATAGGGTTGCCAGCCTTTATACCCACATTCAGTACGTAGCGCGGATTCATGCGCGTAAAGTAAGGCGCGATGAAACGGAAGAAATCCGCCGACAAAGTGCGTAGCATACGATTGCAATTGATGGGCTGCTTGGAGCTCCTCGTGCCGGTTGGTGGCACCTTTCAAGCCAAGAGTAGCAGGCTTCTTCATGAGACATAGTTCAGCATCGATATAGGCTTTCTTCTCGTCTTTGGATAAGGTGTGCCTTGCACATGTTAGTTGGTAAGATCCAAATCGACTGAAAACTTACCATGCACGGCGTTTCCCCCTTTCCTCCTTGGTGCACGCTGCCGAACATAGCCCCAGGAGCATGAAAATGGTAAACAGAAACTTCGCCATGGTGCCAGAGGTGCTATGGCACTCACAAAACAACAGGCAAGTGCCCACTTATATACACCAGTCGAATTATTGCCTTGATGCTGACCTACACTATCTAAAGCTTATATGACTAGCGGGCGGTGCGGCACACAGCCTCCATGCCTCATGCCGACCTGCCCACAACACCTGCACAAAACAATCACGATGCTTCCTCAAAGCGAAACTCAATATGCATGTACATAAGCACATACACTAGCGCCCAGGATCCCGCACTCAATCGTCTAAATGCCAACATTCCCGTCTGGCGTACGCGACTTTATCCAGATGCATGCGCGTAGCTTACATTAGGTTGTGCCCGGGTCGACCCTTCCGATGTGTCTTACCGGCATACACGAGCGCGGAGAATCCATGACCACAATCCCATCGGCGCCGATATGCCACTTTTTCACCTGTCGCTTTGGGCATTTCTGGTGCACGGTTGGACGCGCGATCGGTGGGCGCGACGTCGCTAGGGAGTGCATCCACGGAACTGGTATGGTTTGTGCAAATGAGGGGTGGAACGTGCAAAGGCGTTGGTATATCTACTACTTTGCGTGCCGCATGTGGCAAAAATAAAAGGGAAAAAAAAAAAATAGGAGGGAATACGAATAAAGGGTGCTAGGAATATGACCCTGGTGCCCAACTCTTTCTCCCTTCTTTCTGATCCTTGCCCTCGAAGAAGATGTCGACCTGATTTGGCTGCCCGTTTCGACCCTCTCTGTAGTCGTACCGGATCTTTTTCCATTTGAGTTTCGGGTGGGATTTGATTTCGCTGCCGCTGAGGTTCATGCCTGATCTGCCGATGCGAGAGATGACGGGGCTCAAGAGCATGGCCATGCTGAAGAAACTGTCATCACGTACGATTGTACGATGCGCGAAGATGACAAGAAGACATAGTGCGGCTAATTGAATGCCGCATATACTACCGAGTATGCATGTGACCCAAAACCAGTCTACGTCAAGTTGCTGGCCTTGGGTGGGGCGTGTGCGTTGGTTTGTGAGGTTGTAGCGGATGCCGTGGTCGTCGAAGGCTGCTACTGCGCCGACTGTGAAGCGCATCAGCATGTGTTCAACCTCTTGGCTTGTTACAGCTCTTGCGGGTGACCATTTCGAGCCTTGTGGGTAGGAGCGTGTTTGCCGGTCTGTCCAATTGTTCCACGCAATTCCAGTCCAACCAATCGCTCCCGCGGCGATACGTGCGAAGTCGTCGGTCCCATATACGGATTCTGAATCAGCCTCAGTGTGCGTGGTGATATCGTCTTTGCCCTGGGCTTTGGAGATCTCAGATAGTGTGTTATTACATAGGAATAGCTTCGTGTCCTTGATGGTACTGTTATCGTTGTCCCTATTTTGGAGTACAGTGAAATTGGTACATCGCGAACCACAGTATGCATCATGAGAGGCAATCCACGTAACTGTGCCAGGGGCGTGCTCGGGAATTTTATACTTCGTCCACTCTTTGCCCTTGGCTTTGCCCTCAATAAACATGCTTCCAAATTCTTCTATATCTTCGTCGTCGCTAACGACATCTCCACGAACTTCCAGCTGCTCACAGGTTGCCGTTGATTGCGTCTTACGATTGCTGAGAACATAATTGGTGTACTGGTGCGCTGGGTCACGATTGAAAAAACGATATTCCCAAGACTTATTTCCCTGATAAACCGGCGTGCCTGGCAATGTCGATAGATCCTTCTTTGTCTCGTTCATCTTGAATTCGGGATATACCATGGCCTCCATTCCGAAAACCCATGCAGCGTCCATTGAGGTTACATTAGATCTTGGATCTGTATCGGTATGCCAGTGAGTCAGATCCGCAACAGTGACATTACCTTGGATCATAAGCGGTACGAGAGAGTTCTCTATAGGCCAGAACAAACTAAGCAATGCCACCAAAACTTGAGAACTAAGATTAATTGAGAGCCAGGAGGAACAGACGAGCCACATCCATTTCGTCCCATCGTTTCTAGCATCTCTGAACCATTTGAGATTTCCAAGATAACTCTGGCCGCGAATCCCAGGCATGGAGATGAACATGAGCTTGGTGATTTTGATGAGCGAGTTTGACTGTAAGATGAGGTCGAAGACTTCCAAACTCATGTATCTTCGGGCTAAGAATGTCCACCGGAATGTATTGGCGTAGTGTTTGAGAGACGACAGGAGATTGAGACCCAAGCATAGGGAAAGAAAAATCGTGACTGAGTTGAAGATTCTGACATCAATTTTTGACAAAACAATCGGATCTCCAAAGCCTTCCCATGACTTCAAACAGACACATATTAATACACTAAAGAGTAGCGTAATAAGGAACTTGGTTCCCCCAGTCTTGAATAGCTTTTTCCGCGATTCATTATGATCAAAGCGTTTAACGTGGTGAGTTCCATGAGCGTGGAAGTTGTCGCCCGTTGGAGAGTTATTGTCTGCATTGGACTCGATATCGAACGTTAAGGTTGGCGTATTGAGGTATGTGTAATTTCCTCTTTTTGCTTCCATGGAGTCGGGGGTTGCAAGAGGGGGCGAATATGGGGAAGTGTTGCCGTATTCTATACCTAAACCACCACCACCATAGGCTGTCTCAACATCCTCGAAGGGTGATGTAGGCGGGTTCAAAGGTTGGGTATCGGACCTGTTACTAGCCCTCCGGTTGAAATCCATGGTATCGTCCTGTCATTCAAAAGCAGCCCAGTTTGAGGCTTCCTGATATGCCCATGCGCCGGTGGAAGGCCTGGAAAGGTTGGGAAACGCACGAGCAACTTTGGCTTATCGAATCCTGTTAGTTGATGTGGCGCGCACGTAGCGAGGATCCCGCCAAGTATCGTGGCTGTCCTAATATGGGCAGTGGGCATAAATTGATCTTTGGGCTTGTGCTCGCGTTCACTGCTGTTAGTAAGGTGGACAGGGCACAGGTGTTGTTTGATCGGCTTGAGTTTAGAGGAGAGAACGAGAAGCTTTGTCTTCTCAATGGCAATGCCCTGGACCTATGCAGATCCACCTAGCGTCAAAATTAGGGCTGACCTTAGGGGTCGGAAGCGAACGAGCTGGACGTTCTAGCCCAAACCTTTCGACAAGAGCCGACTCAGGAAACAAAAATAGCTTGACAATGCGCGAACGCTTCTGAATAGGGTAGGCATAAAGGCTAGAACCGTACACGCTGTTGTTGTATCCTCTTACCTGCCCAGCCATGAAGCACACCAAGCTTTGGGAAATTCCATGTCGAGCCTAAAGCTTGTGCATGGCGCAGCAGCGGGTGGCCTCAGGATTCCGCGTGAGGTTGATGGGCTAGATAAATTCCAGCCAGGTGGATTGAGGCTCCATCTGTCAGTTGTTGAGCAAAGGATGATTCGTCGTGGCAAGTCCTCACAGGACTGGCAGAATGTGCCTAACCCAGTTGAGGTTAGCGCTCAAGAGCAATTTGGGGGCTGAAGGCTATCAAAAGACACGCGAGCGCAGATCACAACCAGCATGCCATAACTCAGACGAGGGGCAGCCTAATAATTTTCATAAATCTTGCGATCATAGGGATGTTGGTGGAGCACAGGGAAACGCCCTACTTGTGTCACTTCACCGAGGTGGGGAAGTTTCCTATACCATTCCTAGATTCTTCTTGTCGTTATGTGACTCTGGCTAACCCACGCGACATATATTTTCCACCCACTAACAGAGGCACACCAGGTAGATGACAAATGCAGAGTGGAGTTCGTACCAACAAACGGAGGAGCAGGATAGCGTAGGGCGTGCAGTGGAGTGTCTGGAGCCAATGAGAACAACACGATAGCTACTTGTGATACAATTATCCGGTCATCTATAATACCGTCTTACCAGCACAATCACTCAAACACTACATCAACTTTCCACAATGTCCTCTCAAGTCATCCTCTACGATCTCCCCAGCCAACAAGGCACATCATGGTCCGTGAATCCATGGAAAAGTTCGTCCATCACCGCAGACTCAAAAACCCATGCTAAGAACGCCAGCCCGCATGATCCTTAACTACAAAGGTATCGACTACAAAACAGAATGGACCGAGTTACCAGACGTCGAACCGAAGATGAAGTCCTTGTACGTATACCATGGTCGATTCGCGCGCTCACCTAACACTCCCAAGCGGCCTCGCGCCAAACGACCCCAACTCCCCCGGGTACCTCACAGCCTATAGTATACCGACCATTAAATACGCCAACGGCACCCACCAAATGGACTCGTGGCCCATTGCCCACGAACTCGAGAAACAGTACCCATCACCCTCGCTCCACCTCGACGACCCCATCGTCGTACAAGTGCGCGACCACATCACTAAGCTGGTCATGCCTTTGGTTGCTTTCTGGCTGCCTAGTGTCCCGCTGCTGCTAAATAAGCGGTCTGCCGACTACTTTTACGAGTCGAGGGAGAAGATGCTGGGCATGTCGGTCCAGGAGTTTGGGCGGACCCAGGCGAACGAGGGGTGTTGGGAGGGCGTGAAGGCGGCGGCAAAGGAGATTGGGGAGTGGTTGGGGAAAAATGAGGGGCCATTTTTCTTAGGCGAGACGGGTAAGGAAGCACTTGGTTCTTGTTGGGTTTTTTATGCGCTTTGCTAACGTGGGCTAGTTTCGTATGCGGACTTCATTTTTGTTACGCTCTTACACTTTTTCAAGAGAGTTGATGAGAAGGTTTTTGAGCGGTTCGTGGCGCTTGACCCGGCGTTCTTGAGAGTGTATGAGGCATGTGGGAAGTGGCTCGAAAAGGAGGATTAAGAGACTCGTTCTGGCGCGAGAATAGAAATGGAGTATCGTTGCTGGCCGTAAAATCATAAATGTGACAATTGGTAACCATCATACTCTCATTACCGTCTCATCATCATCGCCCCATAGGCCTCAGCCCTAGCCCTCCACTACTCCGCAGCAATGCTGTGCCGATCAAGACTGCCATTGTCACGACAATGACGATGCCCACTGTCTGTGAGGATCCATTTTCTTGCTGTTTCTTGATGTTGTAGCTTCTAGCATGCTTGATATATTTGGCTTTTTGCTCCTCAGCTTCACTGATCATCCTGCCAAGTCCGAGGTAGTCTCGTAATAACGGATCATCGGACTCGCTGAGATCAAGCCACTCTCTCGGCTTTTCCCCATGCCCAAGAGGGGATGCAATGTTCAGCCCTCTAAAATCACCCTCTAATCCCTTCTTTGGTCCTTTGATTATTGATTCGTCGTTCGGTAGCCACTCTTGTAGCATCTGTAACGGTAATGTGCGAAACACTAGTGCCATCCACATTTCGAGCACGTTTAGCAGTAGGTCTGGGTAATCCATTCCAGGTAGGTTCCCATTGCTGTTTGTGGCTGACGGTACCTGTGCAAGTATGCCTATGGCGTTGTATATGCTGTGTTGCATAGCGTGATAATGGAAGCTGGGGTTGTCCCTTCGATATCGGAAGTTGAGATGTTGAGCGGTGCGTGTACGCATAGAGCCTGTTTGGCCAATATAGATGCGGACCTTTCTGTCCAGGCCAAGTACACCATTCATATATACAGCTTTTCCGTCTGACCTGATATCACCACCCATAGCTTTCAACCCGTCGAAAGTCCATCGTCCGTTGAGGAAGGTCCAGACTTGTGGCCTGATGCATTGAAAACAGAATTGTGCAAGATCAGGGTGGCGCTGAACCCATTCACCATACTTTTCATAGTCGATTGCTTCCTCCTCTTTCAGCCTATCAAGAAGGTAGATTAAGATTTCTTGGGCTTCTAATTGCGCTAATGTAGACATTATATAATAGTCGTGTAGGCTGCTTGAGTACGCCTGGAGAAACCGCGTTTCGGACAATTAGACGAGACTCTTTCACCGGAATCGATAGCAATTGTTATTGCGAGTGAGAGGGTGATGTGGCAATGTGCGCATGCCACGACGCGCCTAGGTAGGTAGGCAACAACAAGCCTCTAACTCCATACGGGACGTGCGAATGTCTGCCTGCGTTTCTGCAGCCTGGCAGACTGGGATACGAAGGTTGATGATGCCGTTGGACTCGGCTCGAATATTCTGTATGGGATGAGGGCCGAGTTGAGGCTGACGGTTCTTAGCGCCAAAGGCCAACTTACCCAAATAGGCAAGATTTGAAGAGGTGTAGATTACGGGCGCCCCTCCTGCGCCGACGGGGTTGCAGTTGGCGCAGCGGCACAGTGGGCAGTTTGCCATTTGGTCCAAGTGCCACTTCAATTCTGACTGAATGGTCTTGGTCGGGGTACCGAATTGCAAATAGAACAGGAAGAATATTTAATTAGTTAGTTTAGCATGTAGAATGGCTGTACTATGCGTGTGCGTGCTAGCCGGTGTCGGGGCAGATGGGTAATCTAATCTTATCTCATCAAGATCCCTGCCACTTGAGGCCACAGCAGCAACACGGCAAGCGCAAGCTCCAGACACTCGTAGACCAACACGTTGCTTTCTTTCCTGCCTCAACTACACTTGGACTATTCAACCGCCAATCCTATCCCCCACATTCGGCTCCCTTCTATTCCAGCAGTCATGGTGAGTAGTTTCTCTCCCAGAGCAGAATGCGCCTTCCGAACTTCTCCCGCTAATTCGTCGTTTCCGCATTCCAGGCCAATGTTATACAGAACACCGGCCACGATGAAATGATTGTACGTCTATCCATGCACAACAGACTTTCTATATTCGGCACACACACGTATACAATCCTCAAGCGCTGCAACACCCTCGCAAACACAACACAATGGCCGAGGGCGGACGAAACGTGGACCTCCTCTCAATTGAAGCTAACGAAGCTCAGCATGATGCTGCGCTCGACTATTACGGCCGGCGGCTGGCGACCTGCTCCTCAGATAAGACAATCAAGATCTTCGAGGTCGATGGTGAAAAACACACACTAGTCGAGACACTGCGAGGGTACATGGACCTCCCACCCCGCGACAGCTTGTGCTGACGACTTGACAGGCACGAAGGCGCAGTCTGGTGCGTGGCATGGGCGCATCCCAAATACGGAAACATCCTCGCTTCCTCTTCCTACGACGGCAAAGTCATCATTTGGCGCGAACAGTCTGGCTCCTGGCAAAAGATCTACGAGGTCGCCTTACACACCGCCTCTGTAAACCTCGTTGCTTGGGCGCCTCACGAAGCCGGCTGTCTCCTCGCATGCGCCTCTTCTGACGGCAATGTTTCAGTACTCGAATTTAAGAACGATGCCTGGACACACCAAATCTTCCAGGCCTGTGGTAGCGGCGTGAACAGCGTGTCCTGGGCGCCAGCCGTTGCACCAGGTCAGGTTATCAGCGCAAGCGGCAACCAAGCTGGCACCGCAAGACGCTTTGTCACGGGTGGAAGCGATTGTCAGGTCAAGCTGTGGGATTTTAGCGCCGACACGGGGAGCTGGCAGAGCACTCAGATCCTATCAGGACACACAGATTGGGTGCGTGATGTTGCCTGGTCACCTACCGTTCTTTCCAAATCGTACATCGCCTCTGCCTCACAAGACAAGACGGTTCGCATCTGGACATCTTCGGATCTACGTAAGTGTACCCTATGTTTGAGAACCAAAGCCATGCTGACTGTACGCAGGTGAATGGAAGTCAACCGTTCTCAACGTGGATGCAAACGCCTGGCGCGTAAGCTGGAGTCTGAGCGGTAATGTGCTAGCAGTCAGCACCGGCGACAATAGGTTGAGCCTGTGGAAGGAGAGGCTGAGCGGTGGGTGGGAGTGTGTCAAGACCATTGAAGAATAAAGCCATGTTCTGGACCACGGTTAGCAGCATCGTCAGGGCAAGCATGTAACTGAAAATATCTCGGTGTAGGGACTCCCAGTAACGATATACAAGGCGGCGTGTGCCAATCAAACACTTCACAACACAAAAGTTACGATTCGGGCGATTAGACCCTTTGTATTGTGTCTATTTGTTGCCATTGAACTACCGTACAAAACATTACCAGCGAGTTTCTCAAAGCCGGTCAGCTATATCGAAGAACCACATCCCCCCACAGAAACTACCCATTCCAAGATCTCCCGTCCACCACACCCCACCCCTACTCCTCCCTCTTGCTCGCCCTCGCCGCCTCATCCTCCTTCCCCCCCACCAACCTAAACAACTTCTTCTGCAACTCGTCCAGCAGTACTCTCAACGCTTGTTCCTCATCCCACTGGCGCTTCACCGATGACTCCAGCAACATCCAGCTCGAAAATTGCGGATGCGTTCCGTGCAACTCGTACACGATGGCGTGCGCGGCGAGCGACGAGGCGGATTCGGCCGCGGGGTTGACGTCCGCTATCACGGTCCAGGTGTGGCCGTTGGGGTGGTGGCGGCCGTAGAGGGCTTTGGCAGCGTCTGTGGGGTGGTTAAGGGGTGGTGTATGAGGGGTGGCGGTGGCAGTGGGGGCGGACCGATGATGGCGCTTTTGAGCGATGCTACGACTATAGAGGTTTCGTAGTTAGCGGCCATTTTTAGACTGGGAAAGCGTGCTGTGTTGGGAAGTGAGAAGTGATTTGGGTAAATGTTGGCGTGTTTGGGTGGAGAAGGGGGGTTTTATAAAGTGGATGTGGTCGTGAAATCGAGGTCTGGGCGAAGTGGGAGTCATGGCTATTGATCAGACCCGATGGTAACTCAGTGGTAGTTTGTTGGTGTTGCGTGGGGACTTGGTGTAGGTACGACTTTTATTGCACCCATATCTCCGCCATGTAGTAGCACGAGAAAAGAGTCATTATTGTGGATTTTACACTGCATCGTGATATTCGGGTGTTAGCTGAGCATTCCGCACACATATTGGCAAGTCTGGGTTGCACTGTTAGGCCCAGGTAAAACAATGGTAGCAAGGTGTGACCATATTTAAGCACGCAGACAACAAGAGGTCATGATTTGAGATCCGCCTCTTTCATAGCATGATAGTACTTATTGCTACGTCGCACTGCTCTAGGATTAGTGTAATTGCTCAATTTCTCTTCACGCTGTCTCTCTGCCGAATCCAGGCACGTTTGTGAGAGTCAGCTTGTGGATTATATTTATAGATACCTAAATGGACTCGCTGTGTGCATTCAGCTAGCTAGAAGACTGCAAATCAAGGTTGCGGCTGTTCTCGACCACCATTTCCTCTAACCTAAGTTACTTAGAATATGCGTACATAAATCTCCTCGTAGAAGTATAGCCTTAGTCATTTCTTCGTCGAAGAGGGAGACAGAATTCTCCTGGGTAAGTCTATAGCAGCGCGTTCTGAAACAACTGACTGTGAGGTAGTAACCCCAACAAGCGACCATATAGTAAAGCGCCAATCAAATCAATACCCAGGGTTGAGTTGCCTATAGACTGCATAACTTGTAGGCTATCAAATCAGGCGTTCATATACCGCCGAGGAGTGTCCATGACTGATGCTTGCGTGAGCCATGTCCTGACTGCCAACCCTAGTTCTTATTAACACCTATGCGTTCCTCACGCACCAAATAAGACTCCTCACAAAAAAGGTGGCGGTAGTGGTGAAAAATCAACAATAAGGCCCAACGAGATTATGAATGGCATTGATGACCACAATCTTGCTGCTAAGATGTGACGCCCCCAACAAACTAATCTAGACATAGACTGTGATGGAAAAAGAGCGGCAAGACTAAGTTCAAAGCCAATCATTTACGATTTGGGCGAAGGCCGATAGGTCCAAGCTGTCTCATGGCTGCAACATTATCCAACTCGCAGTCGTCCTCATCATCGCAGACCATTTGGTCTATTTCCCATTTCACCACAATCAAAGACCAATGCTTCTTAGTATCCCACCAGACCGCGATGAACAGGATGATGGCGAAGACGAACATGATGACAATGCATGCCCGACCAGCCGCTTCCGCAGCGCACTGTTGACTAAGTGTCGCTACGTCTCGGAAAGAAGGCAGGTTTTTGACCTTGCATGTCCAAGTTTTGAGTTCAAATACGCCAAATTCATATACGTCGCCATAGCCAAAACCACCGTTTAGGCTGCGGTAGGATAGCGAAAAATGTTCGCTCTTGCTATGCAAAACGAAACTGATAACAAATGCTGCTAATCCAAGTGAGGCATTGGCGAAGAGAACGAACAACAGCACTTGCTTCTGGTACCACAATAACTAAGGATAGTTACTTAATTTCATCACGAGTAAATTGCCAATATGCAGACTTACCTTGATAGGATTGCGATTCAACATCACAAGTGCTGAGAGGGCAGTGAATCCAATAGAAATAACTAGAGCAATACTAGAAGCTACGAGGACTAGAGTCGTTGCGTTTAACCCAAGGTAATGTGGATATGTTGTAAATGCAATCCTCCCATTAGGAAATTCAGCCTCGAGCACAATGGACGGTTCCACACTCCAGCCGCCTGTTGCTTCATTGTAGCTGTGGGAGACAGTCAATTTAGAAGTGATGCATGCAATTGACGACAGAAATGTAAGAATAGAACGGATAGGAATAATGTAAAACCGATATGGCAGCACTATTCGATTGAACGCCATTTCAACCTTTGGTTTGGTTTGTCAAAGGGAGAAGTAACTATTTAACAGATCCTATGACAGCGGAAACCAACATATACTAAGGAACTATACGTATAGACCCTACTTAGTTACGCCTCATCACTGCGTCAACATAGATGTTGTTGTGGTGTTTCAAAGCGCTTGCATATGGGGCCAATGCCGCATAGCCACTATCGGCGCTAATGCCACTCTTGGTTTAGTGCTAAAATAACATAGCCGCGCACTAACCCGTCACTCAAATTCATCTTCGGTAGATAACTAGAACAGAATGCAAAGGTATCGCTTGCATTATTACCTGATGAACTACTTCTCGCAATACTTACCGAAGCCGCCCACGTGCGTGGCATCAAACGCGCTCTGCGGTTGAGACTCGTCTGTAGTTAGTTTTCAACAACCTTTGATCAAACAGTAAGCACGATATTAACCTAAACTACTAGAAAGCTTTGCCAATATCGCCACCACCGCCATCTTCAACTCTCGCATTCCCGACCGTAAAGAAATCTCTCGCCATATCCACAGAGCGCCGGGTTTCTGGGCAGAGTACCTTGCGTACCTCACGCTCACGCATGCCCCCAAAAGAGTCACGAGCTAAAAAAAAACTACTCCTCATTGCGCAGCATATCTGCCGTTATCGCCATGTCTCTGCAGGTGAAATATATGTTACGACGGGGACCGTCACCGACGATGAACTCAGAGAATGTGTACTCAAACTTTGCGGATTGGTGACTGTTACAGACAGCCGCGCATATATGATTGGGCACTGGCCCGCCACTGCGTCCGCAGACGTGACCAGAGGAGAGGTAGACGAATCAGCCCTCGATTTCAAACATCATCTTCTCAGCGCTGCAGCTTGGATAGGTGAAGAAAGCCTTGTTTCCAAACTACTTCGAGAAGGCTACAATTGGTTTGATGGCCCGTAAGCACTCTCTATCGGACCCCTCCTTTGACTTGTACTGATATTTCCTTTGCTAGCTCTACGTTCTTGGAACCCATCCGCGCCGCGTCCTATCGCGGCCACGTTGATATTGTCAAACTTATAGTAATTGACGATTCCAACAAGACCGTACATGGACGCGTGTGCCCCACTTTGATCGTCAGTTACTTCAACGATCATACCGAACTACTCGATCTCACCCTGGGTCCTTCGTGGGATAGATGTGAAGTTGAGCCAATCGACACCCATAAACTACAAATCCTTGCACTGGACTCTACTCGTAATCTAGAAACGTTCAAATGGCTGTTAGAGGATGCAAAACCGCATATCGGCAAGCATAAATCGAAATGGCTCTCTAGGCGAACCTATAAAACAGCGATGCGGGGTCAAGCACATATCATGAAGTATCTGATTGAGGAAGAGAGGAAAGATGTCAATGAAGACAGCTTGGGTGATAGATCCATTTTCCAGTCTCGCTGCCCAGCGGAATTTCGTAAAGACTTCATGAGTAAGAATAGGGCCTGTACCCTGCTTAGTCTAGCTGCTATAGGCAGGCATGGAGATGCTGTCAAAATCTTGCTTGATTTCGGAGTAAAGAAAGATCATGCGATCAAATATGCGGCAATGTGTGGGTCGAGAACGCTTGTAAGTTTACTATGGGAGTATGGTGGGTATAAAAATGATGCTGTGCAGGGGGCGCTCGCAATAGCGATAGACTGAGAAAATACTACGATATTCAATCTTCTTATTGAGCTTGAAGCCAGGCTTGATAATGATATAGGAGTGGTGATAACCTAGAAAGCGCAAGAAGAAGGACTTGAGTCAATGGTCAGATTGCTAAGTGAAGATGTATATGTATCTTCCGGAGGAACTTCTTGATTAACAAAGTAGAAATATAAGTATTCAACGGATAAAAAACACTTATAACGTCGAGGCCTTCTGTAAGTGAGAACGATATAAAGCTCCTGGTGTTACAGCGGGTGCAATAATTGATTCTCGTGGATGGCTTCAAGGGTCCCCAAGGGCACTTGATACTAAGACAGTATTGTCAGGGGTAAGCTGAAAAGAGTATCGGATTGTATTGCTTGTAGTCGCTAGGTAATTGTACGAAGGTAAACACGATTGTTCTACTAATAGTAGGCATAGTGTCTATATGCTTGATCGTTTGGGGTTACTCAGTTGTGATCAGTTATCAGTAGTACTGAGCGAGAATGATTACCGAGCACGTTACGTGCGCGTGATAGAAGGGCGCCAACAGGCAGCCTGGTAGGTCTGTATAGTCTCGAATGCGATGTTGAACTGGCAGAAAGTGAGTAAAATACCCTAATCGAGGCTCAGCGCGGCAGGCTATACCTAAGCTGAGTTTGCGTATACCAAAACCAGGAACGCTTAATCCCGATTACCGGAAACAGTATCACGATAGGCGGCGGACCGGGCAAGAAAACCCGTTTGCGGCGTCCATGGTCGTATGTAAAAGTGTGGGGTTTAGGCAGATATATAAACATGCAATAGAAGGTGTGTGCCTCGAATTATCGAAGCGCTCGATCACATCCCCTTGACTAGAATATTTACAACAGTTCAAAATTACAGACAGCCATAATTAGATTCATATTATACGGAAGAAACGATAGCCCACAAGGCCACCTTTCTTGACTGCATGGACTGAAGATCTTTCGGCGTTACATTCGATCGCCTGGATAGGGTGGATTATTTGTCAAGTTAGACTAGGCAATTGCTAGTTGTAAGGAATGAGTAGGTATTATCACACCAGACCTCCCCATGTTACTCTCCTGACATTTTGGTAAACGGATCGGAGAAGACGCTCCCAGGTAAGATACTCAATATACTTTAGAGAAAGTAAATTCCAAGGAGTCACAGAGACACGCGCTATATGAAGTGGTTTGAAATTCATAATACTATGTAATGTAAGATCTATAATATCGTCCTAAATACTGCTGCTCCAATGCTGAGACTTTGGTCTACCCAATCAAACCTTGAACTCTCAGTATATACAAATAACATCTAAGAGCAAACCTCCTATCAAATATCCACACCCTAACACGCCTCAAGAGGACTTTTGAAAGCACACGCAGTACTAGGGCCTTTAGACACGGACGTTGGCTCATTCCCCGGCGTGGTCCCCTTGAATTCCTCGCAAATCTCCTTTACACCCGACGCACATGTCGCGCTGTCAATCGTCGCCGAGTCGCCGAAGTTGGTGTTAATACCGATGAGAAGCTTTCCATTCGACGCCTTGACGTTCTTAACCACTACATTGCGCTTGGCGCTCTCTTTGCAGTTGCCACATGAGCGGTAGAGTTTGCCAAAGGTATCGACTATGAAGCCATCGATTGTCACAGTCCCGGCGCCATTGTGCTGGATAACCTTATCTGTAGCGCCAGTGGCTCCGCCGCCTGTGATTGTTGCGTCGCCGTCGCCCTTGAGAGTCAAGGCGTCTTTTTGTTTGTTAGAATGTAGACTTGGGTTGTGGATGTATGACGAGAGCTTACCTTCACACACCGCGGCCCACCACACATTTGTGATTTTGCATGAGCCCTCGCAGTGGATGCCCTCGATTTGGTCTTTTCCAATGATTACATTGCTGAGACTACCGCCGTTCTTGACGAGGAACACAGCATCTGAATCACCGCCTTCGGCTTGGCCAGTGCAAGCGACGCCGCGACCATAGGTTTTCATGCCGCCGTCAAAGTTTGTGACTTCCATGGCCTTGGTTAGAGTCTCAGAACCCTTCGATGTAGGAATTGGGAGCGAGGCGCGTTTTGTAAACCAGTAGAAATGTTCAGGTACTAAGAAGGCTGGGCTTGTTGCAGCAGAGGCGGCGAAAGCAACGAGGGTAATAGCAGCGACGGTCTTCATGGTGCTAGTTCTTTGAGATTGACTGATGAGAGATGCGTTGGAGAGATGGACGGAGTATTGCTATCTTCGCAAATGCCAGGGTATCATGTACAGAGAGAAGAGAAGTCGGCAGTGACAGGACCAGAAGACTTGCGTAGATGGTAAGAGGGCTTCTAGTTCCTCTCTATATGCTTCCGTCACACATGAACCCACGTGTTGAACGCGCTTAGGACTTCCGCTCCGGCGATATGCACGACAGCGATTATAGTGCCAAGGCAATGCTCCCTGGCTGAAGAGGGCATTGAAGCTGCTAGTTAGCATCTCAAACGGGGGTTATGGCGTTGATCTTGAAACAAATCGGCAGTTTCTCAGCTCGAGACTGGCTAGCCCGGGGATGTTGCGAGGATGGCATGGAAAACAAACGGCACTTGTTTTGAAATAGATGGCATAATGTTGTTTCAGAGTATGGAGCTACAAGGTGCTCTAATGATGGGGCTGCAATAGAAACGATGGCGTGAACAAAGCAGCGACAACCATTTAGAACCATGTCGATGGCGTTTTTGCATAACAGTAAAGAAAGGCTTGAGAATGTTTAACTCTACTGCCAACTCGAGCCAAATGTGAATAATGTATGATGGAGGAGGCAGCACCCACAGACCTCTCAGTCAACCGGAAAAGTGGGACTCTACCACTTCAGATGCAGCAGCCAGAAGATACTCAAGCCACCTAGAAACTTTTTTTTTATAGGTATCTATAAGTACGGCCAGAGGAATCTACAATTTCTAATCGATTTATTTAGTAGTATATAGTCTATTGTATACATCTAGCATTGATGTAAAGAGTGTGATTACCCCACTTTTTCAGTTTACCGGGGGCAGGCCACCTCAACCTCAACTCCAATCACGACCCATTTCCCACATCTACCAGACATGTCTGCAGACGCGCTCCCCATATCCCGCTTGCGCTTCGCCTCCGCGCTCACCGACCTGCCCATCGAGTCTGTCTATGCCAAATACGCCGAGCTACGAAATAGCATTACGCATATGGAGTCGAGCAACCAGCAACTCGAGGACTATGCGCGAGACAACGATGATCGAGAGTGCTACGAGGCGTTGTTAGAGAATAGACAGGTTATTGCGAGGTTTTTGGAGCGGATCGAGTTGTTGAAGAAGGAGGTTACAGAGATCAGAGGGCTGCTGTGGAGGCCGCAAGGTGACGAGGAGAATAAGGTGGAGGCTGCGGTTGCTACGGCTGGAGTGGAGCAGGAGCACAGCAATGGTACAAGGCCGCAGAACGGGGAGGCTGAGGATGGTGTATTTTTGTGAGCGGTTGGCGTGTTAGCCTAAAAAACAACATCTCGTAAAGCCGTGGTTTGGCCTAGAGCTGATGCGCTGGGGGAAATGACCGTTTTGTGTGAGCTAAGCTCTGTATTATGCCTGCATAATAGTATCCTGCAAGAGTATGTGCTTCCTGCTCTTCTGAAGATTTCACGCTGATAGACTTGGTTATGCAGTCTGGCCACACGCATCAACTATAGAGTGCACAGGCACACTGGGCTTCACCAAGAAATAGAGCATATCTGGGTACCCAAGAGCCGTTCAGAGGATTATCAATGACATTAAAATTACATATATATATGATAACACCTAAACTCCGTGTTGAACCGTCACTCGTGGAATCACTCTGCTCCTCATCCTTTTGCTTCAACTATCCAGGCCCTACAACATGGCCCCAGCAAATGCAGACAGCACAACCATACCCAGCATGCCCAATCCCACTTTGCTCACGCTCTGCTTGGCCGCAAATCCTGGTGCCGCACTCTGGCTCGCACCACCCGCACCACTTGTACGACTCGCCCCTCCGCCCGTCGCACTAGGGCTCACACTCGGCTTCGCCGTCGCCGTCGCCGTATTATTTCCATTGCAAAAGATGCTGCCGGGGCTCACGCCGCCTTCCTGAAAGCATTTTTGAAGATCGGCAACGCTCTGGCCAGAGGCAAGGCACAGGTAGCCGCAGGGGGCGTTGAAGTCCTCGACTTTGGATTTGCAGCACTTCTTGAGCGCATCGCTTGTGTTGGCGGGGATGCCTTGGGTGCTGCCGACGGCGCAGAAGACGTCTTGGACGGGGAACTTGGTGAAATCGGCGGTGGCGCAGGATGAGCTGCTGGCGGAGGGGGCGGCAGAGGAGACGACGGAACTCATTGTGGCGGTAAGAGTGTCTGGGAGAAGTGTTAGGGACAGGCTGAGTGTGAAGATGGCGGGGAGCCGACGTTGATATTTCCGAAAGTAGACGGTGGTCAAAGATCGGCGGCGGTTTGTTGCTGTTCGTTAGGGTGCAGAAATCGCAGGTATGGAAGTGGAGTGAGAGTTCACAGACGTGCGCCGATCAGTATTGAACATTTCAGCAGGCGCAGCCTAACGGTGACTAGTAGCACGGTCACTTCATCCCTCAGCCCACGCCAACTTGCGGCGTGACGTGGGCCTAGAGCGGTATTGTCTGTCTATTTTTAGCAACGATGACGACGGGCCCGGATCGCGAGCTCCACATCGCTTTTCTTTGCATCTCAATATCGTACATGGGCAATAGCAAACATAAATGCCGGTTGCCAGGCGAGGCACATGACTGACAACGTTTGAGCTGATCCGAGAGCTGAGGTGGTACATGTCCGGAAGGGGTAAGGGTGCGGGTAGCTGCATTCAGCCCTATGGCAATGCAGGGGTGCTCTGGTCAATCACATGCAATTTCACCGTCTTCAGGAGGTCGTCGTCCATACTTCATTTGGGCTGTCATTCATCATCGTTTAATCATCTATAGATAATTACAGTCTAGCCATCTCGATCTCGGTAGCCGCGTACATGAACGGCGCAGCTCCTTTGCCGTCGTTGAGAGATAGAGGAACACCAACATAGTACTCGTAGCTCGCATCTCCCTTCAGGCTACCCACTTCGACTGTGCCTGTCCAGCTCAAGGTGCCGTTGTTCTCGTACTGAACAAACTCATTGATCATTAGGCCCCACGCCTTGACGGCCGTGTCCGTGTACTCAGCATCTAAGAGGCCGAGCCTGATGGCTTTGAGGTACGTGTAGGTGAACATGGCCGTCGCGCTCGATTCGATGTAGTTGCCCTCCATTCCTGGATACGGCTCATTCATAATCAGCCACCATCCGCCGCTCCCGTCTTGTGCCTCTTTCAAGCCCTTTGCTAGGGTGGTGAGGTAGGTCTGGAGCTTGGCAAATCCAGGATGCGACTTGGGGAACACCTCGAGAACCTCCACAAGGGCGACGAAATACCACCCTACGGCGCGGTCCCAGACAAGAGGTGAAGCGCCGGTAACGGGGTCAGCCCAGACGGTAGACTTGTCTTCGCTGTAGCCGTGCTGGAGAAGGTTGGACGTGTGGTTCCTGCAGTGCTTCTCGATTAAGTCGAACTGCAGCGTGATATCGTTCCATGCGGTCACATTGTTGGGCTCAAAGTAAGACGTATATGTTGCATAGAAGGTGTCGGCCATGTAGATGCCATCAAGCCACATCTGATTGGCGTAAATTGGCGCACGATGCCAGAAACCTCCGGAGGGCGTCCGTGGCCACCTGTCGAGTTGATCTCTCAATCCTTTGGCTGCGATCTCATACTTCTTCTCTTTGCGACCCTCGGAGTTCCAAAAGTGGAGGATGTTGTTGCCCACTCGGACGTCATCCAGACTATAGAATGTCGAGTTCCAGCCAATGAGGGTACCATCCTCCTTGACGAGGGAGGAGATGGCGTTTGAGGCATAGGACAGGATGGAAGCGTCGCCTTGTGTGGTGGCAGCCTTCTGAATGCCTTCATGTAGGATTGCCATCACATAGTGGTTGTTCAGTTTCTGGCCTTTGGACAAAAACGATGACGCCATCCATGTCGAGAATGGTTTCTCAGCAGTTGGTGCTGCGAGCGTCGAGGCAGCGCACGCAGCCAGAGCAGTCAACGTTTGGAGATACATCGTGAGAAATATGATATTAAACGACTAGAAACTAGAGGGCTCGATATTAACGACAGGGGTTTAGGAACGAAAACCACGGGTGAGGCGTTACGACAACACGGTACGAACTACATTATATACGCTGTGAATTCATTGAACATGTGTTCGTCAGTCCCGCCATTTCGGTCGAATGCAATCTATATCCATGTCTATCTTATTCCAGAAGAGACCGAGTGCTCCGCTCCAAGTCCTTAGGCGCGCCTAGAAAAATTACCGCAGGGGCGCAGCGCTGCTCGATGCGGTTGACGGTGGGGGGGGGGGCTTGGCACGGACTACCACGGAGAAATGGCGGATTGGAGGATGAACATCAGTGCGGAAGGGGTGAGGCTTATTTAATAGTTGGAGTGGACTTGTAATAGTCTCGTAAGTATACGCTTGGTGACAATGGTTCAGAGCGTACATAGGTAGTACCTGAACCGCCGCGAGCATAAGACGATTCGTACTGCTAAAATTCACTCTGTAGCCTGGCATGATCAAACAATTATGGTATATGGAGTTTAGCAACGACAAATACCTCGACAGGTATTTGCATTGCCTAACTATCTGAGATTCCTGGATGGCGCCGCGGAGTAAGGCTTCGGCGACATTCCTTCCGAGGCTTCCATGCCACTTTGGTACCTAACCGCCCCGCTGGTACTTTATTGCTGCATGTGGCACTTATCTTCTCGCTGGTTAGTACCCACCCGTAGACTAGGCGAGCAGAGAATGAGCCGCAGTTGTCTCCCATTCGCCGCTATTCAAATGCGTAAGCCACAACAATCCAGCCCATGTCCAGCGCTTGACCCATCTGGGTATCGCGCCCGCCTACACAACCATATCTATATTATATTTCTCAGCAGTGGACGTCTTCCGTATACACATCTCTAGCATACCAAAATGCCGCTAAAACTCAAAGTAGACCAATCCTCTCTCCCATCAGTCTTCCAATCAACCTGGAAATCCAACCCAGACCCCACCGCGCTCCCATTCCCACGCGACAACCCACCATTCGCACTTACAGCGATCGACTGGCACCAACTCTCCATCACAGACGCCGACTTCACGCCGCACTCCTGGGAAAACTTACATCACCTCATCGACACAAACCAACTCGATGAACTGAAGCGCTGGCCCTCAGCGCTCAAAGCGTACCTCGCATGGACCGCTCACGTCAAGAAGAAGTACGGCAGTATCAAAACGTATCTGCTTGAACAGCGCCTATTCTGGGAGCCCCTCAACAATACGACCGGAGCGCTAAAATTTAAAGTGGAAAACGCGCGACCATTCGCTAACCCCGCCGACTACAAGATCCTGTACAACGACTGGACGTATGCGTTTGAGCCCGGAATTCGCCACATTGTCGTGTGGCTGAAGCAACGGCTTCCTGTCGATGAGGAAGGGGCGTTGAACGAGGAGGGGCGGAGGTTGGTGCGGGAGTTTGTGAGGAGTGAGTTTGGGGTGAAGGTTGGGGAGGGCGAGGATGGTGAGAGGGTCATGTGGTTCAAAAATACGACAAATTTGCAGAGTGTGAGGAGTTTGGAGCATGTGCATGTTTTGGTTAGGGATGTGGACGATGCGGTGTTGGAGCAGTGGGTGCAATGACGACGCGCGCAGTGTTACCGCCGAGCAGGGGGTTCTAGGTGTTGACATCTCGTTTTGGTACTACCGTAGGCACTATAAAGGAAACTGTTTACTCAACCTTCTTATCTCAACACTGCTCAACCTTCTTGCCTTGACGCTGCTCACCGCATTCCGTTCTTCAAGCATTTTCCCACCAGTGAAAGCCATGTCCGATTCCAATACTCGACTCAGTCCACCGACAAACATCGAGCGCCTGATACAAGGGCTGCAGCAGGCTACTACCGAGATCGCGAAGTTTGCCAATATTCTCCCGACCGTTCAGTCTACTAAAGTCCTACGGTCGCTTGGTGTAGTGGTCAAGCACCCGACTACAGGCTCTCCTCTTTGAAGGGAACCTGGCAGCGACCAAGCCACTTTGTGGCAAACCTGCAATCCTAGGCGAGATAGGAATAACTTTCTCCTAAGCAGGGATAGGAGGACAGGCGGCATTAATACTAGTTCAAGCTGCAGGAGGCTTTCCCTTTTTAAGGTTTTTACTCCTAGAGGTACAAAATTAGCTAGTAGCTAGGTTCGGCCTAGTTATTAGAGGAGTTTACTTTGTAGACCTCCACTCCAGTTAAAATTTTCAATATTCTCACGTTGTCTCTGATACGAAATCACGACCATTCGACATATGACACTGAAAATAAAGTTGCGCGTTATTCGGCCCCGCATTCCTTTGCATAGCCAGTTTCCGACAGACTAAAAATATGAGAAAATTACCCCCCCAGTATTATAGCTACATATCTACAATAGAAAATAGAATATAGAACCATAGAACTAAAAGTATTAAATGTTTCTGCTTTGTCCATTACTTTCTAGCCTACATTCAAAAAAACCTTTGGCTGGGACAGAAGGCCGAGTAACACACACCGAAATAAACGCGGTGATGTCTTGTCAACGGCCTGAGACTCCAGTGACGAGCAAGCGCGTCAACTGTGTATGATCTGCTTGCTCACGAGGATAAATGCACTGGGCATCAAAGAAGTGAGGCTTTCTACTCAAAGTTGGGCAGCATAAATCAATATATCGATGTCAATCACTTGGTGTACCTAGAGTCCAATTAGTCACCGGCCATTCTCCATACGTTACACCAATATCCTAAGAACAAGCACTTTTAGTGTCAGGCTCTCGATAATTTAGCTATGGGCTCGAGTAGCGTGAAATGCTCTTCGTCTAGCTGCTCAAAATCACATTGTGGCGACTCGACACTGGAGCCAAGTATATGTCAAGGGCAGTACTTGAGCAAACATCCACGTCGCACGGAAGCACAACGGAAGCACAGATAGAGCATAACGTCAACATACTTGATATGATGAACATGTTATGTTCTAGTGAAGAGCCCTGGCGAACCGAATCACTGGCACACATCTATGCCCTTGCCTATTCCACTATCATGCGTCAACTGCAGCCGCAACTCAGCACATAAAACGCTGATCCACATTACTAGTGCTGGGGCTGCTCAATAGAGCTTCCTGCCGCCTCACTTCTCATAGTCTTCCTCTGGGTCACGGGCACGCTTGGACCCCGCTACTTCTTCCATAACCACAAACTCAGATAGGCATTAGCTTTCACCTCGAAGTCACAAGCGCCTAGCCAAATCAATCAGATCAACTCAACCTACTAATTGCCTCACTTATTGATCTCGCCGGCCAATAAGAGTCCTGCGTTTGGGCGCGGGCGCCGTGCTGGCAGTGATCTAGAGTCATACCTTCGTTCACCTGAGCCCAAACTACGGTTCAACGTCACTCTCGAACCATGAAGAAGCCTACAGACTCCTTGGCAGGAGATAAAATCACATGCCTTTAGATCACACGCGTCGCTAGCGTCGTCTGGGAGGGTATATAAACCCCTCCTCCTCCCCACCTTCGTCGCTTTTGCTCTCACCTCTACCGTAGTTCTCAACTCAACACTTCCAAACCACCTGCTCTATAGCTTTGCAAGGTATAGTGGCAACTCACAGTCAAGTAAGCCATCCTCCCCTTCTTCTTTCTTCACGATTCCACTAACCAAGCAGATACTTGCCAAGACACACGATGTGTGACATCATCACATGGTCGGCCCAGCACATTCGAGTCACATCACTTCAACATGCATCGACAACTTCCATAAACGTCCTTCGCTTCAAGTCATCTTCATGAAATTCCAACATGTATCGACTCATATCACCTCATGTCATCCTCATGACACCGACTTCACCATCGTCCGTCAACGTCCTTCAACCTTAATCAACAACCTTCAACAACCTTCAACAACTTTCAACATCCTTTAACATCTTTCATCATCCTTCATCAACATCGGTTGGAATCACAGGGTGCAGGTCAGGCTGCAGGGTCCCTACACGTGGGGACTGGGGGCGAAAGACAGAAAAAGCGTGGATCACTTTCAGTTGAATTTGGTATGCGCAGTGATCATGTCAACACACGGTGTGGAGGATAGAACGTCTTTGCACGTGGCCTACCTGTGTTGAGTAGGTGTCTTGAGGTCGCTGATTGTCGCGCATCTTGACACCCTTGATCATCAACTGCAATTGCAGCATCCTGATGGCGGCTTCGGCTCAGGTCAATTCAGGACTGCAATATTCATCCAACTCTTCGGTCTGTGCGGCTGATGGCAGTGGCCATGATAGTTTTGGTGGTTGGTCCTGTCAACGCATGGTGTGGAGGATGGAGCGTCTTCGTACGTGGCCTACCTGTGTTGATTTGGTCTTGGTGGTTGCTGGACATGGTTGTTGTTATGGAGGAACCAAATGAGCATCACCTCAATCAAACAAGCTCCCGTCATCAATCAAAAACCTACATACGCCATCATTGTATTTGTTCTCTTTCCTCTTTGTGATTATGAATTGATGGCCAGGCCTGACTTATCAATCATTGATGTGTTACCATGATCGTGATGCTGTGAGACTGTTATGATGCTATGTTTCATCTCCAGTCTTCCTGTCCTGCTCATGCCCCGAGAGTCGCCTACTAGTGATATCGGATACATCTCCAGCCATCAGTGGATGTCCCGTTCCTGGATCGCCAGCATAGCGCTATCAAGCCCCACCAATAAGCCGCCCCGCTGATTGACCTCATCAGCAACTCCCCCAGATCGCCAACCAATCCAACACGCATTACAGCCCCCAGCATGCCCAAATTAGACGACCTTCCGCCCGAGATCCTTCTTGAGATCCTGAGCTTCATCCTAGCAGCTTACAACCGCTGCCCAACGCCCCTGCACCCGCTCAATGCCATCGCAACCACTAACCGGCATCTCTATGCCATCGTCGAAGAATACACACGCGGCCTCCTCAAGCAACAAACAAACTTTACGCCCCCGAAGTTCTCAAAGACATTTAGTTGTCGGCGCAAATGGCTCGCAGAAACCTGTCAATTCTGCAAGCGCAAGAGCCAGCGGCGATCCATCATGTACGCAGGTGTGACCTGCTGCCGATTATGCGACAAGCAATATTTCCCCAAAATGGTACGCAGCAGCATGTCTCACGCCTGCACACCCCAGCCAACGACCCTTGTATTTGATGACAAAGATGCATTGCAGCGTGTTGTGTTTGACTGTGCTAACCACGACGCGATATGCAGACAATGACACAGGCCACCAAGGACCACCACCTTTCCAAACTCGACCTGTTCACGCCCAACGCGCTGCACCCCATGCTGCCGCCGTTGACAACAGGTTTGTATACCGTCATGGGTAGCGCGGCAACCATGATTCTGCAGCGCGATGTGGAGAGGCGGAAAGCGCATATTCAGACGCTACTGGGACCCATGGCCGCGGACGAGTCATACATGCAGCGACGGTCTGCAGCGCATGATCGCATCATTGCACACATGGGTATGTATTTTTGCTGTGGGAATGGAAGTCGGGAGGGGGGGTGGAGGAGGGCGCCGGTGTTGAGTGAGGCGGCGATGGAGAAGGTGGCGAAGAGTATGCGGTCGGAGGAGGGGAGGAGAGAGTATGTGAGGAAGGGGTTGGAGAGGGAGTGGGAGGCGATGGGCATGAGGGTTCGAGGGGGGGAAACGATGGAGGATGGGAGACGGGGCGAAGAGCGATGATGCTAGCAAAGGGTCAAGGAAGGGCGAAGTTGTGCGGGCTAAGATGGGGGGGAGTGGAACAAGTACGGAAGACCCTGTGAAACTTGATTGAGTAGTGGGCACGAAGAGTTGAGCGACATAAACGGATCTGTAGCAGAAGATTTGATACCCCATTTCCTATTTTCAAATACACCACATGTTGGCAAGTCACCATAGCATCTGCTCAACATCTAAGCATGAAAATTCTTCGTCAGCGGTGCATTACAGTAACTACTAGTTCAAAAGTTTTGGTTGCCAAGGCTTAACGCCAAGCTCGCGCCAATATAGAAGGGCTCTGGCTATAATACTAAGTAGTGCTTTTGGTTTCTGTAGGGAGAAGTGGAAGCTAGAGACAAGAACTGAGGTTGAGGTCTACAAGCACACAAGGTAGACCTTGTAGGAGCCCTCTTATTATTATGGAGAGAGATAAGAGTACTCGTAGAGTTAGCTACTCTAGCCAAAGTTATACTGAAATTCTTCGCGAAGGTCTACTACTATCTCAGCGGCAGTCTCAGCTCTTTATGCAAGATAACGTGCCTATACACACCTTGCGCGATTGTACTTCAACGACTACTTAACCAACAGTAGTATTTGATGGTCCATGGCATTCACACACCCTGCCTACCCACCCAGATCCTAAAGCTGCGAAACGGCCCCGTTCGCTTATCAGTATTATTGTACTGAAATTGCGGACCCAGCGTGAGCTGATTTGTATTAAAGTACAACCAGCCATCCAAGATCGCCATAGAATCTGCATGCTGAATCATGGCGTTCCTGACTAGCGTTCTAACCACATAATCGTCCGCAGGAATAAGCCCAGAGCCACCAGACACATGGCCATTAACAGTTAGGTTCTGCTCAGACTTGAGCGTGTCGATGTAGTAGATTGCGTTTTGCTCGCTGGCAGCAATGTAGACGCGGCCTCGGTCATCGGCTGTGAAGCCGGCTTGTTCAGAGGCGATTTGGCCGGGGTTTTGGACGGTGGCAAGGACTTGGGCGTCGGTTAGGTTGGGATTGATGAGGGTAGATTGGGAGATATAGTAGAAGCGACGAGAGGCAAGTACGCCCCAGTAGAAGTTGCCAGAAGCTATGGGCGTTGTTAGTGATATGATTAACCAGGACGAACTGAGCGATTCTTGCCTAATGCTATGCCATCTGCAGCGACAGTCAGATGTCCTCTTTGTGTGCCGTTCCAGCGGTAAATGAGTTCGCCGTCATAAGAGCCGACGTATTTCTCGTCTGCGCGCACAACACTGGTATTGAATAGTCTCCTCACTCCACTACCATTCTCAAGGTCGATAGCTACGAGCGAGCTATTGGTACTCGCATCAGTAACGAATGCCCACCCTTCTCTTCCACCAAGCGTAGTGTTGACTTTCATATCATTCATGTTCATGCTGTATGCTAGCAAATCTTTAGGAATCGGATATGTGCGAATAAGCTCCCCTGTCTCTTTGAAACTCATAAGCTTAGCACCGCCGTAGACGGGATTAGATGCGCCCGCAGGAATGCCACTGTCTACAGCCCAAAGACGGCCCTTGTCATCACGGACAATGTTTTGGACGTTGATAAAGCATGTACTTGGGTCCTGACCGATAGTGCAGTTTTGGATTGCGGCATTGGGCCAGGGCTTTTCGTCGTTGAAGGAGGTGCAGATGACGACGTTGTTGGGTGTTTGGCCTCCATTGCGAGGGTACGTAAGATAGAGGTTGTGATTCGTATCGACAGCTAGGCCGGTAGAAGGTTTCTGGCTATCGTGAATTGCTTCTAGTGGTGGCCCAATGATACTGAAATCCTGTGGATATGCTCCATGAGTATAGCTAGGACCAAAAGGGCGAAAGCCGCCTGGCGGAGTGTCAAAGTATGTGGATGCTAGCAAAGGAGTAATGCAAATGCTTGCCAGAAGAGCATATGAAAACATGATGTGAAGCCACAAGGCGGGAACGAAGGCACAGTACTAGGATATGGGATTTGCTGGCATGATGTACTCGTTGTGGTTACACTGTATGGCGATTGATGACGTTGGAGTCAATATTCCCGGGCGGAACTGGAAAAATGGTTGGATGCGTACTCTCGGTAAACTGAAAAGGTGGGGTAATCATACTCTTTATATCGATACTAGATGTATACAATAGACTATATACTACTAAGTAATACGATTAGGAATTGTAGATTCCGCTGGCCGTACTTGTAGATACCTAAAAGAAAGGTTCTAGGTAGCTTGAGTATCTTCTGGCTGCTACATCTGAAGTGGTCAAGTCCCACTTTTCCGGTTGACCGAGAGGCGTATGATTGAGTTGCATGGAAAGAAATAGCGTGCCTGCGGAGTACCTGGTTCGCAAGTGAGGAGTTCGGCATCACCCGGATAGCTGGGATCATCTCGTCTGAGCCTGACCTGATGAGAGCGTATGTAATTTACATTTGAGAAGATTGGAATATTGCTACGGTATAGCGATAGTCATGACCTATTCAAATATCGCAGGGTGGTTGGGTCTGGACATGCGGTTGCTCACCCTGCGGCCGGGAATGACGCATGGGTGTGGGAGGGAAGCACGAGCCCCCGCGCGCCTGCGAAACGCGTCTCGCGAGGCCATTCTAGCGTTCATAAACCAGACCCAGCAGCAGCTTTTCCCGCCATGAGCGGCTCCAGTGTCAGCATACGCATTGCAGACCAAGACAATGCTTCAATCCACCTCTAAGAGCCCCATACGACTTCTCGGACAGGCAATCAAACGCGACGAATCAAAGCTACCACTGCCCTCGAAACGAACAAGAGAGGCAATATGCGGGCTAGGAAGCTCTACCAAGCCGATTACAATCAAACCGTGTCCCGAATCACCATACGATAAGCCATCAACCGTCAAGCCCGTGCGTATCATCCGGCGCTCGCAGCTGCCACTTACCTTCCTGGACACAACAGCTGACGACAACTTCGCCTCCAACTCCCTCTTCTCTGCAAAAATCGATGTTTTGGAGAGCAGTGATGACCATGAAGAGGAGGATATTGGTGGACCAAAGGTTCTCATAGCACGCTACGACACGAGAGGGGCCTTGTATGCCATAGAGCGTGTTGGAACGCACGTGTATAGCCTATGTAGGCTTGCTAGCTGGCTCAGGGAGAAGGATGTCTCTGAACTATGGGATCTATCTACACTACAGGCTTTGCCCATCATGAAAAAGGCAGAGAAGAGCACGGCCCCAACAGGAAATTGGTGGCAGCACGCCGTGGTAGAAACGCAGCCTGCAGAACAGCCTGCCAAGCGAGCAAGGCTGACAATGCTCCGCAAAAAACAGCCCCCAGCACCAGCACAAGAGACATCTGTTAAGCGTTTTGACACGCCCGCGACCTACGAATCCCCAGTCGGCAATTCAGCTATAGTTGATGTTCCCGAAGAACCATCTGTACAGATCCCACCACAAGAGCTGCTGGAGTCTTTCGTCCAGCAATACCTCGATACCGTTTATATGTCCAAGACTTCTCTTGCCTACTTTGCAAAGGGCCCTGTCACCCGCATTCGAAATGCCTTCACGTCTCCAGAGGAAAATGCACCACCACAACATGAACTGGTGACGTTCCTAAGGTCCATGCTCTTCACCCATAAAGCTAGCGAGAAGAAATACCATGAAAAGCTACCCGCGATAATTAAGACTCTGCCACTAGGGACCTTCTCAGATGAGGAGTTAGTGGCGGTCACTAAAGCTAAGAAGATCAAAAAGAAACTGAAGCTTAGCCGAGAGGGGGTTTACCCCCATGAAGAAGCTATTATCAAAAGATGGTGGATCTCGAAGATGTCTAACGGCGATCATCGAGGTGAAGAAACAATGGATCAGCGCATCAAAAGACGAATTGGCGACCTGCGGGTTCGCGAAACTTTGGCCCAGTTGACGCTTATGCTTGAAATCATTGCCCTCGAAGCTCTTTCAACGTACAAGCCGCCGCCAGAGGTTTCGTCCGTAGGGGACACCCAAGCGTCAGCCGACTCACAAGCAAAACCAGCCAAGCGTAAGAAGAAATTCGACGATATCGGCTTGCAGCTGGACCTCCTCCTTGATAAACTTTGCATCTGGCACGCTACTGAAGAGGCAGGTATCCTGGATTTTGACTCAAAGCCAACCCAGCAATGGGATAGCACTGAGTCTAGCAAGAGCGGCGCAAGCGATCGACTCCGTGACTTCTGTATCGAAGTCATCGTCCCCTTCTATATGAATCGACTTCCAGAACAGGCACTTATGATTAACAAGAAATTGGGTGGACCAACACATTCATCACCGCCGAAACGGAAAGCCATGAAGCCGCCAAAGACGTCACACAAGTCTGGTGAACATAAAGAGCCGGATACAAAGAAGCCTAGAAGGTCGCTGGGGAGAGTGGCTACTGAGACTATGGGCAAATCCGCCCGTCGCGGTACACCTTCTCTCAGTCGCTCTGCAACTGACTCTGCGCTCATCAAAGGTATCAAACGTGAAGGGAGCGAGACACCACTGCCGGCCATACCCTTCCAACGTAGCCCCTCGATGAACAACCGTCGATCCATGTCACAATTCCGACATCTAGAGGGTCGTGAGCTAGATCTTACAACACCGTCGGCTGCAGTCACAGCGAAGTTGAAGCAAAAGCGGCGTGTTGAGGATGATCTCAAAGAAGCTATATCAGCATTGAAGAAGCCCAACCGTGGATTGGCTGCTGGCGGTTATGTCGATGACCTTGAGCGACGTAGCACTGGGCCAGCTAGCAGATCGAGGAAGCGGCTGAATCCTGTGCGGAAGGTAGTGAAGGAGGTCCAGGTGACGGCCACCCCTAGAGTGGCTCGCAGAACGAAGGACATGGTGCAGCAGACGCCCACTCACGCCTATCGTATGGACAATCCATTTGCTCGACACTCGGCGTCGGCAGCGCCTTCGTCGAACGACTTCTGTATTCCCTCATCTGGTGTTCGCCAGGCAACCTACGTAGTCCCCGGAACGGTGCACCGTAGCGCAACGGCCCGACAATTGACGCACGGAGCCATCGCCGAGACACCATCAAAGGCGCCGAGCACTAGGACACTTTTTGACTCAGGGGCAGCACGACGAACGATCTTCGCAACGCCATCGAAGCCAAACAAGGCGCCAACAGGGAAAGGCTTGCCACCAGTGTCGCACGTATTTGAGTCGCCTGTCAAAGTTGTCGGCAGCTCTCCGCCTACCGTCGGCAGTGGACCGCCTTTGGGTGCCGCTATCACACCCCTCAAACCTATTAGCGCACCATTGGCTGACGCTGTGCCTGCTGCACCGTCGTCTCAACAAGAAGAGAGGTCAATATACGCAGCACTGGGCTGGGACGACGAAGACGAAGTGAAGTAAATTCTGTTCTGTCCTTCATTTTGTTTCTTTGGTTTGCATAGCGAGGGTCTGGGTTTTAGATTTGCATGGAGCATTGGGCGGCGCGGTAAATAGCATTTCAGCAAAGGCACATGGTCAACATGTTACAAGGAACCCTGATAGGTATGACTATAGCAGCAGCATACAAGATGATATTAGCCGCTGCTAGGACGGGTGAGAGTGTCGACGCATGAAGTCTTGAATGAGAGTACGTATGTTGCATCGATTTTATGTCTGATGGCATGCACCGACGTCCGGGATGGCCCTGAGGTGACGAAATTGCGGCTGCCTGTTAGCTCGAGCGAGGCCGGGCCACAGCCCCCGGACGGTTTGGACTGGTGTTGGATGTGTTGCCTCACGGCTGGAGGCAACGAAGTCTGCACGTCTAGTCGCGTGCTGGACGCGCTGGGATGCATGGCCTCAAAGTGTATGAAATCGATCCCAGCCGGGGTGGACAGGGATAGCACAAGACCCCTTGCAGCAAGCGAATTGCACTGGAGCCGGGGCAGCGAACAGGCCAATCAACCCGCGCGGACTAGCAGAACGCCCTGCAATCCCGAACGGAAACCAAGTTCGGGCTTTTGTAGCGCCCCTTTCAAGCCATGGAAATCAGACGGCTAGGCGGATGGCCAATGCAGCCAACCGTCGAGAAGGTTAAACAAGCTGCGCATGTCACGGACATGGTCAGACTGAGCCTTCGGCGAGCCCAAAGTCTCTTCTCTCGAGCTGCCTCCCGTCCTCTCTCCGGAATAAACTCTGCAGGCGGCCCACGCACGACGCTGACGAAATTGCTGCTGGCTTCCCATCTCTAGGACGACCCCCGGAACATGCCCTGCCTACCCTGCAAGCTAATATAGCTGACCAAACACCGTAACCATGGCCGCCGTGGCATCTTCCCGTGCCCTACATCACGGCCTTCCCTCGCCGCGCTCGCCCACCCTTAGCGATGCTGGCATGATTCTTCCTGAAGGCGGCCATTTTCGTAGCATCTCTCCCAGCCCGTACATTGAGCGGCCGCCCTCGCCGCCCATTCTGCACTCGCGCGCCGACTCGAGTCACGTCAAACTAGCCTCTGCACCCAAGAGCCGGAGACGCGCATCGCACCAAACAAAGTCTCCGCCGCTGTCAGCACAGTCCTCGCGCTCCACGCTGCGTGCAATGGGCGACTTGGGCACGCCTGCTAAACACGTCACTGGCCGAGGCGATCCCCTCGCATCCTCTCCGACCATCCAGAATGGGCTGGAAAGCAATTCACCCCGGGAAGGGGGGCACGACCAGCGCAGGAACAGCAACGCTTCCAGCATCGCCCTCAGCGAAGACTTTGAGAACTGGCCGGGGTTCGACAGCGACGACCGTTTCGATGACAGCGGCCTGGGCCTGGAGGAACAGGAGAAGCGCGACCGCTTTCCTACTGACGACATGGACGCCGAGCCCTGGCTCAACCGACACAGCAGCGGCAGCGACGGGAGCGACGATCCATACTCGTCAGCTGCGCTGAGCAGACGAGCGGAAATTATTCTGGCCAACGCGAAGAAGCGGCTGAATGTAGGCTGATTTTTATCTTGACGTGGGCAAACCCAGACAATGCTGACGACGACAGGTCATGGAGGGAAATCTACGAGGCGCACGCGAGTCCCTGGTCGTCTCGCCTACCTTCAATGCTGCCCGAAGCTCGTCCGACCTATCGCAGCATCTCAACACCGCACGAGAAAGGGACCGTAGACTGTACGCTGGCCTTGGCCCGATTCCGCCCCGCATACCTTCATTCCGATCCTCGCCCCTCTCTAATGGCAGCCCAAGCCACTCGCGCGGCCTGAGCGAGACCTCCGTGCGACTGCCCTTCTCGTCACCATCGTACCTGACGCACACCTCATCCAACAAGCGCGCCTCGAGTGCAATTGGTCATGCGAGCGGCCCGTGGTCGCCAGAGGGTTATGGCCAAGGGCGTGGCCGCTTCCCTATCAAGGAGTCGCGCAGCTACGAAATCATACGCGACCCACGCAGCATGACTTCTAGCACAGAACAGCACTGGCCTGTAAGAACGAGTTCACGGGGCTCAAGATCGCCGTCTGCTCTGGAAACGTTGCTGGAGGATGAGGATCCTCATAGAGTGCATCGGTCGTCTTCAGCTGCGAGTGGCCTGCGCGATCAGATGAACGGTCTGAAGGAGAAGATATCAAGTCTCAAACTAAAGGCCCAGGAGGATTCGCTGCGTCGCCGGAGCACACGAAATCTTCGCACACCGAGCCCCTTCACCAACGCACAGGAGTGGCATGCAGGGTCAGATGTGTATCACACTAAAGGGGCCCCTGTCACAATAAATACAGGACTAGGTGTCATAACCGAGCCTCCCACAGGAAGGGTCTCCTTTGGCGAGGATCGCGACGGAGCGCAAACCATCGTTACTACGCTGTCCCAGAAAGAGGGCGAGGAGCTAGTGGCTCAACACGCATATTCACAACCTGCCACAAGCAACGGGCACTCCCGGTCGCCGCATCTCAATAACACCCAAGACACGGATTTTGACGATCTTGAATCGTATCATGATGAGCAAGACTTCGATGAGGCGGAAGAGGGCGAGTTTCTGTCGGTGAATGGCGATGACATGGATGAAAGACCTGAAAGCGTGTACGAAGATGCAGTATACGAGATGGCAGGGACAGAACGTCACGAGGATCGCGTAGATGCATTCGACTATGAGCACTTCTTCCTCCATAGCGCCATGGGCACCTATAGCCTGGAAGGTGGCAGATCCAGAACAAGCTCCAACAGCTCTACAGCTACGACACGACCGGTCACCGCCGTTCAAACCCAAGATGATGACTTCAACTCAGAGAAGCGGGTTTCCTACCACCAGCGCAGCCAGAGTACGGATTCGGTGTCCACAGTTGAGTCCTTCGCCACAGCTGCTGAGAACCAGTCGGATGACGAGGATGAAAATGAAGAAATGGATCACTTCTCTGAGCAAATTCTCGCACAGCACCGGGCCGCCAGTGCACGACCTGCAGCGTCCAGCAGCCACACCTCGCTTCGCTCCGACTCGGCAATCAACATGCGCCGCGGCAACGGCTCATCACCAAGCCAAACCATCATCTCACGCGGTTCGTCATCCCCGGCAGACGTGGCCAGCGGTCTCCAAGTATCTAAGATTTTCTCTATCCTTACCGAAACTACATCCCCATCGCGCGAGGAGCCACGGCTAGCGCTCAGCGAAGAAGAAAAGCAGCTCATCTACAGCCTTGCAGCAAGTTTTCAGCAAGTGACTTCAAACCTCCAACACGCGTACGGCGAGCAGCACGAACGCAAGGAGTGGCGCCGCCGTCTGGACGAGGCACGACGCATCCTCAATGGCGAGGATGAAGTCGAAGACGACGACTCATTTTAGTCGATATTTTTTATTCATGTCATTTTCATTTTCATTTCCATTTCATTTCAATTTCCATTTCCGCTTCCATTTCCAAAACTAGCGACATAATGTCTACCATGGCCTCCACGTTTGCCATATATTCCTTCACACTACGCCAGCGACGGCCCTTGATGTTTATTTTCTAATACGTACGGATATTTTCTCACCACATTACTCGGCCGCGCCTCGGCGACGTTTATTTTCCTTTGTAGACTGGATAGGCGAATTGGACTGGATTGGACTGGCATAGATTCCGGCTTTGTACCGAGTGATACCCCAGGGGGAAGGGAATTGGAAGTGTGGAGTCGGCATTCGCACGCACTAGCAGACCAGCAATCTATTGTACATATGAGAAGGGCGCTGCTGGGTACTTAGTTGCCGCAGCATGACATGACATGGCGTGCAGTAGGAGGCATAGACTACCTATGTTGAGAACAAAAGCGTGAATGAGAACTCATCGTCATTGACTGCAGCTTCAGGCCTGGTATGCGTTGTCCACGTCCCACCACACGCAGGGCACAGGCGCAGTAGTCCCGCGGCGCCATTGGCCAATTGCGACTGGCGGTGTAGCCTCGTTACGGCCTCGATGCGCGCAATCTGGCGTGGGCCCGTCCTCGCGTCTGCCTTTTACGACGCCTACGATGTGCGTGGCTGGAGTGTTGACCGGCGCGCTGCATGTGCGTGTCCCCATTGACCACCAAAACACACACACACACCCCCTTCTCAGCACCGGCTAGCAAGAATTTTCCCAGCAAGGCGGCCCGCAGATCGGGGGAGGAGGACGCAGCCGTTTGTTTCTTTGGAGCGGCCAGCCCGCGTAATTGCCGTACCCCTCGACCCATCCATCCATTCCACCCCCATCCCCATCGCTCCAATTAGCCATCCATCCACTCCATTCCATCGCCCCTCAATTTTGGCCTGGCCCGAGCGGCAGTGTGACGAAGTTTTTGGATGAAACTCATTTCCGGCTGGAAGAGGTTAGCAGGGAAGCGAGGGATTCCTGCCATAGGGCAGCCGATAACGAGGTCCCGCGACGCCAATCAATCAACGTCGACGCAGGAAGCGTGGTAGACCAAAAGGTGCCTGGTGACCTGCGCCAGCCCACCAGCCGACCACCACCGCGGTATCCCCAGGACGAAGACGAAGAGAAGACCAATACGGAGCGACGATTTTGCAGCATCTAATCCGGCTTTGCGGCTCTGTTTGTTTACGATTCGAGGCAGCTGGGCCTGCGTTGCACTGCGCTTCTCGCACAAGCGCTCATGTGCTTACCGCCGCTGAGCTGCTTCCCCTTGCGCGTCGAGAGACTCCCGCATAATGCTCCCCACACGCTGTCGCCGCGTCGCCGCCGCAGCGCACTCTGCGAGGCGAAAGACCCGGCCGCGCTCGACGACCGGATCGGCTGAAGACGACGAGCGGCAAAGTCTATGGGCAAACGACGACGACGAGTCTGAGAATGACGACGAGCAACATATCCATGTGTGGATGCGTGCGCTGCGCAGGGAAAGGAGAGGGCAGGGCAAAGACACGATTTTGGTACGACGACGATTCCACTCTTGGTGGTCGCGTGGGGCTCTTTCCCGCCGGCACGGTTCAGGCTCTTGATGCTTTCACACACACATTCAATATGGCGCATTTATCTAACTTGACATCCCAGGTTTCCCCGTCGCCTCGACCGTCGTGGGACGAGTCGCTGGACGGTTTGGGAGGCCCGCCGCCCGCGTACCACGACTGCGTCGCCGATTTACCGCCAGACTACACCCACACTGATGCGCGAGCTTGTGCACACTCGCCCGAGTACACGCCGTTTCCATCATTAAACGCATCTATCTGTTCCAACGTACCGAATTGCTTGCGCCTAAGCTGCGACACCTCGCCGACTTCGTCACTCTTTTTCGACGAGAAATCGCTGTATGCAGACATTGATTTTGGCTTCAACGACGCGGGCGTCAAGTCGCACGCAAAGAAGAATAATAAGAGCAAGAACACGGGGAAAAAAGCCGCGACGTCAAATGCCGTTGATGCTGGTGGTGGTCTGCCGCAGAAAGATCCGGGCGATGGCGGTGGCAATCCGCCTGCAGATGGGGGCGCGGGGGGCGGCGAGGGTGGGGGCGACGGGGATAATGGCGGGGACGACAAGGGGAAGAAAAAAAGCAAGAAAGAGCTCGCGGAAGAGGAACGGAAAGCCAAGGAGGAAGAAGAGCGATTAGCAAAGGAGGCGGAAGAAGAGGCTGAGCGCAAAAAGAAGGAAGACGAGGATGCGGCAGCGGCGGCACCCCCCGATCTCAGCTGGGGAGATGCAGCCGCAAACAACGACGATTGTGGGACCGCAGCACCAGCCGTGAATGGAAAGAAGAAGAAGAGCAAAAAGGAAAAGGGGAAGGTTTGTTATTTCGGTTGCCTGACAACGTGTTCTAAAGCGCTAATCACACAATAGGCTGCAGAGCCGCCCCCACCACCACCACCACCTCCTGAGCCACCGACCACGTTCGACAATATCGGGCTCGACGACGTGAATCTCGACGACAGCGCGCCAAAGATTGACCTGAGCTTCGGGGATCCAATGACGAAGCCGGGATCTGGATTCGACGGGATTGGGAACTGGTCTTCAGGTGGCTGGGGCGGACTTGGAGATAGTGACTCAAAAGATGCAGGTGGCGATAATCCGTGGGATTCTGCAGGCAAAAAGCAGGATTCATCATTCGAATTTCAGTTTGATGCATTCAAAAATTCGGCAGACACACCGGCAGCCGAATCGAAGCCGCTTGAGGACGGTGGCTGGGGCTTTAGCAGTATCACCAAGACTAAGAAGAAGGGCAAGAAGGGTGCGGTGACCGAGGAATTGATACCAGAGCCCAACCCAGCCCTTGAGCCCGAGAACAAAGAGGAGGGATGGGAGCCGTTTAGTTTTGGTGCGACATCGAAGGAGAAGAAGAAAAAGAAGAAGGCTGCAGCGGAGGAGCCTCCGCCAGAGCCCGAACCACCTGTAGAGCCCGAGCCCGTTCCAGAGCCTGAACCTGAGCCTGTCAAGGAAGAGGATCCGTGGGGATTTACTGTGACTAGCACTACGAAAAAGAAGAAGAAGAAGAAGGGCGCCGAAGAGCCTCCACCACCTCCACCGCTAGAACCGGAACCAGAACCTGTACCAGAACCAGAGCCAGAGCCAGAGCCTGTCAAGGAGGAGACTGACCCGTTTGCAGGACTCAGCAAGTCGCAGAGAAAGAGGTTGGAGAAGAAGCTGAAGGATGAGCAAAAACTGAGGGATGAAGCTCAGCGGAAAGAGGAAGAAGATGCAGCAGAGGCAAAACGGTCAGAAGAAGCCGAGGCTGAACGTATCCGCGCAGAAGAGGAGGCAGCAGCAGCAGAAAAGCAACGGCTTGAAGACGAGGCTGCTGCTGCTGAAGCGGAGAAGAAGAAAGATACCTCTTGGGACGATTGGGGCAATGCAGGAGCTACGACGACTACTAAGAAAAAAAAAAAAAATAAGGGTGTCGTCGGAGAAGAGCCCCCGCCACCACCACCACCTGAACCGGAACCAATAATTGAACCTGAGCCTACTCCACCTGTAGAGGAGAAGCCACCCGAGGATTGGGGCGAATGGGGTACAACTCCTGTGTCTACCAGCAAGAAGGCCAAGAGGGGTAAGAAAGGTGCTAATATGATTGTTCCTGACCCGCCAAATGAGCTGGAACCAGGGCCAGAACCAGAGCCGGAACCAGAACCCGTTCTAGAGCCTAAACTTGAGCCTGGAGCATCCGAAGACAAGAATGAGGGTGGAGACTGGGGATTCGGCTCAATATTTGGGATGAAGAAAAAGAAGGGTAAGAATACCGAGCTTGACACACTACCCGAGCCCGAGCCAGAGTTCCGAGAACCTCTGCAGATCGAAGCTGCAGCTCAAGAACCAGATGCGGTTGAGGAGCCGGCGGCAGAGGGAGAGCATGAGTGGGGTGCGCCATCCTGGGGCAAGAAGAAAAAGAAGGATCCTAAGAAAGGCGCTCCAGTCGAGGTCGTTGAAGAGACTACAATCCCTGTTCAGAAACCAGACGAGGACGACCCATGGGGAAGCGCAGCCTTCAACATGAAGAAAACGAAGAAGAGCAAACGGGGCGTCGCGCCCGCCGACCTACCATCCCCACCCGTCGAGCCAGAAATTCCGCCCCCACTTGAGATTGAGGCTCCGCCTGTTGACGAACAAATAGAGGACAACATGTGGAGTCCCCGGGGCCTGGGAACAACAACTACGAAGAAAAAGAAGAAGAAGGGCGAGGCGGTTGAGGAGCCTCTTGTTAAAACCACAAGCAGAGAGTCTGGATCAAAGTCAGTGAAGGATACGGTAGAGGATCTCATATCACTCGACGATCCGCCGCCCGCGGAAGCCAAGAAAGATAAGAAGGAATCTTTAAAATCCAGTACGTGGGGCTCATTAGGCTCGACTACAACTACGAAACCTGCTAAAAAGGAAACGCCGACAGAGAAGAGGGTGCGTGAGAGGCGCGAGAAGAAGGAACGGGAAGAGCAAGAACGCATGGAGAGGGAGGCTACGGAGAAGAAAGAGGCAGATCGCGTCGCCCGCGAGGCAGAGGAGGCAGAAGCAGAAGCTGCTGCTGCTGCCGCTGCCACTGCTGCTGCGGAAGAACAGGCCAGAATTAACGCCGAGGCCGAAGCCGCTCGGATCGCGGCTGAAGAAGCAGAGGCACTTCAGATAATCGCTGCGGAGGAGGAGGAACGCAGGAGGAAGCAGGAAGAGGAAGCAGCAGCAGCAGCGTCCAAGAGCAGCATGGGCGGGTGGGCAGCCAGTATTTGGGGCTCGTCGAAAAAGAAGGAGAGTGCTAAGGATAAGAAGGCTCGTGAGAAGAAGGAGAAAGAGGAGCAAGAAGAGAAGGAGCGTGTGGCGCAAGAAGAGGCTGATCGAGTTGCCGCAGAAGAGGCGGAAGCAGCGCGGATTGCAGAGGAAGAAGCTCAAGCGGCACGAATTGCGGAAGAAGAGGCAGAGGCAGAGGCAGCTCGGATTACTGCTGAAGAAGAGGCGGCCGCGAAGAAGAAAAAGGAAGAGGAAGAAGCATCAAAGAGTTCCGGCGGGTGGGGCCTCTTCAGTAAGGAGAACAAAAGACAAAAGCGCGAGCGTGAAGCCAAGGAAAAGAAGGCGCGTGAGGACGAGGAGAGGGCTGAACAGGAGGCCAAAGAAGCTGCGGAAGCTGAGGCGGCAGCAGCTGAACAAGCTCAAAAGGAGGCAGATGAGGCCGAGGCTGCACGGATTGCTGCGGAAGAAGCAGCACTACTCGCACCAGTATCATCAAAGGAGAAGAAAAAGAAGAAAAAGAGAGGAGTCATTGAAGAAGAGGCTCCTCCACCTCCACCTCCGCCCCCACCTCCACCTGTCGACGACCCTGATGCAGACTTATTCGACTTGATCAAGGGCATACCAGAGGACCAACTCCTTGCCGAGCTTGGGGAAGATCTCAAGATTGAAACCAAGAAAGAGGAGTTCTCGGTGGGCAGTTGGGGAAGCAACAGGGGGTTCAAGAAGGACGAGTTCTCAGTTGGTAGTTGGGGAAGCGCCAAAGAAACCAAAAAGGAAGAGACTGCTGGGGGTGGATGGGGTAACGCATGGGGCATCTCATTGCGAAAGACGAAGAAAGTCGAACCCCCCCAACCAGAACCAGAGCCAGAACCAGAGCCAGAGGTAGAACCCGAACCTGAGCTAGAACCTGAGCCTGAGCCTGAGCCAGAACCTGAGCCTGAGCCAGAACCAGAGCCAGAACAGGAACCAGAGCCAGAGCCTGAACCTGCTCCAGTTGAAGAACTTCCCATCCGAATCAAGTCATCCAAGAAAAAGTCCAAGAAAGATAAGACGAAAGTCGAGCCTGAGCCTGAACCAATCGTCGAGGAACCTCCGCCCGAGCCTGAGCCTGCACCAGAGGCACCAGACGACATCGTTGAGATCATCGATCTATCGCCTCCCAAGAAGTCCAAGAAAGACAAAGACAAGAAGGATAAAGACAAAAAGGAGAAGAAATCGAAGAAAACGAGGATCATAGTTGATGCTCCTCCGCTCGAGATCCCTCCTCCTGATCCTGTACCTGTTGATTCAATCACCAGACGGTCTCCCGTGCCCGGTGGGTTTCCAGATGATGAAATGGACTTGATTGATCTCGGTGGTGAAGCAGAGCCCATCGTAGAGCCTGAGCCGGAGCCTGAGCCGGAGCCGGAGCCGGAACCTGAGCCAGAGCCAGAGCCAGAAGCTGAGCCAGAGCCAGAACCGGAACCGGAACCGGAGCCAGAGCCTGTCATTGTTGTCCCTGAAAAGAAGTTGAGGAAGTCTAAGAAGAGTAGCAGGACTCGGACAGATTACTTTGAGGATGCGCCGCCGCCTCCACCGCCTGAGCCTAAAGCCGAGCCTGAGCCGGTTGTGGTGGTTTCGGAGAAGAAGCTGAAGAAGTCGAAGAAGAGTAGGAGAGTGGAACCTATTATTGAAGAACCGCCGCCTCCACCACCCGAGCCTGAACCGGAACCAGAACTTGAGCCAGAACTTGAGCCAGAACCTGAGCCTGAGCCAGAACCCGAAGTAGAGCCCGAGCCAGAACCAGAGCCTGAGCCAGAGCAAGAACCAGAGCCCGAGCCTGAACCAGAGCCTGAACCGGTTGTCATCGTCAAAGAAAAGAAGCTCAAGAAATCAAAGAAGAGCAGGCGAGCAGAGCCCATTATTGAAGAACCTCCGCCTCCACCATCACCTCCAGTACCTCCTGCGCCAGACTCTGACGCCATGTTTGTGGATGCGCCTATGGAGCGTGAATTGGTAGATTTGGACGAACCGGCACCAGAGGACGTGAATGATGAGGCAGCAAGACCTCCTACGCCGCCGCCCGAGCCCGTGCCCGCACCAAAATCCATTACTCCAAAGAAGGAGCGGGCAAAGGTGACTCGCAACGGTGGATCTGGATCATGGGGATTCTGGCCTGCTGGCGGATCGGCAAAGAAACCATCAGCCAACAGGACCAAGTCTGGCGACGAATCGACCAGTGTTGCAACAGGGCCAAAACCTGGGTTGACACGCACAAAGTCGGTGCGCACTACATCGACAAGGGACAAGGATGTGATTTCACGATCGTCGGGCTCGGACAAGACGTCCAAAACACCTTCGCGCACAAAGTCGGTCCGGACGCCGTCTGGATTTGGCATCTTTGGTGTTCAGCCCCCGCCTTCTCGGTCCAAGTCGCATCGAACATCAGCCACCCCCAAGGTGCTCTCGCGCCGACCATCAATTGATCAAGACGCAGCAATGATGTCGCCACCGCAAACCGACACGGACGTCAAGGTGTCCTCCAAGGCCGCACGGGTAATGGGCGCAAAGTCGTCTTCGCGCAGAACAAGCACGAGGGAAAAGGGCAAATCACGAGGTAAGATCCCCTCTTTTTCGGCCGTGCTGGCGCGCTATTGGCTAGCGGGCCGGTCAGCAGTTGATGAACTAACCCAGAGTGCGCAGCTGTGCCAGACCCGTATCCTATTGATGATGACCTGGAGCCTTTCGACGACGAGTCTCCTCCACCAATATTGCGCCCAGAGCCATCGCCCCGCAAGTCCAAACGTGATTCGGCGCAACCCGTGCAGCCTGTAGAGCCGTTGACCGCCCCGCCTAGCGCCGACGATCCGGTTGTTGTTGAGCGCATGGAAGTGGATCCACCCCCAGCTGAGGCTGAACGTCCCCGCCACCGCGAACGAGAGCGTGAACGAGAACGCCCACGCCGCGAACGAGGCAATTCTGATGGCATGGCCACCCTTGCAGGTGTTGCCGGAACTGCTGCCGCCGTGAGTGGATTCAAGAACATGTTTGGCCTGGGCCGCAAGAAGGGCGCGCCGGAAGAAGACCGCCGTGATCGGAGGAAGGCGGCGTACGAGACCGAGGACGAGCGCAGACGACGCAAGCGATCCACTGCCCGCGATGCAATCGCCGAGGACGAGGCAAAGCGCCTGCGACATGAACGTCGCAGCGTACGCAAGTCGACGCGCATGCCCGACGGCGAGCCGGAGCCGATGATGACGGGTGCCAACGGCAGCGCCGAGATTGATCCTGAACGCGATGCGAGACGAGCCGCCCGTCGAGCCCGACACGAGCAAGAGAAGGAGAGCCGCCGCGCTGAGCTTGAGGAAGCTGAGGCCAGGGCTGAGCGTCGTCGTGAGCGTGCACGCGACACCGAACAGAGCACGCTCGCTGAGAAGAAGGCACGCCAGATGGCCGAGCTCGAGCGGCGCAACAAGCTGGCTGAGGAAGAGCTGCGACGTCAGGCCGAAACCAAGGAGGACCGTCGGCGATCTCGTATCAAGCCAACAGACGAAACTGCGCGCGACCATCGCTCATCGCGCCGCAAGGACAAGGAGCCCCGCGAGCCGCCCCGGCCCGACCGCCGTCGCTCCCACCTAGACGAAGAGGCAGAGCGTCGTCGCCGCCACGAAGAGCGCCGGGCCGCTCGTCGCAACTCAGAGTACCCAGCCGCTGAGCCCATCGCCGACTACTTCGACGAGCGCAACGGCCAAACCCACAAGCCCGCCAAACATCGCTCCCGCCGCACCCCCGACGAACAGCAAAACCAGCCCTACATCAACAAAGGCGCTGACAAAACCTCTTCCTGGGTCCAATCCCTCTCCGACGAACCCCCGCTCCCACCCCCCATCTCCGAAACCGTTCTAGACCCCATGCCCGGCCACAACGCGCCCGACGACGACGAATCCCCCTCCCAAGACGAAGACATCCGCCTCCGCATCGCCGGCCGCCGCGGGGGCAAACGCGATAAAGCGGAGCGCGCAGAGCGCGAGCGCAGCGACCGCGACCGCGCGCGCGAAGACAAGGAGCGCAAGCACCACCGGCGCAAAACGCATTATGAGGGCGGCGCCGTCGAAGACATCGCTGACAAGCGCAACCGCCGCAAGAGCTACGCAAGCCCCGTGTACGACGATCAGCCCGTGCGCACGTGGGATGGGCGGCCCGCGCTGGAGGGCGCCGGAGGCGGGAAGAGGGGCAGTTGGTTCAAGAAGATATTCTAAACACGAAACAGAACATGGATTGCACTCTTTATAAGCATTGCGCGGCGTTTGTTTGGGCGTAGGCTCTGGTTTTTGATTAGATAGCGTTTCTTTGTTGGCGAGAGAGAGGCTTGCACATACCCCCCTTCCCCTTTCCCTTTCCTTTCCCCCCTCCTACTCTCCTAGCACGTGCACGGGGTTATCGAAGAAGCGTTCAAGTAGCTACCCTTGCGTTTTTTTTTCAATGTCGAGGTTGTACGAGCGGAGTGCGTTTGTGCCGTCATGTTGCGTTGTGGTTTTTTTTTCTTTTTTGGTTGTTTTTATTTTGCAGCGTTGAGCCCGGTTAGTTTATGTAGGCATGAGATAGATACCCTTCTTTATGAAATGTGCGTTGGGATGAAAGCTGTCATGATTGGCTGGATGCTGTATGCGTGAGTGAGTCATTTGGGGGGCATCGTGGAGAGCTCTTGTTGGTGGTGCAGGGCGAACATCTTACGTGAACATCACGTTGAGCTGGGTTACTGGCGACATTGGGACATGATGGATATGATTAGAATGCTAGGTTTTCCTCTCATGACGCCAGGCACCGCAAATATGCAAACCCCGCCGGGCGCTGTTCCTACCCTGGTATCACATGTTACTCCTACAACTGCAATATAGCGCCCTCAACACCCTCCTCCATATCCTCGTCTTCTTCATCCTCTTCTAGTTCGTCGTCTTCCTCCTCAAACCCCGTGTCCAGTTTTATTGCCCTCAATCTGTCTTTCATCAACTCTCGTTGTTCGCTCTGCCACCTCGCCAGAGCCGCTGCGGCATGTACCTTGAACCCAAACACTCGTGGCTCAAAACGCCGCTGTGATTTCGGCGGCAGGAGCGTAGGGTAGACCTGAAATAAGATGTTGTGGAACGAGGTGCCGAAGTAGGCACCATCAATTACGGCATGGCGCGACGATTTAGGATTATAGAGATCTTCGCAGCGCGAGCAGTAGAGCTTGACGGGTGAAGAGTTGGGCACATCGGACTGTCCCATGGGTAGGAGGGGCTGTGACTCGCACATTACGCGTGGGCATTTGCCAAAGTCCGACTTCTTGAACTTTTCGAGCTAGAGAAGTATCAATCTCGTGGAAAATGTCATGTGGACACGAGACATACCATTTTCGCCAAACCCCTAGTTGTGACAATGTATCTTGCATGCACCAGGCCATACAGATGCCGTGCGGACTTTTCTATTTGTTCCCGCATATCATCGTCACAGTCAAAGTCGAAGACATCAGTTACGAGGTCGAGGGCATATTGATAGTATTGAACTTCGGTGTTGAGGCCCGTTAGGTTGAAGCGATCGGTGAGATATTCTTCGTCAATCTCGCAAAAGTATTCGTTTCCTCGTGACGATATAAACTGCAATGGTGTCAACAGTGTCCCTAGTGGTCTGCTTGTTCTCTCTACAGGCTGGTCCAAGTCACTCTGTTGGGATGGCCAGTTGTGCGTCAGAAGAACCGTAGCCGACGACCAACGTATAAAGACGTGAGGTGAAGGAAAGGGAGAGGTCCAAGCATGTCTGCATCGAACCGCCGCAGCGAGACCGTTGATGTAACAAGCCCGACTGGTACGTGGTCAACCTAGCAGCTCTACGAGCGACTTGCTGACGCACCACGCAAACAAGATTTTGTATCCCAGGTGGTAATTCATACGAACGACCATAGTGGAATGTAGGCCCCAAGCCGAGTATGCGAGCTAATGTATGTGGATGTATGTATGGAGGTGAAGCACCTACCCAATCGCGCCAGTAGCTTGTATAGTCGCTGTCTGTGTCGCTATTGAAGTCGTCCATGTTGCGCCTGCTCTCTAATGGGCTGTGCTGGTGTAGTTATAGCGTGTAGGTCAAAGTTCGGGACGCGACAGTGGAGTGAATTACGCGCCGGAAGGTGGGATGGCTGCAGCATCCATGCATAGGCCGCGGGGTTGCGGCGGCAGGTTGATCCGCGCCAAGGCTGCTAGCCGCTTCCGCAAAGTTTGCCTATTTAGGAAAGTTCCATCGTCTGTCGATTACTGTCGGATTGCAGCAGAGCGACGGGTGTCATTTTGGACGTTCAAGCGCACGTGCCAACCAGCGTTGTAGCCACCAGCCCTACCCAAGAAGTTCGTACTGCGTCTACCGTACGGCACCGTCGTCACCTGGGTAGTATTCGCTCGGCCAGATCATTCGATACAGGACGACACCTTCATATTGCCACAACTTGTACTCTTGCGGCTCATAAATCGTTCTCAGTGTGCCATGGGGACTGCCATATACGTGCTTTCACGAAGTAATTACTATGAGTTATAGAATCAGAGACTCCCCCTCATATCCTTATTTTCACTCCTTTCTGAACAGCATATCAAGAAGCAGTGCTAGCACACCAGTAATCTGCCTTGCAAGTAGTGGTACGTAATCCAAGCAGGCCTTCTCTGAACTGGAATGTTGAAGTCCCGTCGACGAAACACACGAAATCTTCCTTTTCCAATTTCGCAGTCCCAGCTATTGAGTTCTTCGGCAAACCAGCAGCATCTGCCGAGATACTGCTCGTGAACCTCCCATCGCTCAGATCAACTCGTCTTGTCGAACCTTCCCAGCGCCGCGCTGGTTCAGAAACAATGCCAATATCAGATGGCGAAACGCGGTTTACGGGTCCATTGTAATATATCGCAGCAGAAGCTGTGTAGGCTAAGGGCAGATGAGTGTTTGAATACATTTAACTGGGAGGATATTTACAATCAATCAAGCCGCGTGATGTGCAAGATGCTAGATACACATTCTTCTTCGAGCCTGCAATAGAGGGTCCTGATTCTTGGGGTCGAGCGATGGCTGTTCCCGCCAGCGCAAGGAGAATTGTCGTTGAAAGGTACATTCTAGGATGGTTCGATGGTACCGAACAGCTGTTCGTCTATCTGACTTTACTCGTAGTGTGTTGAAGCTCAATGTACTCGGGGTTGAAAGTAACGGCAGGGTTGTGCTTATCTACCCAGTTTTGTATTCTCCTGAGCTATCGCGTCCACCACTTCATTTGATGAGATACCTCAACGGAGTAATATACTAAAGCTTTTTCATCAATGTTGATGAGTAGTAAACCATTCCAATGGAGATGGCTGATTATTTGTTGGGTGTTCGACCGGTTGTCCGGGTATATTGCTCAAAAAGTATATGAGACAGCATACAACCATTTCCGGGCCATACCGCCCGCATGGTAAATCCCTGGTCCTGTGGGTATTCAACCTATTTCTCGGTAATTTATACTATCCAGATCAAGGAAGATATTCATTGATTACCGTATTCGGTTGTCGTGGTCCTTGAGAAGGCTTGTAGTTGCGAAAGATTGAGCCGGTAGTATGTCTTGGCTTGGGGCTGACGGCGCGGCAATGGCTTGCAAATCTAAATAGCCTGCGGGCGAGTACCTTCCGAAGCCAACGACAGGCATCAGTATCCATCTGGGGCGGGGTCTGATCACGGTTCCTGGTCCGTTTACAATGCCGATCAGCCTACCCTTATAGCCTAGCCACTCGGGTCCATAACCGAATTTCGTAGATTTGATCGTACGCGTGTCAGGCCTTTGCTCGAAGAATGTGACCAGAATGATGAGCTTGGAGATACTATGTCTACCGAGGTTGTTGAATTGTTACGGCACTCGTTACGCTGCCACTTTGACGATTATTTGTTTTATTCTCAAGTCTTGTCTAAAGGTAGACCAGCAAAATGTTCTAATCATTTGATGGTCAATACCGGTTCCCTTCTCTTCTAACGCCAAATTCATAGTTACTAAGCAAGAGCTCGTAGCAGCTCAATGCACAACCTCTTCAACATGAAAATGGTCTGATAGGATCCGGTAACGAGAGAATACTCTGCATCGGCGTATTACGTCCGTTGTTCGTCGTAGAGCACTGCAAGAGGGCTTCCTATCTTCGCCTAATCCACGGCATCTTCGCCAAGCAGAGACATGGCAATTGACAGAGTTCGGATAGTTATTCAGCTTTGTATAAGAGATTATAGTCTGCCAAATAAAATCAATAATATACTTAAGATGTAAGATAGAGCTGAGTCGTGAAGTATTGATAGCGTCGAAGGACAACGATAAGTAAGAGTTTAGCCAACAGACTCCAATTTACTAGCCATATTAGGGGGAAGCGATGTTATGCGACGAATAATACCCTTATTGAAGGAGTTGTGAAAATATCGGATTTCTCACGAGGTCATCACGACGTGGAAAACAGAAGGTCATCTTAACCCGCAATCCGTCATACCCGAAACAGCTAGAACAAGCACTACCCCAGCCTCGCTAACGTCATCGGTCGAGTCGTGCGTCGGTTGCTGTCGGCTTTGTCGTTCACAGCTGGATTACCACACCTCGGGGCCACGCTACTCGACTATGTTCTTTTTCTAGGTAGGAATTGTTTGCACTTACGCTCCACCATGAAGACTTTTGCACGCAGAGAAGCCTCCAGGCTCTTGCTCCAGCCCAATGTCTCCTGCAGAGGACGCATTCCGGCATCGCGGCCGACAAACACATGCAGACAAGGGCAGAGCAGAGGGTTTCACAGCTCACAGAGGCTTTTAGTAGTCAAGCCATACCTATTAGCTGATATTGGAGAGGGCGAGTTATGCCATTACGCGCGGGAATATAGAGGAAGCTAATGCGGTGATCAGGTATCACCGAATGCCAAGTTATCCAGTGGTTTGTGAAGCCTGGAGCGCGCGTGGAGCAATTTGATCCAATATGCGAAGTACAATCCGACAAGGCATCTGTAGAGGTATGGAACCACGGCTTTATACGGGAGACAGTAGACTAATCATTCGGCAGATCACATCACGCTTTGACGGTGTCATAAAGAAGTTGTATTATGACCCGGATGATATGGCTAAGGTGGGAAAGGTAATATATCTACTATAATGACTTAGAGAGAGCATAAGCTGACCTCCAAAGCCTCTTGTAGATATCGATATCCAAAGCGACATCTCCGCGGCCGATGAGGCGCTGCTCAAGGGCGCATCAGACAAGGAAACGAAGCAAGACACTCCACAACAAACACAGGAACAGGAACAGGGGCTAGAGGTTGGAAGAAGTGATACAAAGGTCTCAACAAGAGGAACTACCCCTCAAGAGCAGGCAACCCCTCTGCCGCTTAATCCCATGAACGAAGATTCAAAACCACACCGACAACTAGGGAAGCATGCATCTCTCGCAACACCTGCCGTACGGCACATGGTCAAGGAACACAATATAAGGATTGAAGACATAGAAGGCACAGGAAAAGAAGGACGTGTGTTGAGGGAAGACGTATTGCGACACGCCGAAGCAGCAAGGCAGGCAGCAAACATATCATCAGCTCCTACAATTTTCCAACAACAGGAGGTAAAAGATCGCGTCCAGCCCCTTACCCCAATTCAATCTGGCATGTTCAAGCAAATGACGAAATCGCTATCGATACCACACTTCCTTTACACAGACACGGTAGACTTCAGCGGTCTGACGTCCCTCCGCAAAAAGTACAACAGCGGTCGCGAAAAGACTGACCGAATCACACCTTTCCCCGTCATCGTCAAGGCCGTCTCACTCGCGTTGCAACAATTTCCTCTTCTCAACTCGCATCTCGACGTCACTTCCAACCCGAACAAGCCCCAGATTGTGCTCAAGGGTAGTCACAACATTGGTGTTGCAGTCGACTCACCCTCTGGTCTTCTCGTTCCTGTAATCAAGGATGTTCAAAACCACAGTATTGCCTCGCTTACGCACGAGATTACACGTCTGGCGAGTCTAGCACGAAACGGCAAGCTCACGTCTGCTGATCTCACCGGCGCTACCTTCACAGTTAGCAACATTGGCAGCATAGGCGGAACAGCTGTCGCCCCAGTAATTGTAACACCCCAAGTTGGTATATTGGGCATTGGAAGAGCCCGAGTAGTCCCTGCGTTTGGCGAGAATGGCGAGTTGGTGAAGAAGGAAGAGTGTGTGTTCAGTTGGAGCGCTGACCATAGGGTTGTGGATGGGGCATATGTCGCGAGAGCGTCAGAGGAGGTTAGGAAGTGTATTGAAGGGGTTGAGAGTATGTTAATGAGGCTGAGATGACAGACAGTGAATGTAGCGAGTGGTACATAAATTAGATGTATAGTTTTAGTTCAGAGGTCCATAACTTCACGCTATCATGCTACTTGAAGTATTACGGAATTCGCGCACTTTGGTTCTCATGAGTTCAAGTGCAATGTTGCGTTGTGCTCGAATCGCAGCCCCGTCTTCATGTACTCCACTTGTTAGAGGATTTCCGTTTCGAGGCTGCATATCGAATTTGATTTTAACCCCATGCTATGAATCAATAATTTTGAGTAATCGCCATTTCTCATATCATCACTCAACTCGCACCCTTCAATACCTGTTCAAGACTATTCTTGCTGTTCGTGTATGTCTTCTCCAGATAGTCCTCCTTCTTGTCCAAATTTGACATTTCCTTGACCAGTGTCTCGCTCTCTGCTTTCAGCCTCTTTTGGACATCTGGGATAGGAGTACAGACGAACCTATGGTGTGCAGTCAGCTACTCATCGGCGTGCGTCACATCTTCAAGAGAAACAGGGTCGCAAAGGAAACAATAAACTTACATCTTGCCCACACCCTCGTACACTTTGGTATCCGCAGGTAGTGACGATACTTCTGATGATGTCAACTCCAGCATTCGACCCTCTCTTGTGCGTGCAGTCTTTTGCTGTCTCACGATAATGAGTTGTTGCTCGGCAAAGGCCTTCTTTTGGCCGATTTCTTGTAGGACCTGGGTGTGTTAGTTGAACCATCGTAAAGCGCATCACAAAATACATCATACCTTCTGCAAGGCTTCATTTGGCATTGACATTTTGGATGTGGTTGTATGTGAGATATTGTTAGTGCCACTTGCTAGGTGGTTTGAAGGCCGCAGGGGTCAAGCTTTCTCGGTTCGGCAGCCGCATCAATCTTGTCCACGATTGGTTGAACCCTCGCGGTGAAAACAGCAGGTGGTGCCGTTTGCTTACCATACACGATACCGCCCAAGGAACGCGTATCAAAAGGATAGGTAGATCTACGGATGGCACAGATCGCTGAATATGGTCCTTGCCCCGGTTACGTATCGCTAGCCTATCGTTTTAGCATGACGCATCTGTTTTGAGTTTTGTTTCAACCCCACTGCCACGTTCCTGCCCAAATCAAGATCCGAGTGCTCCGGGCCTAGGTACAACTTTGAATACGTAGGTATCGCATTCCATCCCCGTTCCTACAATTTACCATTCACTTTTTTCTCCACCACTCGTTGATGACATGGCTGCATTAATTCTCTCCCGATTACCTTCAATACCTTACCCTCTGGAGCAGGATGGGCGTTGGTCACCAGTCACCTCAACTCTGGACTGGTGTGAAGAAGTCAGTACACATGTTCTGATTTCAATGCACGCTAACAGTTGATCAGAACTATGTTGTGACGCGGTACTCGGCTGAGATCGTCAACACTCTCACCAACTTGCTCTTCTTGTACCTCGCCATAAAAGGCATTCGTAGTTGCATAATCCATGGGCATGATACGGTCTTTTTAGTATCTTTCATTGGCTACATGCTCGTTGGAAGTGGGAGCTTTCTGTTTCATGCAACACTGAAATGTATGTGAAGGTGTAGGGTTGAGGCCATGTATGTTGTCCGTTACTGACTAGTGAATTCAGATCCAATGCAGCTGGTCGATGAGCTTTCCATGATCTATACGACATGTCTGATGAACTATGCAACGTTCTCCTATGGGAAATCTCGGTTATACTGTTCTATTCTCGGTACAGGACTAGTATCGCTTGCTCTATTCATCACACTCTACTACCATTACCTTCAAGATCCGACCTTTCATCAGACCGCATATACCATTCTTACAGCTATTGTGCTATTGCGCGCAATTTACGTCATGGAAGTCAATATCCGACCCAGGTTTCGTTCCAAGGAAAGAGATGAGGCTAATCCAAGGCTACACGGCGGTGTGAAAGCAGCCAAGGCAAAGCAAGATGAAACTGACAAGGAAACGCTTCGAGTCATGTGGAAAATGATTGGATTCGGGTTGGGCATCTTCATTGGGGGCTTTGGGCTCTGGCACTTGGACAATGTGCATTGCTCACAGCTTGTCAAGTGGCGCAGGGAAATGGGAATGCCATGGGGATTCTTACTTGAAGGGCATGGTTGGTGGTCAGTATCTCATGCGAATGCGAAAGAGCAATGGCTAATGTCTTCTAGGCACTTGATGACTGGAACAGGCGCATACTTTTACATTGTTTGGGGCATTTGGCTGAGACACCAATTGAACTATAGACAGGATGAGTATGAACTTCTATGGCCCAACATCTGGACGACGCCAGATGTGGTAAGGAGACGGACAGCTGCTGAAAGCACCAGCAGAGGAAAGAAGAAGCGGTAGGGTGTGGTGGGTGAGATCGTGATGGCTCTGTGATGGTTTCTTTGTTATATGTTAGGGCTATCACTTCTCGTGTTACTGACACTACGAGATTGCAAAAGCTGGTGCCTATTGACGGGAGGATCTCGCAAACTTGCGGCATGCTTGACCAGCAAAATACCGCAATGAACACAGTCAAAGCTGGAGATATCACCAACTTCATCCCTCTGTGCATTAAAAATACACATCTTTCTTTCATAATTCCCGGGAATAGAAGGTTTCGCGCATGGGCGGGTGCTGATGGGCGGACGACTTGTTTGTTTTTCGAGTGGGCCAGGACCAGACGCGACTGCCTGTTGCGCATAGACTAACGCGCTTCGGCTAGCGTTAGTACACCGCAACATTGAACTTGCCTTCTCGCTCGCTCTCCTCCACTTTTGTTCTCGACACCACCACGCCAAAAGCTTCAACCCAGCTACACACCCATCTTCAGCTTCCCCAAACACCTTTACCTCACCAGCAATCGCCATCATGCGTGAGATTGTATGTATCCCTGCCCATCCAGATTTTCTGCTCCCCGTGTCAACCCCGCGTTTTCAGGGTCAACAAACTATCCTGGAACTGCAGCTAACGTGTATTGCGAGCAATAGGTCCACCTTCAGACCGGCCAATGCGTATGTCGCTCCCTTATCTTCTTTTGAGATGAAAGCTCACAATCCATAGGGTAACCAAATTGGTGCCGCCTTCTGGCAGAACATCTCTGGCGAGCACGGCCTAGACGGTTCGGGTGTCTACAATGGTACCTCTGACCTCCAGCTCGAGCGCATGAACGTCTACTTCAACGAGGTATGCTACTTGTCTCACTTGCTAATCACCGTGTGGCGCATACTAACACAGGCATCAGGCATCCGGCAACAAGTTTGTGCCCCGCGCCGTTCTCGTCGATCTCGAGCCAGGCACAATGGACGCTGTCCGCGCTGGTCCTTTCGGACAGCTGTTCCGCCCCGACAACTTCGTTTTTGGCCAGTCTGGTGCTGGTAACAACTGGGCGAAGGGTCATTACACTGAGGGTGCCGAGCTGGTCGACCAGGTTCTCGATGTCGTTCGTCGCGAGGCTGAGGGCTGCGACTGCCTCCAGGGCTTCCAGATCACCCACTCTCTCGGTGGTGGTACTGGTGCCGGTATGGGTACCCTTCTTATCTCCAAGATTCGCGAGGAATTCCCCGACCGTATGATGGCCACCTTCTCTGTTGTGCCTTCTCCCAAGGTCTCAGATACGGTTGTCGAGCCCTACAACGCCACCCTTTCTATCCATCAATTGGTTGAGAACTCAGACGAGACCTTCTGCATTGACAACGAGGCTCTTTACGACATTTGCATGAGAACTCTGAAGCTGAACAACCCCTCATATGGTGACTTGAACCATCTCGTTTCCGCCGTCATGTCGGGTGTCACTACCTGCCTGCGTTTCCCCGGTCAGCTGAACTCTGATCTGAGGAAGTTGGCTGTCAACATGGTTCCCTTCCCTCGTCTTCATTTCTTCATGGTTGGCTTCGCTCCTCTGACCAGCCGTGGCGCCCACTCCTTCCGTGCCGTCACTGTTCCAGAGCTCACCCAGCAGATGTTCGACCCCAAGAACATGATGGCTGCCTCTGACTTCCGCAACGGCCGCTATCTGACCTGCTCTGCCTACTTCCGTGGTAAGGTCTCCATGAAGGAGGTCGAGGACCAGATGCGCAATGTCCAGAACAAGAACTCCTCTTACTTCGTTGAGTGGATCCCCAACAACGTCCAGACCGCTCTCTGCTCGGTCCCGCCCCGCGGACTCAGGATGTCCGCCACTTTTGTTGGCAACTCGACCTCCATCCAGGAGCTCTTCAAGCGTGTCGGTGACCAGTTCACTGCCATGTTCAGGCGCAAGGCTTTCTTGCATTGGTACACTGGCGAGGGTATGGACGAAATGGAGTTTACTGAGGCCGAGTCCAACATGAACGATTTGGTTTCCGAGTACCAACAGTACCAGGAGGCCTCTATCTCCGAAGGTGAGGAGGAGTACGATGAGGAGGCTCCTCTTGATGCGGAGGAGTAGAATACCTGATATTCCCATGATACCACGCTGTGCTTGGTTGTTGGTAATTGGCAGGTGGCATGTCTGTACATGATGGGAAGCAACACTGGCACTCATAATGTCATACTGTGGGACTATACGTGCAGCATGCGTATTTTCGAGTAAAGCGAAACTCTTGTTAATGCAAAGATTTGATAATCATTTTATATCTGCCAGCCACATCCAGACTGCTTTGACGTGATGTCTTTGAATATATGTCAATCTTGATCTACACCATGTTCCCTCAGATTCTCTAGATATCCAACCAGTCGCTTCTTGATAATAACACCAATCAGCCCCCAGTACCTTCCTCAGTCACACACAAATACCTCAAACCCAACTTGGAAAACATCTCGACCACATTCGAGCGGCACCTCTGCACATAGAGTCAACGGCGTTCGATCTACAAACGGCGTCAAATCAATTTCAAACAGCCAGGGGCGACATTTTCACTCCCTTCCCGACTCCCCAAAACACGAACCTGTAAATCCTCCGAACCCAGCTCAGGCACTAGTTTCGCCAGCCCAAACTCGAGTTCCGATTGCGAGATATAGCCCTGCAACAAGTGCATATTCGCCGGGGGAACCGACTGCACCAACACCGGGCCCGCATCCATGAGGCCGCGAACCTTCAACTGAAGCAACTTATCTCTCAGCAGCGAATACGGCACTGTATTCCCATGCGGCACAACGACGGTGATTTCCTCCATGGTGCGTTGCGGCGGGACGAGGACCCGCGTCGACAAGTTGGACCCGCGCACGGTGGACAGTGCAGCGTCTGGGTCGAGGAACGGGTGTCCGAGCACAGTTTGCGCGAGGTCGTAGACGCTTTCTGAGGAGATGTGGTCGGCGGTCCATTTGGCGATGAGGATCGCCAGCCTACATCTGGTTATCAACGGGCTGTGTTTGTTGAAATAAGGAGGGGGGGAACCTTACATGTGTGGCACGACATAGTCTAGCTGGCCGGTGAGCCCGAACATGATAATGGCGAGGGAAATGGCCATGCGGCTTACGCCCGCGAGGAACGCAGCGGAGCCGACCATGGCGAAGATGCCGGGGGAAATGGAGGGCATGACTTGGCCGATTAGACGGCCGAAGAGGGCGCCGGCGTCGAGGGTGGGGATGATTACACCTGAGGGGACTTTGATGCCGAATGTGATGATGGTTAAGAGCGGTTTGGTCAGTGTGCCGTAGAGGAGATATCCAATGTATGACCAGTTGGTTGCGTGCATTGCTTCATTTTGACAGACCCAGGAGTCTATCGATAGGTTGTTTGCGCAGTCTACGAGCATGTTTTTAATCATAATGTCTCCTGCCTCTCGTGTGAAGGGATTGAGGAACTGGAGTAGGGTGGTGGCGAGGACTACGATGACGACTTCTAGCACGGGGTTCTGCTTGGCGAGTCTGAATGCTCGAAACCATTTGCAGAACAGGAAGTTCAGTTTGCAGAACAGGCCGCCGAATACACCACCTGCAACACCTAGTAGTGCAAAGACGAGGTAATGTGCAGCTTTGTAGTCTGTACCATAGTTCGTCTCGAAGAGCACCAATTTGCCTGTACTGGTTGGGTTTAGCTCTTTGAGAACCATAGCTGCGACTGGAGAACATAAGAACGCTTTCCAGAGCACTCTGCGTGGAAAGTAGGTGCTGATTTCTTCGTAACTGAAGCGTACGCCGCCGATCGGTGCACCAAATGCTACGGATAGCCCACTGGAACATGCGGCGCTGAGCAGTTCACGCATCTGGCGACCGTTGTCACGGTATTTTGGGAAAAGCTTGCCGACGAGGTAGCCGATGCATGTCGAGATGTGGACGAAGGGACCTTCTTTACCGAAACACATGCCTGTTGATACGGCGAAGATTGCGCCGAATGCTTTGGTGGTGAGGACACGGAAAGACAAGAAGGAAGGGATATTGAAGCCCGAGAGAATAGTTTTGATCTCAGGGATGCCACTGCCACTGGCCATGTACATGACTTTACCACTTGGTTTTGTGGTAAGAGCACTTTCTGCAGCCTGACTGATGTGCGTGGAATGAGATTTGGACAACGTGTCGCTAGCTGAGGACGCAGATGGCAACGAACTTTTGGTCAATATCGTGGCGCTTGAACTTATTGTCCCAAAGATTGAGGCGAGTCCAATGTATACGCCATAACTGGTCGTGTAGCTGGCGCTCCACGAATGCCATGCGTTACAGTACTCTCCGCCATGTTCGAGATTGGCTCTGATTAGCAACTGAGAGTTGTTCACACAACATCGTTCACGATTCAAAAAGGGGTTTTTGGTGCAATACCCCAGTTTCCAATCAGAAACAGTGGCGACGGTCACGTCGACAATAAACGCAACACACGCGGTGAGAGTTCCTATTAGGGCGACAGCCAACCAACCGGAGCAGTCATCAAGGAGGGAGAGGAATTTGTAACGAAGTCCTCGGCGAGACTGGGTGTGGCGGAAGCGATAGGAGTCTTTCACCTTATGTTGGTCGGTGCAAAACTTTCGTAAGAACCAGAGACGTGAAACAAACACACGCTATGCGGCCCCTTAGTCCCGACCCCGTGAGGTTCCACCCACCAGTGGATCGGCGTAGCTAGCTCTCAACAAAGGAAAAAGTAGAAAGATGACTTCCCTAGTATCAGCGCTAGATGTATACGGCAGAGTATAGGTTATAGAACTCTACAATCAAAAGTTTTAAAACAGCCCTACTTTATCCATAATTTTTATCAAAGGGAGCTCAAAAGTGATCAAGGTATATCAGATTATTATGAAGCGGTTTAGGTATACGACCACCTCTGTACGCCTGATAAACCTGGGGCGAGGGATAGAGAATCAAATAACGCGCGCCATAAAATAGGAGAGGAGTAAATTACCAAATCATGAAGCCAGTCAATAGTCGTATAGTCATTGTAGGGCAATCGCTCGCTTATAGTGCTTCCAGCAAGCTGCTGTTCATCTTTCGTCACAGTAGACGAAATGATTGATTGGGCCTCCTCGTCTTGCTCAAGTTGTGGTTGCAATAGTCTGGCTGGCTGAAGTAAAGAAGTGCGTTCATCCGGTACCTCACGATAAGAAGCCATTCAGATGGGAGTTGTATAAGGGTTGAGAAAGATATAGCAGCACATGTTGCTGGTCCGGGTATTTCAAGAAAATAGAAGGAAACTACTCTTATCTGCCGCGGGGATAATTGGCAGCTTGCCTGGAGCTGTGGTAGATGGGCCAGACTGTGTGACTGCTAAGAACAGAGATAAGAACACATACTGCGCTAGCCATTTTCTGCCGGATGTGGGAGCGGGTGCATAGCATTCTCGAAAATACACCACAAAAACTATTGTCATTTGGACTCATAGGCTGCCAAAGTACAGAAGAATAGCTGCTAATTGATTAAATTGGATCGCATTGAGATACATCAATCAATGCGAGATAACCTTGTCAGGACTAAACGCATTTCTACAACTCACCGGGCAACCTGGGACACGGAAGTCGTGCTACCGAGGCAAAAGAACGCCAAGCTAAGGATCAACCCTACCTTTTATCAAGCGGCGTGTGGAACTCCAGACGTTCAACCACAGCCCAAGATCGCAATGATTAGGAAATTGCAGCTCTGTCAAGCTCGACTTTTGCGTGTTGTGCCGCTGATAGGTCTTCATATTTCTATACTAGTGTAAGCGAAAATCGCGTGACCATTGCTAAATGACTATACCTTCTTCTCGCCGGCGCTTAGCGCCTTGTATTCTGCAGCGATTAATTTGGAAGCGTCGGGGACTTTGATGCTTTTGAAATCTCCAGAGCTGTGTCGTTCTTTGGCGAAGATGAAATACGCGGTCAACGCGTTTTTGATATGTCGATCATCGATAAGCTTGGCGGTATGAGGAGGGACTTTTTTGCCAGCGGCCTTTGCTGCTCTTCGAAGATAAGAGCGTGCATGGTTGGCAGCTACAATTTGTTCTGGCGTGTACGTGTGAATCCAGGCGGTGTGTTCGGCTCGCCTGGCCTCGGTTCTCTGGCGCGCCAGGTGGTTGTAGTGCTTGGTAGCAGGTTCAGCGTGGAATAATCAAGGTTGCTTCGCAGTGCTTCAACTTACCTCAAGCTCGGCAGGAGTTATGGTCTTCCATTTCTCGCTCAATGCTTTTGCTTTATTAATAACGCCATCGCCATCCTGCTCCATAAGTTTGTCGGCGGCATAGGCGGCAAATGCAGTCAATTGCCTGGGCGTCACTGGCTCTCGGAGGGCTTGCTTCTTGTATGCTCGGATCTTTTCCTGCTGCTTTTGTTCATCTGTGCGCGGCTTTTTGGCGCTCTTCTTTGCGGCTGGCTTCTTTGCGGCTCTCTTCTTCGCCTTGGGCTTAGCCTTTGTCTTGGGTTTGGCCTTGGCTTTAGCTTTGGCCTTGGTCGCTGGTCGCTTTTTTGCTGGCTTTGCCCTTGCGGCGGCCTTCCTAGCGGGGGCTTTGGCTGCCGCTTTTGCCTTGACAGCCCTCTTTACTGTGGCGGTTGGCTTGGTCGCATTCGTCGTAGTTGCATAGGAACGGTGGGATTCGACGGCAGACCTGTAGGCGCGCGACAGGGCACGAACAGCGGGGAGATTCGAGGCGTTGCGGGCAAGGAGAGTCTGCTGGAGGAAGCGGGCGAGTCGTGGAAGGTCACGTGTAGTTGTTTTGGACGCAGCCAGGCGGACGAGCGCGCTGTGAACCACCATGGCGACGTTGAGCAGAATTGGTCGGTTGAGAGCTGTAGCGCAGATATTGGTCTGCAATTGGACGTGGAGCGGAGGTGGGAGGGGAATGGCAATATGAGACGGAGCTTGGGTGGAGCTTGTTGTGGCCGGTAGGCTTGGCGCCCCAAACGTCATGCAAGGTACAGTACCACATTAGATACTTTGTACACCCAAAACCGGTAATCTCTCCTACTTATACTAGTATACGCACAGTGGCTGCTCTAAGGATCTAATCGTCTTCTGCTTAAAACTGCACCCCCAATTCTACTGCTCGTCCTACAGGACCTTGTAACTGTTGAAAATCAGCGAGAGTGCAGTCAAGGAGTCATTGGTTGCCTTACCTCCAGGGATGGTCCTCGTCACCATACATAATATCCTCCATCCACTCCTTCATCTGCTGAGCGATGGGGCCGGCTTCAACATGGTCCTCGAGCCCACAGTTGACCATGCGTCCCTTCCAGCTAATCTTTCGCACAGGACTAACAATAGCAGCAGTACCCGAGCCAAAGATCTCCATCAAGCGCCCGGCATCAGCGGCATCGGCTACTTCCCGCATTGTGAACTTGCGCTCGAGCACTTTCCATCCCTTAGGCTCTAGTCGCTCCCGTGCAAGCCCAAGAACCGAATCTCTCGTGACGCCTTCGAGAATAGTGCCATCAAGTGGCGCAGTCAGTAGCTCTGGTTGACCCGTTTCTTTATTCTTCATAGCCGCAAACAAGTTCATGGTGCCTACTTCAGTTATGTATTCTTCCTCGCCAAATAGCCACAGGTTCTGTTGGAAGCCGCGACTGGCAGCCTGCATCTGTGGCACAATGCACGGCGCATAATTGGCACCGAGTTTCTTGTCTCCAACACCTCCGGGCCAGGCGCGCACAGCATAATCCGTAGCCTCCAACGACACAGCCTTGAACCCGGTGGGGTAGTATGGACCGACCGGGGAAGCGATCACATAGAGCAGTGCTGAAGCTGGAGGGCCAACGCCCAGTGTGCGCTGGGTTCCGATCATGGTTGGACGAAGGTAGAGCGAGTATCCACGAGCACTAGAGTGTGTCAATCTATGCGCATTACAGGTGGATTGGGGGGGGGGGGGGGTGCTCACTCGGGAATGAAACGTTGGTCCAACTTCACGAGCCTGCCGATGAGTTCAATCATGGCTTCGGCGTTGAACGAGGGCAGGGCAATCCGCGTCGCCGATTTGTTCAGCCGAGACATGTTCATATCCGGCCTAAACAACCTGATGTTGCCAGACTTGTCCTTGTACGCCTTCATGCCCTCGAAGCATTCAAACGCATAGTGGAAGACACAAGTTGCGGGGTCGAGGCTGAGGTTCTGGTACGGTGTGATGCGTGCAGGCTTCCACCCTTCTGACGCTGTCCATTCGAGCGAGAGCATGTGGTCTTGAATCGAGGGTCAGCCCGGCCCAAAAGCCACGAAGAGGGGCACTGAAGCTCCCACCTGAGAAATTGTGGCCGAAGATGAGTTCCTCCGAAGGCAACAAAGCTTTAGGCGTCTTTGTCGTCTCAATTGTGAGTTTGGAAGGGTCGACATCCTGTATCTTGGTGCCAACAGAGGCATCAGCATGAATGCTGTACTCTCTCCGACATCGCAGCGACGCACTGATGGGCGCGACAGCTCTACGGGGGGCACAACGGGACAGCGAAGAGAGCAGACGGAACGACCGTTGTTGTAGCATTTTGTGGAGATATATATGAAGGTGCAATGGCACAGCTCCTGGGGGAAGGGGTCGCTGCGGAGGTTGTGGAACTGAACGGCGTGAACTATTATTTAGGTTGTGAGCCGAAGCTGACCGGAGCTCTATATATACGGAGTAGCCTGCGGCGAACCGTCATCGGCTTCAATGCAATCTCACCGCTGCCATGTTCTCCGAAGGGCGCAATTGTCTCCCGGCCAATGCCTCTTGGTGTGCGACCGGATACCCGAGGGTATTCGCGTCGCAGGTGGGAGCTATGTCAAATGTCTCGGAGCCGTGTTGCTGCTGCTGCGTCGCATTGGCATTTTCGCTTAGGCTTATGTCATACATGGGTGAGCCCAGGTCCACGACACGGGTCCCTGCCACCATTCCTGGAGAGGTCGCCTGCGATCTTGAACAGTACCCTATCGGCCTCTCCACCACGCGACCTGCCCTTCCATGACGCGTTCGCCACAAGACCTAGAGATCGCCGCGCGGGCGAGTAGACCACCATGTTCTCCAATGCGCTGAAGTCGTTTACTTCTAACATCTCCAGCAACTATACCGTCAGCCCGCAGCCCACCTCCTTCTCGGGGCCATGGAAGATCTACGATGCAAAGAAGAAGTCGACAGGGAAGCCGGCTTCCATATTCGTCTTTGACAGGAGGTCGCTGGAGCCCCCGGCCGGCGCTGGCTTTGGCGGCAGGTCTGCCGCCTCGGGGCTGAAGCGGGCACACGAGGAGGCTGTAGAAAGGCTCAAGAAAGAGGCCAGCTCGTTGGCACGCCTAAGACACCCCAGCGTACTGGAGCTTGTCGAGCCGGTAGAGGACACTCGCGGTGGCGGGCTCCAATTCGCTACGGAGCCAGTGACTGCTTCGCTTTCTGGGCTGCTGCAGGAAAAAGATGAGCAAGAAAAAGCTGGCGGTGTTGGCGGGCGCCGGAGCCGCTATGTTATCGAAGAAGCAGACGGGCAGAAGCGAAGACGAGAGCTTGAGATTGATGAACTGGAGATACAGAAAGGGCTGCTTCAAATCGCCAAAGGCTTGGAGTTCTTGCACGAAAGTGCTGGGTTGGTGCATGCCAATCTCACGCCTGAGGCCATTTTTATCAACGCCAAAGTAGGAAATAGCACTGCATTTCCCCTCTTTGCCACTTGCTGACCCTTGTGATAGTCAGACTGGAAGATTTCAGGCCTGGGCTTCTCAACACCACCTGAGAATTCCACAAAGCCCACGTCAGTAACACCGATATCCCTCTCGGAGGCACTGAACTACGACGCGCGACTACCACGGCACGTGCAACTCAACCTCGATTATACTTCACCAGACTTTGTTATGGATGGCAATGTCACGCCCGCTGCAGACATGTTCAGCCTGGGCATGCTGATCATAGCTCTTTACAACTCGCCGCACAAGAGTCCAATGTACTTCAATGGAAGCTCATCCTCGTACAAACGAGCTTTCGCATCGTCGTCGTCGGTGCCGAACAAGAGCAACAACTTCATGTGCTCGCAACCAGTGCCTAGAGATGTTGCGAATGGAGTGCTGGATCGCTTGATCACAAGGCGGCCCGCACAGCGCTTAGATGCCAAAGAGTTCCAACAAGCGCAGTATTTTGATAATATACTAGTATCAACCATCCGCTTCTTAGACTCACTACCCGCCAAGACCCCCAATGAGAAGTCTCAATTCTTGCGGGGCCTTCCACGTATTTTATCGCAGTTTCCCAAATCGGTCATGGAGAAAAAGATCTTACCTGCACTACTCGAAGAAATGAAAGATCGTGAGCTGCTTACTTTAATCCTACAAAATGTTTTCAAGATCATCACGATGCTGCCAGCGGGTAAACGTGCATTTACCGAAAAGGTCATTCCTAAGCTACGAGACACTTTCCTGTCGAATCCTATAGCAAGCTCCAAGGGGGCGGCCCCAGAACGAGATAGCCTGAAAGAGGCGGGTCTCATGGTACTCCTCGAAAACATGCAGGTGGCTGCGGAGAACTCCAGTGGCAAAGAGTTCAAGGAGGATATCTTACCGATCATCAATTATGCTCTCGAGTCGCCAACACACTCATTGGTCGATGCTGCTCTTCGTACATTGCCTGTCGTACTTCCAATGCTTGATTTTTCGACTATCAAAAACGAACTCTTTCCTGTCATTGCCACCATTTTCGCAAAGACTAGTAGCATGGGTATCAAGATCCGCGGGTTGGAGGCATTGCGGAATCTTTGTGGAGGCGGAACAGGCAATCTGGATGCCGACCAAGGAGACGGACTAACTGGCATGGTGGAGACGTCCAAACCAAAAAACCCAAGTGTGTCGATATTGGACAAGTACACAATCCAAGAGAAGGTGGTGCCGCTGCTTCGAGGTATCAAGACCAAGGAGCCGGCTGTGATGGTATGTAAACCCAAATCCATGGCCATTTCAATAATTAACAAACAACAAGATGGCCGCGCTTGATGTGTTTAAAGCCATCAGTGCTCAAGTCGACAGCGATTTCCTCGCCATGGACGTTCTCCCCATTCTATGGCAATTCAGCCTCGGGCCCTTGCTAAACTTGCCCCAATTCCAGGGTTATATGACGTTAATCAAAAGCATGTCAGCGCGAGTCGAAAATGAACAAACAAGAAAGTTACAAGAGCTAGGCGCTAACAGCGCGACGGCCACAACACGTAATGAATTTATGAGTTTTGGAGGCCCAAGTACGACGAATGGATTTGATACCACCAACGGAGGTGGAGAGGCCGACTTCGAAGCGCTTGTCCGTGGTGGTCAGCCAGGCTCTACTGGTGGTGCGGATATGCTAGGAGGTGATTCATGGGCAAATGCTTCAGCATCCGCATCATCCTCTACAACACTACCATCCCGTCCAAGCGCGAATCGCTCGAGATCATCCAATAACGCATCACCAGCTGCAACATTTTCCTGGTCCACTCCTCCAGTGTCCCCACCTCCACCGAACAATCCAGCTCTCAATGTAGCGAAAGCACAGGGTCGGACGGTGACCCCCGATAATACATTCGGAAGCCTCAACTCGTCGTTCCCAGCCATGGCGCCTAGCAATCCAGGTATTGGCAGCCCATCTTTTGCGCCTCCACAACACCAAACAAAATCGCCCATGGGCATGAATAGCATGATGCCATCAACGATAACACCATCATACGGCGGACAAAGTAGCGGCAGCAGTATTGATTGGAGCAAAGCTTCGAACGCCTCCACACTCTCATCAAACCCTTGGGGCGGAGCCTCAACTACAACAGCAAATTCGGGCGGGCTATCGAGCTTTTCTATCGCCCCTCCGCCACAGTCCTCCAGTGGTCCCTATGCGTCTTTCAGCATCGCGCCACCTAAACCGGCGAGCAACAGTTCGTTTAGCATCGCACCACCACCTAGTATGGGCGGTAGAACAACGAGTACGGGTAGTGGGATGAACATGAACAGCATGTCGGCGTTGAGAGCGCAGACGAATCAGCAACAACAACAACAACGGCAGCAGCAGCAGCAAAACCCGTGGAATGGTAGCGACAGTTTGATATAAGGTTCAGCGAAGCCTTTTTGGTCAAAATTATATAGATTCATGATTGTGTTTTTAGGAAGGGATTGCCTGAAAGGATTAGAATTGACCTTGGGTGAGAAGGAATGTATTGTACAAGCCTTTAGGATTTGGCCTGGTACTCTTTGATATCTTCCCCCGGTTCGCTATCATGCATGCTACGCACTGTTCTATGGTTTACGAGAAGCCCACTCAGAGTTGATATGAGTAGCTCTCTATGGCTACTGAATACACGCCACGGCGCAACACCATTTATCACGACAATGTGATGGTGGTATTCGTCATTTTCTGTGGCTGAACAATACCAAATAGAGTATCGCAACGCGTGAGATGCATGCATTCTGAATTGCTTTTTCCCTGTCCATGGGTCGGCCTAACGCCTAACACTTTGACTGACAACGAAAGGCCAAGCAGTATGAACCTAAGTCTCCATGGGCGTTCAAGAGAGGAGATCCTCGCACAATCTCCTGGGAAACCGAAAAAGTAGGAAAATTATACTCTTTATATTTATAGGAATCCTTATAGATGCCCGGGAGAAAAGGTTTAGGTAGCCTAAGTAGCCAACATCCCGCTCCTCCAGTAAACTGAGAGACAATATCGCACGAGTGTATGCCAAGCTAGGGCAAACATAAAAAGGATGGCAATGGCGTTTTGAGCAAGACGTGATTTTGGCGTGGTGGGGACAAGCTAAAGTGAAAGCCACGCGAGCGGTAGTTGGCCAATTGGCAAAGCTTGATGGCGCGAGAACCAAGATCTGCGACACGGCTGGGGCTCCTTGGCTGATGCTTACTGCGCCATCCTTTTCAGCGATCAACGTCATGACGTCTCGCGCTCGCATTTTGCCGGTCCAACATCTTGCAGATTGATGCCACACATACATTGTCGATGTGTTTGGAGTCTGGAGATGGGCCTTGTCGATACGGACTATGCTGTTCGCGGTGTTGCGCGGTGGCCAAACATGGATGGAATGTAACTAAGAGGACTCCTCACGCGCGCGAAACTTCTTCCTGTGCCACACGGCTACCGCGACGCGGGATGCCCGATAAGCGGACGGTTACGAGAAGCTTGCTACGTCAGAAATGGCATTGCGTGTCAGCCAAGAGGCCTACGGAAAACTCAAACGGCGGGAGAGGGTAGTGGTGAATGCAGTTGTCATAGCGTGGCGCAACAGTAGTGCAGAAGTATGTTCTGAGCCGCTTTGATAGGCCGTTTTCAAGCTCCAAACAGCTCGGCCAGGGATTAGAAAGGTGCGAGGATCCACATGGGCCTTCATCCCTGCGGGATCAAGCCAAGAGCTCGGTCAGCGCCATACTATCTTGCCTCCACGGCCCCATTTAACTTTTAGATCTCACCCACCCTGTGGCACTGTTCCCTCGTGCTGCCCGTCTCGCGCAACCACTCAACCCATCGCTTCTTAATTACCAAAGGACGGTAATTAATGCCCCCGGGAAGTGCTCCTCGTTGTCGTTTCCCTTGCGCTCCCTACAAAAGGGGCATCCGCTGTGTAAAATGGCGATAGGTCTTTTTGGCTCCAAGAAGGGCGATGCCCGCCGAAACGGCACCAACGGCAATCATGAAGCCATCGCGGACAAATCAACAGACCCTGAATTGGGGGGGCTCGAGAAGCCCAGCCGGCGCGATGTAGATGACAGCAGCGAGAAAAGTATTACTGTGGGAAAGCAAATGGAGATGGAGGCTGAGAATGCTATCAAGTACCGCACTTGTAGTTGGCAGAAGGTATATTTGATACGAAGCAATACTCGGAATAATGATTCGAAGTTAACTTAACCCAGACAGCAGCACTGCTGTTTTCCGAGTATATCTGCTTGGCCATCATGTCCTTCCCATGGTCTTATTCCATCCTTGGCCTGGTACCAGGGCTGATCTTGACCATTGTCGTTGCCGCCCTCGTTCTCTATACCTCCTTGATCACTTGGGAGTTTTGCCTCCGCCATCCTGAGATTCGCGATGTTTGCGATCTTGGCCAGATGATCTTCTGGAACCAGAAATGGGCTTTTTACTTCACCGCCGTCATGTTCCTTCTGAACAGTAAGTTCCAGACTTGATCGCTAGATTTGCGTCAGCTAACGTGAATAAGACACGTTCATCATGGGTCTGCATTGCCTTGTGGGAGCTAAATGGTGGAATACTGTTACTGGCCACGGCCTCTGTACCATCGCCTTCTCCGCCATTACAGCGATCATCTCGTTCATCGCCTCCGTTCCCCGAACTTTCAATGGCTTAGCCAAGATTGCGACATTCTCTGCCCTCTTCACCTTTATCTCCGTCATTCTGGCCGCCGCCTTCTCAGGCGCAGAAGGCAAACCGGCCGGCTATCCCAGCAAAGGCGAACCCACAGTCCTCATTATCCCGGCCGCAGGCACCACCTTCGTAGCGGGAATGAACGCCTTCATGAACATCAGCTACACCTTCATTGGCCAGATCACGCTCCCGAGTTTCATTGCCGAAATGAAGGAACCAAAAGATTTCCCCAAGGCGCTCTGGGCCGTCACCATCTGCGAGATCATCGTGTTCAGTCTGGTGGGCGGCGTTGTCTACGGCTACACAGGCACCCAGTACATGACCGCGCCCGCGTTCGGCTCGCTGGAAAACGAAGTCTACAAGAAGGTCGCATTCACGTTCATGGTGCCTACGATTATCTTCCTCGGAGTCCTGTATGCGTCCGTGTCCGCGCGCTTTGTCTTCTTCCGCATCTTTGCCGGCACCCGACACATGGGCAATCACACCCTGTACGGCTGGGCCAGCTGGATCACTATCCTTGCTATTCTCTGGATCTTCGCTTTCATCATTGCCGAGGTCATTCCGTTCTTCTCCGACCTCCTCTCGCTGATGAGCTCGCTGTTCGACTCCTTCTTTGGCTTTATTTTCTGGGGCGTGGCGTACATGCGCTTGCGGAGGGCAGAGTATGGCGAGGGTTTCTGGAAGACGCGGGGTATTCGCGGGTATGCTGGGTTCTTCTTCAACATTGTGCTTTGTCTGATTGGATTGCTTTTCTTGACGGCGGGCACGTATGCGACTGTGCAGTCGATCATTGATGGCTATCATCAGGCGTCATTTGGTGGGCCGTTCACTTGCAAGAATAATGGTTTGTAAAGGTATGCATGCTGTGTGCGATAAGCCTGGGCACAACTTTGAATGTATAGGGGTGGTGGAGAAACACGGGCACGGGAATAACTAGGAGATAGGCCGTTCATCCACTTTTCTACGATTGACCACTTTCTTCTTTCTCCGCGCAATCTTGAATGCTAGCGAATATTCCTCAAGCCAACATAAAACTATAGCTGTTGTTTCTTCTCTGAACTCGTGTAGGTTAAGTAATGTTGATACATTATTTAGCGTAGGCCCTGACATAGCGGAAAGCTGAGTGCCCATAGTAGGAAATCCTTAGATATCCTCATTCGTCGTAATTGCTGGAGTAAGGTAAGAAGGGTATCGCGACTTGCGGAAAGTTGAGTAGTCTTGAGGTAAGAAAGTTGAGTAACGGTTGCGTATATAGGGAATACACTAATCCTAAAACGAATGCAAACACCCGAAACGCCGTGCCAAAATCCGCAAGGCCGTTGCTATAAAGAGATGAGGTACATGATACATAAGTTAGGGGCTTGCTAGAAGAGTATGGTTTCACAGATATAGTTTCTATACCAATACCACGGTGTGTTCATTTTCTTGGGGGCAATAGCCGTGGACGATTTAATGGCGGCTTGAGGCGGTTCGGGACTTGGGAGCTATGACGTCTCGCTAATTGCCGGGTGCACACGTCCAACAAGCTGTCAACATCCCCCCACATTGTCACGAGAACTCTTCTTCTATCACCTATTCTACTCGTCTTAAAGGCCGGGCTTACCATTACGCACCATGAGTGACCTCGTCGATTTCAGTCAACCCAGTTTGTGGAGTGAGTCGCCTACTTGAGTGTGTCGGCTAGATAGCTAATGGAGCTTGTAGTATCTATTGGGAGCATCTTGTTCAATCCTACATTCTGGAAGTAAGTTTGGCGGGAAAATTGAGTGATTGTGGCGCGGACTGACCATCGCTTTAGCATTGCGGCGCAACAAGGTACGTGGTGCCATGGCGCACTTCCCTGAGCCATGTTTGACGAGTTTAGAATACCACAACAAGGTTATCACCAAGCTATTCGGCGGCAATGCGCGACTCGGCTGCTATGGCCTTGCAGTGGCCATCTTCTCAATCGGCATTTTCAGAGACTATCTGTACGTCTACACTTACTAACAAGTTCCTGTCCATACCACCCTCCGTATCATCTAACCATTCCGTGTAGATACACCGAAGCCCTCGCCGCCCAACCCACCCACCCCACCCTCCTCTCCCCGCTGGTCAAATACTCAGCCATCCCCCTCTTCGCCATGGGCAACACCCTCGTCCTCACCTCCATGTATGCCCTCGGCATCACAGGCACCTATCTTGGCGACTACTTCGGAATCCTCATGGACGCACCCGTAACGTCGTTCCCCTTCAACGTAAGCGACGCGCCCATGTACCACGGCAGCACCCTGAGCTTCCTCGCTACCGCGCTCTGGTACGGCAAGCCCGCAGGCATATTCCTGACAACCATTGTCGCCGGCGCATATGCCGTCGCGCGACGATGGGAAGATCCGTTCACAGGCATGATCTACCAAAAGCGCAACGAGGAGCGCGCCCGCGGCAAAAAGGGCTTGTAAGCCAGCTTCGTAGCCCCTCTATACCTCAGCAAAGCACATCCCCAAGTGCACAGCAACCCCGTTTAGAAAGCAAAGATGGAAATGCATAATATGGATGGGGGATCTCTCAACATACACAGTGTTCTCAGCAGCGGCGTCTTTTTTTTTCTTTCCTGCTTGGGCTGCGGATTGTGGTATTCAACTGCCCAATATGTGCTACCATATAGCATTTTAAAAGTTAATTGTTTGATTCGTGTAAAGGCCCAAAGCGACAATACCCATGCGACACTTTTCTTGGGAGTTTTTTATATATATATGCGTATCGTGACTTTTTAGGAGGTAGGAATTATGCACATGGGAGCAAAGTGTGTAATTTTGGTATCAACATGTGGGTTTTGATTGGCTCTGGAGTAAGTAGGATGATATCTGTTCCATTTTCTCGTATCTTCTTCCGGGCATATACATCTAACAAGCAGATAACTTGGAAGGAAGCGGTAATCATGGATGGACACATCATTAAAGACACTGCATGATCGACAATATATTCATGTCAGTCAGAGCGCGTTGAGGACAAAAAGTCAACTGTATAGACATGAATATTAAGATATCTATCACGGGGCCAACGTGCCCCTAGAGAACACCTTACTCTAACTAGAGTATCCTACTCCTCTTCGTCATCCCCCTCAACACGCTGCTCCACGTGCTCCACCCTATCCTCAACAAGCCCTTCCTCGTCCTCTGTAACCTCGCCATTCCCAATCCCATTCACACCCACACCGGCATCATCACTTGCATGCCCAGCATCGTGCTCCGCATCTACGTCCCTAGGCACCGGATTCGCATACTCCACCTCATCCGTCACATCCTCGATCCTCCCGCGCTCAATCACCGCCTGCGCCAAATCCAGCGTGCCATTCGCAACCACCTCAGCACCCTCCTTATCCCTGCGCCGAATCCCCAGCTCGCGAATCGCCCGCTGCATGCTCTCCAGCCTCGCCTTCTCCGTAACCACCATCCTACGCGCAAGATCTTTGAGCGCCCGACGCCCCATTTCGACACGATTTTCCTGCCAACTGGCGAGTTCGCTGGCGACGACTTGCTGCGTATAGCGCAGCTCGCGGCCGAGGTCCGCGAGCTCGAGCTTGGAGCGGTCCATTTTGTCCTGGGCATCGCGCTGGACACGGGAGCGGGCGTCATCGAGGAGGCCGAGGGGCCAGCGGTCGGAGCGGCGGACGGAGAGGTTGTGGCGGTCGATGGCTTTTTGTGTTGTGGACATGGAGGCTATGAGAGTGGAGGGGCGGGAGAGAGAGGTGAGGATTGCGGTTATGGTGCTGGAGATGGCGTGCATGGAGTAGTAGAAGCCGGTCATGGGGCTTGCTTCGCTGTTGGATAGGGTTTTGGTGTATCGCTCGAATGCGCGGATGTGCTTCTCGGGGAGGAAGTGGAGGGTGTGGATGGCGGCGTTGGAGAGTTTGGCTGCGTCGTTGAGATCAGTGGCTGCAGTGCGAAGCTTGTTCGTGCGTCGAAGAACAGATTTCGAGGCATGGTGGAGCGCGCGAATGTTCTCGCGCATATGTTGTACGAAGAGTTCAACTTCTCGGACGTCGTAGATTGGTGCATACTCCTCGCGTAGTCGTTCAATACGTAGCTCAGCTTTGCGTGCCGACCGTTCAGCGAGCATGGCAGGTTCTATGTCTGGCACCAGGAAGAATTCCCATACCATTTCGTGGGTAGAAAAGGTTGGGTGTCTAAGCAGTATCTTGAGAAATGCATCGAGCCTTATCTGTATGTCGCGCAGAATGGCGCGTGATGGTCGTGATGGTATTAGGTATGGTGACGCCAGGTCATCAATGGTTGGCAGCCAGGACGCTGGATGCTCCTGCGCAAGCCACTTGGCTAAATTCTCAAAATCTTGTGATGATCTACGGCAGGTAGTCACTGTGATTGTGCCGTTACCGTTAGCGGCTCCAGATTTGAGGACTAGTCGCACGGTGCCGTCTTCTACAAAGAAGGATCGAACGACAGTGGTGGTTCGCCCGTCTGGGCCAGGCTCATTAGAGAGCAATACAAGATCATCAATACGATTGCGAACTTCGTCATCCTTCGCAAGTTCGACAGCCGTAAGGCCACGCGCATCTCGAAATGAGAGGTCCACTCGTGGGTCTTGGTACAACACCCGTACCATGTCCGTTCGGCCATACTTGCTTGCGACCATGAGCGGCGTAAACAGCCTGTCATTGGTAGCGTTGGCGTCCGAGTCGCAGCGGTACAGTAGCTTTCCAGCGATTAGAGGATCTGTACTGATATGCAACAGGCTATTCCCTTTATTGTCCACATGCTCATCAAGATGCAGTGGTTGTCCATCACCTTGGGCCTGAGTCGCAGCCAAGAGCCCCCTTTCCACCATGTCATGATACTGATCATGGTCGTAAGATCTGCATAGGGCAAATATTGGTGTCTGGCCGTTCTTGTCCTTTAACCGCCAGGGGAGGAGGTGCCCTAGACGGTCAAGAAGTCGGGGTTGGTGGAAGAGATAGTGTGCCATACATCGCCCCTTTGAGTCTTGCTTGGCAAGATATTCTCTCAGGGCTTCTGGAGTGCTACAATTCTCCAGAATGTAGGACAATATTGTGTCTGTCGTTTTCGCGTGAGCCAACTGGACTGCCGCACTCAACAATGTTGTGCCTTCGTTGTTATGATCTTCAAGAACCCAGCTCGGAGAGTAGTATTCATCGAGGCTAAGCAGATACTGCAATGCCTTATCTTGCTTGCTTTCAACGGCCATCATCAGCACGGATTCTCCTTCTGTGCCTTGAGTCATTGTAAGCTTTCCAATGGATGTGTCACCTTCAATGCCGGTGATGTGAGAATCGAAGGTTGTTCGAGATATGAATGAGTGTGCAGATCCGCTTGACATGCTTCGTGTATCCATCGAAACTCTTTTCTTCAACTTTGGCTGGTCAGGGAGTGGTGGCGTCTCGGCTCGCTGGAAAGGAAATATGTGCGCTAGTGGGCCATCTTCGCTCTTCCGTTTACTTCGAGGTCGATGTTGGTGTCTAATTTGTGGATCATAATCACCGTTCATGGTAGTGACTTCAAGTGAGGCCAGATCTGAGAGGCTTGCTGCGAATCTTACGGGTCGAAGGTTCTCTCGTACGTCGTCCTCGTCTGAAGAAACATCCATATTCTCGTGAAAAGACCTGTCCGGCTCGAGGATGCTCTGCATTATTGCAAGATTGCCCGACTTGGTCGCTTGCCAGAGAGTTCTGTTCCGGTGACTCGCCCTTCGCAAACCGCCAGAGTCAAGCGATAGATATGATAAAACAGCCTCAAAGGTGCTGAGCGCATACCCCATCTCACCGCTTTCCACGTCATCGATGAAGATGAAATGGCGCATATACGATAGCCGCGCTTGTAGATGTCTGACTGGAGCCCGAATCACTACAATTAGTAGTAGTGATACTAGCGTATCGGCGTTGATTGTGAGGAGGGGATCATGCTTCTCTGAGATGTACTCTCCATTCGTTGGGCTTTCCAGGTTGGTGTTGCTGGGCATTGGCGTTGCATCTGGCATCGTGAGGTGTTTTTGTACCCCCAGCAATATCTCTAGCATTTCCTGTGGACTGCCCGCCACACCCATCTTCTTGAACATGTCAACAGCCTTGGAGATGCGTATAGAGAGCTCCCGTTTCCCTTTCCGGCCATTGCCGATATCGATGCCCACTTGCGAAATGTCAATGTCTACCATTTGCCGTGTTCTTCGCTCCAACTCGATGTCTTCAAGTCGCCGTATCTCGCATATTCGTAGAAATAACGTCCTGTGATGTACCTGCTCGGCGATGTATCGCTCAATCATGCGCTCTACAATTGGCCCTGTTAAATCTGTTGTCGCACCCAGCAGTGAAAGCTGTTGCTTGTCTACCATTTGGAACAAGTCGATAGCAGCTGTGACTGCAGTTTCTAACGAGTTGCGCATCTGCACTTCCTCGTCGCCAAGCTCTATTTGAGACACGAAGCCATTGGGCCCTGACATGCTGCTGTGCATGGACAAGTGGGCAGTCTCTGCGGACGATACTGATCCACTCCTCCGTCGCGAACTTATCAACCGCGGACTTGTTGATGATGCGCGTGAACTCCGCGATGGCGTTGAAGGTAATGGCTTCTCCAGCTCTTTTCCAAACTCCTTGAACAGCCGCTCCAGACCGGGTTGCATCTGGCGTGCGATCATGGGGAAGTGGTTCAGGAGGTCACTGAAGGACTTGACTTCCTTTTTACGCGGTAATGCTGGATTGGGGGCAGCTGAAGAGCTTGATGCTGAAGCTTGTGTCGCAGACACTTCTTTTATGGCCTCTATGGTCGCCGGCATAACGGTAGCGAGCTCCCACGTGCCTATGAGCGGCTTCGAGATGTAGTATACGAGCCATGGTTGCGCATCGAAAGTATCGGGGTAGTAGATGGTGTCAGTCAAGAGCTGAGCCTGGTTCAGCGTCTTGAATCCCTTGTTGCTGTATATGAGGGCATCTTTGATGATCACCGTCCGGCCATTCGCGGTCGTGTATTGCTTTGCCTTTCCCCTAGTCTCCCTGAAGCTGCCTGCATCCCTGACGTGGTTATTGGGGCCAACCCCTCCCGGCACGCGCAGCACATGGCTTGCTAGAAAATCCTCGGAACCGCTGAGATCGGCGTACAAGGTGTTCGTTTCCTTGTCGCGAGACGTGAGGAGGACTTCGGTGGTCGGGACCAGCAGAACCTAGATGAGATTATATTCAGCGCTTGCGGCAAGAAAGCGAGGCCTGGCTAGATAGCGTACGTGGTGCTGGGCCGGGGAGCACTGGCTGGGGAGTGCACTACGGAAGAAGGCCCGTAAGAAGGGATTCAGCGCGGGAGGCATTCAATCGACATTAAGTATGTTTCGCAGGGTGTTCGGCGTGGGGGGGAGCATCAGAGCTCGCTCACGATGTAGGCCGGCGGGCTGCGGGTCGAGGCTGTTGTCCTGTTGGGTATGTGGTGAAGGGTGTCTGCCGCCTGATGTGATGCGATCAAGTGGATGCGCGGGCCTGGGACTCGGTCGGCCTCGGAAGTGAGGGGATGCTGGGTCGCGAAGCGAGGGCAAGGGAGGGCGCTGGCCGGCACAGACGGGCCCAGGGCGGCTTGGGATGGGTATAGATGGTGGGCGGCTGAGATTATGATAAGTCTGGATACGGCTCTGGCTTGTGAAGGTGGTTGCAGGCCCGTCCCTGACTTGTTGGCCAATCGCAGCCTAGCGGCTCGGGAACGTCGTCATCGCTCCGCCGTCCCATTCGCGCTTCTCCACACTGCGCATGCATATCACCCTGTGGAACACAAAGCCGCGCCATCAACGGCTGCCAGGAATAAATTTATATGCACTGTGCACGCTGCATGTTGCATCTCATTTCGCATACTTTCTACGCCCCTCCCTTTTTGCACAGCTTCGTGCCATAATCAATCACCTCCCAGTTTTCGGTTCCAGGCGTTGTCTGCGTGTAAAAGACGCCGCTGGGGTCGTACTTTTGGCGAATTTGGAGAAGGCGTGCATAATTCGACCCCCAATACGCCCGCTGCCAGTTTGGTTCGTAGAGATCGCCCTATATCGGCTGTCAGCTCCTACTCTCGACTGGTAGCAACAAGTCGCAACTTACCTCATTGACATAGCTGGCACCGTTGGGCGAAGCGTCCCTCAATGCCTTGCCAACGACGTTGGTGTTGAATCTCTCCCGCTCCTTCTTCACCGCCCAACTCTCCTGCCCGGTTGACAAAAGCACGTTCGTGATGACGAAAGAGCTCGCATTACGCCACGCAGGATGGATGGCATTGTCGGTCTTAGGCACCCCGTGACCAGGGTTGACAATGTGTCCCACATTGAACCCAAGTTGTGTAGGCTCTGGCAAGGCAGCGAATATCAGCGCATCGGCAATCTTGTCGGCGTGCTGCGCAATATCTGATTGTGTAAACAGACGCCCACCAACAATGGAGACCGGGCCTGGTGTTTCGTCCTCGAACATATCGATGTAGAGCTCGAAAAATGTTGGGAATGCCTTCGTATACGCGTCGTAAGGAACCTTGGCGGCGTCAAGCTGTTCAAACAGCGGCTTGAGAACGGTTTTGATCTTTGCCTCGTCCATGTTGGGCCCAACAAACGGGGCAATGTGGAGGCGTCCCGGCCCAGGACCTTGCTCGAAGTACACAAACATACCATGGTCGGCATAGTGATTCGCCAGGTTATGGAAGATCTTCACTCCCTTGTAGAAGAGTGCGGTGTCGTTGGTGTGGGTCGAATTGATATTGACAATAGTTCCAGCTGTCGGTATCTCTGGGAACGTCTTTACCGTAATCGAAGTGACAACAGCAAATGAGCTAGGGCCACCACCCTTGAGCGCCCAGTAGAGATCGGGGTTCTCTTTGGCATTGGCTGTGACATACTCACCCTTGGCTGTAATCGCATCGAAAGAGAGGATATTGTCGGCCCCCATGCCATAGATACCAGACAGTGGGCCGTGGCCGCCACCTTGGATATAGCCTCCAGCCCAGCCAACAGTCTATTTGGAATCAGTCATACATCCCTTGCTGTGTTTTCAAGCACGTACTGGGCATTCTCCGCCGACAATGACGACCTTCGGGTCTTGAGCAAAAGCTTGACGGTACAATTCACGGCCCTGGACCCCCGCACCAACAGTAGCCGCACTGCCAGTCCAGTCACCAGGTCCATTGTACTTTTTGATGAACTTGGCGTCTTTGAAGCTATGAGTGTTGATTATCAAAGATCCATAACCAGTCGAACGACCCCTTGCCCTCGTCAGTCCCGGATATTTGCAAGCTTGTAAAGATTCCCTCACATAAAATCATGTCCAGTGTTACGTATGATCAGGCGGAGATTACGTTCTCGCGCAAAGTCAACGCCCGCTTTGATATGATCCTTCGTCTTAGCCAGAATAACGTAATGTCCGTAAAAGCCCCGAGTGCAAGGCTCTGAGGGATTTGAAGTTGGCATGCAAGTGTTATTCGTATACAATGGCCAAAGATTTGCAATTGGGTGATCAGTCCTAATCAATTGATCAGTACTTGTTCGATATACAAGCTATCGGGGTACCCACAGCCATTGCTCACTCGCCCAGTTCGCTTGTGTGTCCGCACACTTTGCCGCATCGTACACACTAGTCGAGTTGCCAAAAGTCTTGTGGCAAACAGCGCCAGGTGGGATTGCGACCTGAAGCATGCCCTCGACGGTATTGTTAAGCTTCCCCCAATCCCGATTGGTAGGCCAGCAAGAATTGTCCGAATAGCACTTGCATTGATAGTTGATGCCGTCTACCTTCTTGACCTCGCCTATCCACTTTGCACCCAATACGCCATTGGCAGCCAAAAGCGCAGGCGCAAGTAACGAGATGCGACCCATCTTGAAAAGAGAGACTAAAGAACAGAGCTTCCCGCCTTACCGCAGAATTCTCTAGGCTTCTTGCCTATCTATATATCCAGCACTCAAGCATCCCTGCCCTATTTGCATCTCGCTAGTGCACCTTGAATCGGTCAGGACTTCGTAAACAATAAACGACTCTGCACCACGTTGCTAGATTCTAGGCAAGCCAATACAACGCCCAAATGGCGCGCCCACAGAGCCAGCCATCCCAGGGTCTTCGCCAAAACAGTGAACGCCACGCGGAACGGCAGCCATTGAGAGCGAACGAGTCGCGCTACCAAAGTCCGCCGGGGCCGGGCCGCTGGGAGATTTGACTACATGGCGGGATTGCGGAGTGTTGATTGAGCCGGGTAAATTGTAGGTTGACCAGCAACTCCTGTGCCGGAATTGCCACGGCGAGAAAAACGTGATGCAGATCTAGTATCGGGCGCATCGTTCCGGGCTATTGGAACGGCCGAGACAAAAGTCCGACCGTCTTGGAGGGTTCTAGGGCGTGCTTGCTATTGGTAGCTTTGGACCTTCCTTTCGGACATTTAGTCGCGGATGTAGGAGATAACTACAATGTGGTATTTTGACAATTGATGCATAGAACCGGTAAGATTTGAATCAAACACCCGATGGCTCGCAATCTGGATGGTGGCAAGCGAGGATTACAATATATGCGCGCTTAAAAGCAGATGGCGGACTGGTGAGTATACCTGAGGTTCCTCTTTCCCGTGGAATGCTGCTGTAATTGACGTGACGAGACATCAAATTACAGGCTTCTCGGGTACCTGTCTCGGCAATTGAGACTCAATTATGTATATTTTGTAGTGACAGCAAGGTGCCTTCCTCCCTGCCTTACTTCGGTATGCTAGGTAAGCGGTCGTCGGCCCTTCTCGCTAATCCTCGCATTCAGCAGGGTACCCGGGGGTCCCGGATCGTGATAGGATAACGATTGGTCAAAGATGCGGGGATAGTTATGGACGACCCGTTGTTATGACTCTTTGTATAGTAAGCACATCTTCCACAAGAAGTCGCTGGTCCAAAGTGTGAAATGACAACATGGAAGTGTGGCGATGTAACTTCAAATAGACAAGTAAATCTCATGCAGGGTATCATGTAGGATCGAGACTCACGGTTAACTGCGAAGTAAGAAAATTACACCAACGCCGGATGCAATAGGTAATATACTGCAGAATCATTTACATAGTAACAGGAGATAGGAGGTTATTCCTACTCTACCTACGACCACCTAAAAAAGATTCTAGATGGACTAAAAGCTTTTTGGCCAGTACTTCTTAGATGGCCTATCCCCCAGTTACTCGGTTGACTAGAAGCAACATAATAGGCGTCTCACCGGCACGAGCTTTTGCCACGTAGCAATCAAAATTGAAGTAGATCTGGTTACAAACTAAACAAGATTCTCTCGAGTAGAGATATTAGTGCATACTCGCTAAATGTACAAGTCATCTATAAATACAATACAAGAAGCATTCATCATCATCGCCAACCAGATTACAACTTCTCTTCGCCGCTCAAATTCAGTTCAGGATACTTTGGCAAATCCCACTTATCCCCACTCTCCGGTAACTTGGCGGCAATCCAACCGGCTATTCTATCAACCCTCAGACAAGACAATACCCATAGTATGGTGTTTGTGACCCTGATCCCCAGAGCAGAGCTGGGGAAGAGGCCGTGACCTCCTATGAGCCTTTGATATTTCTTACATGGTGCTTGCATGAGCTCATGATACGATTTGAGAGCTGCGTCGACATCGTTCTTGTGCTTTGCTAGCTCGCCAGCGAGGATATAGGAACCGACGAGCGAGAGCGTTGTACCCATGCCTGTGAAGGGGCTAGGGCAGTATCCGGCGTCGCCAAGGAGAACAACACGGCCATTGTATAGCTGTGGCATATGGATCTGAGCGATTTCATGGGCATAGAAGTCTTTTGTTGTTTTCATGCCTTCCAGGAATCTCTTGCACTGCCATCCTGCGTCATGGAAGATCTCAGCCCAAGCCTCCTTTTGCTGCTCGATAGTCTGCTTGTGCACGCTTCGCATGTGTTCGTGGCGTGCGTCGCCTTTCATGATGAAGAAATAAACTTGTGTTGTCGAACGATTGCCGGTGCGCGTCATGACCATTCGACTACCAGGAGCGAAGAACATTCGGGCGTCACTGTCATCCGATTCGACGCGTGGTATTTCGAAATATGCTGCGTGCACACCACCACCAACAGGCTTGAAACAGTTTGTTTTGGTATCGTCTCCAAAGATCATGCGTCTGGTACGTGAGCCCTGGCCATCTGCTGCAACGACGAGGTCAAAGTGCGACTTTGCATTGCTGGAGAAAGTAACAGTCGCACCTGTGTCGGTTTGGTCGATGTGTGTGACAGTTGTGTTGAATTTGTATGTCAAGCTGCCCTCCTCTCCCCTTGCTCTTATTCTCTGCTTCTCTGCGATGCTTTCCTCGTAAAATACCTTGACCATGTCCCCACGCATGATCTCATACTCATTCGTTAGAGCTAGCCCTTGTTTCGTTGCATCGTTGACACCGAACTGCATTACGGACTTGCCATTTGTATCAACGAGCTGCACGCCAGTTTCTTCAACGCATACTGCCTTGAGTGCCTTCAGGATACCCATCCCTCTTGCAACATGGACGCCATTGTCTTTAAGGTCTAGTTGCTGACCTCCAGTGCGGAGTGAAGAGAATCTTTCAATGACCGTGATATTATGTGTGTGGTTGGCCTTTTGAAGGAGGAGAGCAAGAGCTGGACCAGCACATCCAGCTCCTATGATAAGAATGTTTAGAGATCTTGCACTCTTGTTGCATACTGATAGACTGCTCATTGTAGGAAATAACTGATGTGAAGTATGGCTCAAAGACAGAGAAGATTCGGGTGTAAAGTTGCTAGGCTATCACAGCACTACCCGAATACACCAAGCCGAGAACTTGTTTTATAGCATTCCCCTGTTGCCCAAAGCCGATAGTCAACGGTAGCTCCGACTCTTCGCCCGATCGACTAGTCGGCGATAGCTGCACCGACCGCGTCGCCCGCCCCGACCATTACATTTGTGTGGCCTTTGTGGTGCCACCTAGTAGTTAGGTGGCCTGGAGTATCCAATGAGGTTGTCGTGTATGTAGTTGCCTGAAGGGCTGAGAACACCCGAGCTTTATCCAAACAGACCATGTGTGGAAATGGCACATCGTACGATAGCGATGCATCGTCATGCAACACGTAAGTAAGTGCCTGCATTTTTTAGAAAACACGCAAAGCTTGACGAAGCTTAAGCTTCTTGTGACGTATGGTTCTAGAGGAGATTATGTGTTGGTGAAGATAGGTGACGATGATGTTGACCGGAGTGCCAAGCCCTCTGTCAGAAGCTCGTCGCTTCGCGGCACTATCGTCTTTGTTCTTCATCTTTCGCGCGCAGCATCAGTCAGCCACTAAGCGTCCCAATGACTGTCCTAGGCACCATTCTCAACGCAGTCGGCACGTTGTTTTTGACACATGCGTACGTCTCCCATGCACGCCTCGCATAGCACTGCCTAACATCGTGATAGCGTCTACTCCAGCTACGAACACACAACCGCATCCGCATCGACCCCACTCCCTACTGACATCACCCTTGAGCTTCTCTTCTCCATATTCGTGCTCTCTACTGGCATCGTCATATCCTCACAACCGCTGCGCCCAATAGAATCCGCAACATGGGCTGGCCAGATATGTCGTGAGGGACAGAAGCCAGAGGGAGAGTATACAAGGGAAGGCGAGGCGATATTGAGTGAGGGGGACCCATATGCCTTCTTGGGATTGGATGGCGGCTTTGGCAACAGCCAGGGAAGTAGCAAGGGAGAGGGCAGGAGGGGATTCTGGGACGTCAAGTCTAAGAGAAAGGAGTATGAGGATTGGGTCAGGAGTGGGAGCAAGCAGTAAAGAGAGCAGCTGACACATGAGTGTGTGGGCAGATAACCGCCTCAAGGCGTCGAAAAACTTGGGGTCAGCGACGTTCCCTCGAAAAGAAGGACCTGTCTACCAGAGATAGTGTCAAGAGGTTAGGGAGAGAGATCACAATTCATTTTGGTTTTGGAGGGAGTACCTCCCACCCACATTTGCCAAAATCCCAGACGCCTCGCTAGATCGAACGGTATCCAAATCTCTTCGCAATTTTGACACCGCCAACTTTCCAAATCATCATGCTCACGCATCCCCAGTTAATTCCTTACCACCACCGCACGCATGCACCTTACACGCCCAGCACTCCTTCCCCTCCATCGCCTTCCCCACAGCCTCTACATCCGCACTCTTCCGCCTCGGCCCCTCCTCCCCACCACGAACATCAATACCGCTAACCCACCAAATACTCGCCGCCACAATATCCATGACAACCCCGACCTCTGCCTCATCGCGCGGCGCATACACCAACACAAACTCTTTCGGCACAAATCGCCGACACCACCCTCCCCTCGCCAGCGGATGACGCTCCCCCCACGCCTTCTCCAGCATGACCTTCGCATCAGAGGGATGTAGCGTAAGATGCAACGACCCATCCGAAGGATGCGCATGACATATTTCGCCCCCGCACGTGCGCGTAATTGGAATACTCGTAAACAGCCCCGAACTATTCTTCTCAAAGCATGACGTCCGCTCCACCAGGCGATTGTTCGGGTCCTCGGCCAGGGCGTGGAGACTCGCGACCAGCGATTTGTAGATAGGGAGGCTACTCTTGTGGGTTTGTTGGCGCTGGGGAGCGATGCCTTGGACGAGGGGACGGCCGCCTTTGCGTGGGGGGAGGGCCGCGTCGTCGAGGTACCCCTTTTGGGGGCGGAAGTGAGGAGGGATGGAGATTGGGCGGAGGGGGTCGCGAAGACAGACGAGAGAGAGCAGTTTGATTTTTAGGTAGCCTAGTGGTGTTGAAGGCGTGCCGCCTGGGCCGAGACTTAGGAAGGCCTTGTAGTCATGGTGGATGTAGAATGCGAGGAGCGGTGGGAGGAGCAGCGTGAGAGCCGTGGTGAGGAAGTGGATGTAGGTTTCGGTAATCATGCTTGCGAAGCAGAATGGTGCTCTTGAACTCACGACGTCGACCAGTGTTGGAGCTGGGGATGCATGCGTGGGGCATCAATTGGTTAGAAGCAAAGCCGGTGATCCAATTTATCAGCTCCAGAGCCTTCTTGTGCGATTGCTATACTCGAATTATTTAATACTAACGAGTACGCTCCGCGGAATCTGAGTCAATTGGCGATGTAGTGACAAACGCTACAGATAGTTACAAGACCACCTTGCTTGTAATACCTGATACTAATGACGCGTCCGGTCTCGCACATGCTGAACCTTATATACTCGGATCCATTTTCCTCAGCTCACTCTGCGAGCACCGTCAAAGGAGACAGTAGTCTGGCTAGGCACTCCCTGTACCACGTGCTAATTCCGCTTCGAGTTAGCTCCTGCCCGTAAGCCCTTTGATTTATCCACATGGTCCTGTGACGCAGCAGCTTTCGCGGATTTGCCCATGGCTTTCTCCACATGGCTACTCTCCAAGCTTCGTCACGATGCGTTTATTCGTTTAAATCGGCACACTGCACCAATCGGGGACCTGGGATTGTTGCCGCCGTAAAGCAGAGTCCGACTCAACATGAACGCCAGTACTTATGTGGGGTTGGGGATGGATGTGTTGGTACAACGACTATCGTGACTCAAAGGTGCGTAGATGCATTAGTTGCTAGGTTTATTTATCCCAACAAGACGAGCTTTGTGCTTTCCAAAAATCTCGGGTTTTGGGGCAGCAATACAACTTCAGACGGGAGCATCAGGTGGTGCACAGCTGACACGACGATATCAAAGATTGGTCCAGGACCGCGGAAGTCACGTCTCGTGATGATGCGGAGCGATCGACCGAAGGTTAATCTGCATGCTACAAAGGGTAATTTCCCAACGTGCAGCATGCAGAGTCCAGGTGCTGCGTGCCAACGACAGTGGTGTCGTGGCGCTCTGTGGGCACAGCTCCGATTAGGCCGGGCTCGGAGGGCTCTTTAGTTCTGTGGTACGGGTGGCCGCCGCATTCCTCGTAGAATTGCCAGCTTCCATTGTGATAGCGCCAATTGGATATCCTCCAACGAAAACTTGTTTGATTTCCTGGGAGGAAGAAATTGTGATCACCCAGAGAAACTGCTGTACGTGAAGTAGTGCCGCAGAATGCGTAAGAGCAAGGGACGAGAAGAATCCGAGAGCAACACAACGTGAAGCTGCTAAAGGGTTGACGTGTAATTGAATAAGCTGCTGCAGGTGGATATGTACCTCGCAAAGTATACTTGCTAATCCTATAGTTTCCTACTTCTAACCAACCCCTTCTTGATACCAGTCAACTCGCCCCCGTAATTTGCGCCACCTGCTTGTTTCTTAGCACTATCGAAGACTGGCATCATACTCTTCAGTTTCTTTTGTTTCTCCTTGTACTTCTCCTTCTTCTTAACTCGTGGATTTCTCACGCTCTTTTTCCTGTGTGGTGTAAGGCCCTTATTCTTTGCAATCTGGTAACTGATCATGCGGCGTCCGTCATCACCAATGACCTCCTCTTCGATTACTGTAGCGTTTTGTTCCGCTGCCTCAGCATACGCCGCTGCTCGCTCAGACTTGATTCGCTTTTTGGAGTTTGATCGAGCGGCTATCATGTCGTAGTAACCTTCTCCGTCTTCGTAGTCTTTGTTGCGAGGCAGTGGGCTCTCATCCCCTGAGCTATCGCCACCTTCTCTGAGGATGACGCCTGGAGCAGTATCCTTGTGCTGGCCACGCTTTTCAGCCTCGGCTTGCAGACGGGCTTGTCGGTCCTTGAGACGCTCGCGATGTGGTATATCGGCATCCCCACCATGATCTTTGCCAGCTGCATCACGCTTGTTCGCCTTTTGTGTAATTTGAGAAGTGTAGAAGCGCAATGATTTCTTCTTCTTCGCCTTCTCGGCAAGTTCATGAGCCGTGAGCGATGTCTCTTCACCAAAGTCTGAATCTTCGGCGTTGAGCAAGTTAAGCTTCTTTTCTGCTGTTCTCTTCTTCTTGACAGCTTTCTTAAGCGCTGATTTATCAGTAAGTGTCGAAAGCGAGGCCAGCTCCTGCTCCATCTTTGCTAGCTTAGCCGCGCGGCGAGCATCTGCCTCCGCCTGAGCAATCTCTGCTGCGCGCTGCGCCTTGCTCTTCTTTGGTTTCTTGGGTTGCAAGTTGACCACAGCTTCAATCTCATCTGCGAGAGGACTATCCTCTTCAACTGCCGATAAGTCATCATTGTTCATTTCAACCAGAGGATCAGCTACAGGCAAAGTCTCAATCTTTGTCCACATTCTTTGGCATGTGAGGAGGCTCTCCATGACTGGATGATCGTGGAGCTCGGCTGGGTCTAGCGCAATGACTGGTGCCCCGTCTTCCTTTGCAGTTGATCCCAGCACTGCAAAATACATAGCCATAGCCGCTAGGTACGCTGCGCAGGCACGATACTTTGTCACGGCTATGGGTGTAGATGACGGAATTTCCGTATTTGAATTTTGTGATTTGGCGCTTCGTGACCTGATCAATCGTTCCGCAGCATTAGCAGCAGCAGCGAGTTCATTGTGTACCGGCTGGAGTCGCAAATATTCTCTTGATATGTGCTCGAATTCTGGGTATCGGGTTTTCATAATCTTCAGTCGCTCTTCTTCTGACATGCTGTTTGTGATTTGCAGCTGCGGTAACACTTCAGTGACCACAGCGCCGGACTCTGCATCCTTTCTGCTGCCTTGTCCTAGCCACTCATCCTCATCAAAACCAAAATCTGCCTCCGTCATGGCCTGTAGCTGCTTCTTTTGGATGCGCAGTGCCTCTGCTTCTTCATCCAGAGCATCTTGCTCCGTTTCTATAGCATCGGCATTGTAGTAGTCTTTCTTGGACGCACCCCAACCGCCCAAGTCTTGGTCGTCCTCATCAGGGTGCGCTTGTTGTTCGCTCTCATCAACTTCATCAGATTCAACGTCTTGTTCTTCGTCGTCTTCGTCGTCGTCATCATTGTTGTAGCCGAGAACCTCTTCGTCGGATGGCTGTAGGAACTTGTCTGTAATAGAGCAAGTTAGCCTCCATATACAACTGGTAGTTGAGATTGCGCATACCTTGTTCTTGCCACTTCCTCAACTTCTTCACCGCAGGCCCCTCATCCAGCAGAACCTTATCACGGTTGATGTGAAATTCGTCTTCTGAGTCTGCAACGTCCTCCCATGTCTTTATTGTAAGTTTTGAGTCCTCGTCTTTGGGTGCCTTGGGTTCGCCGTATGCTCGACCACCTGCTTTCCGCTTTTTACCCATCTTCTCAATTATTTCACTTGTGCGCGTGCATGGGTGGTGTTGGGATGTGATGGCGCCTGAACTTTTTTTGCCCGAGTCTTGGCGGATGTATTCACGCTAATGGGACGACTAGCCGTATTAGTGCATGTCCGAACCATACCTCCGTCCACCATAGAGACCCGGGCAGCAAGAACATGCCATACGCGTATACGAAGACATGCAGGGTATAGATCAAGGACCAGACTCTAAATAGACACAGACCCTAATCCTTCGAAGGGCCCAGTGCCCTCGTCGTCCAACGCCCAACACCTTGTTCACAATTCGGAATAGTGCGAAGGATTGTTTACTTTTTCGGCAGCCCACGGTTCCCCTCGAGACCTACCACGCTGCCACACAAGTCTTGAAGGCTTAAAGCTCGACTTCATGGCTCAATTGCTCACAGTAGCGACAATCATCCTTGTAGTATTCGTCGGATATATAAGTGCAGACGTCATGGGCTTTGCATTCTGGAAGAGCAACAAATTTGTTGTGGAGGGGAAGGTTGCTAACATTGCTCCATCTCCACTGGTACGATTGCTAAACATAATACAGACAATCCTTCTTACCGGCTCCTCTCAGGGCATGGGTAAGGCACTCGCAGGCCTTCTCTCTGCCCGCGGCGCAAACCTCATACTCGTTGCACGAACGGTCAAGAACCTCGAAACTGCCGTCGAGCACGCACGCTCCAATGCAAAGAATCCTTCGACTCAACGCTTCACCTATATTGCAGCCGATGTGAGTTCTGAGGCCGAGAACGAACGTATCATTACTGAGTCCATTGCCTGGAATAATGGTCGAATGCCTGAGATTGTATGGGCTATAGCTGGATTCTCCGTACCTGGCCTGTTTGTAGAGACCAGTACAGAAACGCTGAGGAACCAGATGGATGTGAATTACTTCTCTGCTGTATACCTTGCACACAAAACGTTACAGGCGTGGTGGTATCCTTCCGTGCCTTACACAACAACCGCGTCTGAGCCTGCGCGCAAACTCATCTTCACCTCCTCAGCCACAGCTTTCCTCGGTATCGCAGGCTACTCGCCATATGGTCCGTGCAAAGCAGCCGTACGATTGCTCGCCGACACCCTGAACTCCGAGGTTCAGATATACAACGCTGCACGCCGCTCAAAGTCGCATACTGATGGTGTCGTACCTGCCCCTTTCGATGTCAATATACACGTCATATGCCCTGGTACTATTCTCTCCCCCGGTTTTGAAAATGAAGAAAAGACCAAGCATCCGATCACACGTCAGCTGGAAAGTTCTGACCCCAAGCAAACGGAACTAGAAGCAGCAACAGTGGCGTTGGAGGGGCTGGAAGGAGGCAATTTCATGACAACTACGACCTGGATTGCAGGTCTGATGAGGTGGGGTGCGATGGGAAATACTCAACGTAACAGTATCATAATAGACACCCTTGGGGCCTGGCTCACGTCCATTGTCTGGTTGATCATGATCCCTGATCTAAATGGCAAGATCTGGGCATGGGGTAAGAAGAACGGAATGCCAGCACTCAGGAAGAACGCGCACTAGACGAGTGGACGGATGATGCCTTGTGGGCCTGTGATCAGTCTCTTGCAGTGGCTATCGCTTGCCGTCCAGACGTTCAGAACCGTATATTAAGGTTAGTAATTGCATAGAAATTTTGAATACCCAAATTTCGAATACTCAAACTAAAATAGCGGCCTAAATAATCTATACGTCTAGTAGTGACATTCGGTAAAGCGGGACAAACTTATGGTAATGGCATCCTATCGCGATGATAAACGCGAACTCGAGGTCCTATTTAACAAAAAAAAAAGTTAATCATACCACGTTGCAAATAACGCCGGAAGCATACTATAGATACTATGTTAATAATAATAGGTTTTAAAAAATCTTCCATTCCTCGTACCTTAAATTACAGTTGTCTAGAGAAGAGATTCTAGATGACCTCAGTATTATCTATTGTCATTCCCTGCTTTTTCGCTTAACCGGGAGGGCCTTCCTCTCGACATATCTTTGTGCTCCTTGTTCCCAGCTTTCAGCAAATTCTTACCTGTTATGAACTATGAAACTATCACAATTTAAGGTCGATCTCGTCGAGGATGCCAAAAGAATCGTGTTGGGACATGCATAGTTCCCACTTTGACTAAGGCACCACGACCGGCAAACCTATTGATTCATTACATCCAGATCTCACCCCCCTCAGACATCAGAGCGCTATGCTATGTGTCGAAAATTTGGAGTGTTGTCGCTATGGAATATCTATATGCTAAGATTATGCTCGACATGAACTTCTACAATGGTCAACTGGAAAATTTTGAGGCCAGTCTTCAACGCGGCACCTCTAGACACCTACGATATACGAAAAGCTTAAATCTATATGACCCATTGACTGAATGGGAGTAGAGTATCTGTGGGAACTTCGAACCGCCCTCAAAAGAAGAAGAAATCGCGAGGCAAAAGGCCGCGCTACAGATTCTGCGCTTGTTGCCTGACAATAGGTTACATACATTCCGGTAAATATATCATTCATTTCTATTTATACAATAATGATTCCTACGTCTCCATCAGTACCTTGTTCAAAATTATATGCCTATTCGTACATCATATGTAGCAATCTGTTACTATCCTAGAGGCACAAGCTTGTGTGTAATTTTACCTCCCTTGACTTTAGAACCATGATGCAACGAGTAATTTACAGCTTTCAGAATGCTTCTTCTTCACGTCAGTCCAGCTATGTACTCCACTTGACACCGTACACATCCTGTAATACAAAGAATGGAAAGCTAAAGTCTATCAGATACGCCTCTTTTGATGTATTCAACGCCAAATTAACGCCAACTGTATCCACTACCTTGATATTCATCAAAAGTCCATCCAAAATCTACATGTAACATATTGTGACCCATATCTACTTATCAACTCCTATAAGCGCAGCATTACAACGACCTTATGGACTTGCGATCAAACTACTCACATTCCAATTGAGTTTATAAAAGCATTGCCACCCCTTGAATCACTATCCTTGGATAACCTTTTTGATTAGAGGAGAAAGAATCATAAGTACTGGGGGGATAACTCAATTAATCTCCTGGCTGGCACCAAAATTCGCACAAAAGAGCTTACGATTGAAGGCTGCATGTCTGAAGGTTTCGCCTCTTGAGTGGATCACGTAATCGATTTTTCACTCGTTACTAACCTCGGCCTGTACAGGTTTGGCCTATCATTTCTATTTGATCATGTGGCAAATATCAGGGCTCTCTGTCGATTGACACACTTTCAATGCGGAACCATTGACAGCATTAGCACTGAAATGGTAAGTCTGCAGAGTCGTAGCATATTTAACAACTTTCTCAAACGAAACCAATGCCTCAGGCATATCAAGCTTAGTATTGGGGACTTGGGGAAACTTCTGATACGCTCGTTCACCCTTACGAGTACCAGGGACACACTCGCAACATCGCAACCGCTAATGCCTCAGCATCATCACCTTCACAGCCTATTGCTGCATAGTCACTTAGACGCAGACTATGGTGATGGGACACGGGTGTTCCGCGATTCTGTGGCCTTGGACTCTTTCAAAACTATATGCCACAACTTTCCTCGCTGCAACAGCTCGGTTTGAAAGCCGAGGAAGAGGCTTTATTTGGAGATCCTATACCACTGACATGGGAAAAGCGCCTGCTCAAGTATTTTGTGAGCTAAATCAGTTCTAAAGCCTTAATTCGCGTCCATCATCACATCAGAGAGTGTTGAGAACTACTCTCGATGCTCAATAGTCTTCGCATTCTCCAGCTCTATCAAGAAGCTTGTCGACTAGCTAGCAGATGGGAAAACCCCCGATTTGAGTATCAGATTAAATCTGAAATTCAGGGATTTGTTACAGCCTTGTCTCAGTGGGCTCGTGTCCATTGCCCACAGTTGAAAATCGTCATATGGGACTCTCACAATAGACTTCCCCCCCCGAACCTGAAAGAGGATATTAATCAGGGTACTTTGGAATATTTCCCTCAGCTGTTCTTCAGAAAACAAGATAGAGTGAATGATGCAAGACAAGTATGCGCTTCCATTACAGCCAGAGGTTGGCTGCTCGATGAGTTTCCTGAACTAGGCTTGCTCAGATGGGATGTTGAGTTTAACGTAGAACGAGAGGTTGTCCGATGGTGATTACGATAGGGAGACTAGGAACATGTATTTCGATTTAGGAAATTTTCTAATACTAATAGTAAGCGTAATAGTCTAGGAAATATCCGACTGTAGTCTCTACTTGGTTGCAGTCTGGCACCCCACCGTCATAGAGCGGCTAGCTGCGGGTGACGTCACCCCCCGCGCGTCAGTAAGGTAACGCTGCGGCCTGACCACCCCAGCCAACATCCAAGAAACATACTCACAGCTCCGGACAAGGGTGCATAATTTGCATAAAGTCACCTCCATCCCTTCAACTCCGTTAAGTTACAACCACGATCTCCGCGATACGTAAATCAATACATCTACGCCTTCTCACTTCAAGAGCATTTAGCACACAGACTCTCAAGATGCCTCTTATAGTTCCCGGTATCCAGTCCAAGGACGGAAACTCGAGCGATGACTGGTTGACCAAGCTTGCTGGCAAGAAGCTTGGTGACCAGCATGATGAGATTGTATGTTCACCCCAACGACCCCGCCACTTTCCACTGTGCTCTAGAAACCACTTACCCCGTGCAAGCAACCTTACATCAGAGGAAAAAAGAAGCACACTTGCTGACACTACTTTTTTTTTTTGACAGACTTTCGCAAAGTCCGACCTCCCCAAGGAGCACCGCGTCCTCAAGCCTGATAGTATGAAGTCCATGGACTACAAGCCAGAACGGCTCAACATCCATGTTGACGATGATGGCACGGTAAACAAGGTCACTCATGGCTAGATGGGTAGAAATATGTTGGAAGTGCATATGAGGTAGCCAAGGCATGTTTCGTGGATCTTGCAACGTACAATTTGGGCAAACATATACATTATAATGGATGAATTCGCAGCACTTTGTCTTAATTTGGCGACTACTTATACTCGAACAAGTAAGCCTCTTGGCTCAACTAGCTGGGGTATATCAATGGTGTCTCGGGTCTACAATACTGAACTGAACCAAGTTATGTAGCATGTTATACACTCGCAAAGCAAGTCCGGCTGCCTTCTGAGGTAAATGAGTGAACCCCTTGGCGTTGTAACTTCGCCGCGAGAGTAATCCTCACTGTTGATCATATGTCTCTTAAACTGAAAGTTCCATAGCATAGCAGAAGTAGCGATGAATGGGCCCGCCTCCTCTGAAACCTCAATCCGTTCCTGGAAAGATCTAACCGCTAGCAAACAGTCAAAAACAACACTGGTGAAATGAGCACCAGGCAATTGACGCCTTTGCGAGTAGCAGTGATACCTGTTCAACTGATAAGAATTCGACCTTACCTAATACGTCATTTCACAGCGATATAAAGATCTATTTTGAAATTAGGTGGAATAGCAAGAGTAAGAGTTTGTAATGGCATCTAGTCATACCCTCTCCTCCGCAAACTAGACATAGTTTGCTGCAAGACTAACCATTGGGGTAGGCTGTCAGACATAGAGGCATCAGTCAACAATATGTTCGCTTCAGGTAAAACAATTTCATGCAGTTTCCAAAATTTTGAAGCAATAGAGGGCGAATCAGATAGAGCCCTGGATCTTGTCAGGAAGGGATATTCGCCTTTACATTATAGACGTTGGTGTTCTGAGTGGCCCTGAAAGTCAATCTATCTTTCTGGCTGATATGATCAAAGCCTTGCATAAGCAGAAAGCCCGGCGAAGCGTCTTAGATGGTTTAGCTGCATGCTTCATGCAACTGCCGCGTGGCGAGAAGCCATCCTTCGGGCCAGAGTAAAGTGACGGGTCTAACATAATACACCCCATGGTTTTAGGACACAGGGATCGAGCTACTCTAGTAAAAGTTGGGATACCATAATTAGACCACATAGCCAATTCACGCAGTTCCCAAGTCTTCGCCTCCCGTCGTATAATTACAATAATCAAGCTGTTAGTTAGGTTTTCGGAATATTGAATGTTAATATACCACATAGTTTGTTTTCAAAATTCACTCGTAATGTACTACGCTACCAAAAGGTGGGAATTGTCAAAAGATAGTTGATGCACAATTTAAAAAGTATACCTTAGTTTAGCCTACACTAGCCGCTCAAGGAGATATACCACATTATCGACACCGGTTATGTGTCTACCGATATCTGCCCTGATCATTCAAAGTCTCTACTCGGAAAATCTGTGTCGGCATTATTCAGAGAGCCGGGTATTGTTTCCAGCCACGAATACCATTGCCTTTCAAATGGCGAAAGGGAGGTAGGTAAGGAGCTCGAGAAACTGGTGAATAACCTCGTTGTCTATAAGTAGGTGGTTTTTGAGAAGACGCTAGTCGAGTATCTTCTTTGCCTCTGCTTTATGCTGCTTATTTAGCTATGGGAGGTTACCCCTAGCTGGCTTGGCTGTAGACTTTCAGGTCCGGGTAGCGAAGAAGATAGAGCCTTTGCGGTTGTGCGGGAGGTAGTCAATCAGCTGGTCTCTGACGTCTCCTTCTTCAAGCGAGTCGAAGAGGATACTATCGTTGTCGGCGTTGTCAACGATTATGGCCACTATCCTACATTGGGGCATTACATAAAGTATCGGCTACCAGCAAAGGCTTCTCTTAGTTAACTAGAAAACTGGAGGGCTGACCGCTTAGGATGTAATAGCCTCGTAGTGACCAAAATCTTCTTCTTGCATCTTTCCAACATGTTTTTCGTATCGGCCTAGTATATTCTATAATTATTTATTCGCGACGCTTCGATGCGACGGTTTGATGAGGTTGATGTTGAACATGGGGACTCCGTGGTACTATGTTTAGAGTCACACTTTCCTGAAGCCCACGATCTTAGCACGACCTCACAGCTTCCCCACTCCAAGAGCATGGAAGATCCTTAGATACGGTCGTTGTTGAATAACCTAAAGAGCGCATATCAACTGTATGACCTCCTTGAATTATGCAAGCTCCTGTTATCAGTTGACGAAAGACCCGTGATTTTTATCTTATATATCCAGCCCAGTATAGAATAATTCACAAGTCGTTCAAGATTCTGCCGGACAGTGATCAAAACAGGGTAGAGTATACAGTAATCAGCTATATTCCTGTACTCGGTTTGTTGAATTAGCAGGATCTAACATGGTCAGTCTGCTCACGTTATCCTCCCATGTCTGGTCATAGAACTTACGATCACATTAGACCCCAATACGCCTCTTTTTCAAAAGAAGCAACACCACTAATACTCATTAAAGCCCATGATTCTAGTACCATATTAAAGCTTTGCAAAGCTAATTTCTCATTTCACATCAACCATCAATCTCGCTACCGCAATAGTCATGTCACACAAATGTCCCACCACCACAAGCCTCAATAAACGATGATACCAAGACAAGAACAAATACTCCACAACATACCGCCCTCCCCCGAACGGCACACATCCTCAGCCCCTCCGAAGCACCCCACACAGCCACATTAACCCCTTCCCACCCCCTTCCAGCCCAGCCCGGCCCCAACCCACCCGTGCGACCATCGTATTCGGCATCTTCGGGACTGTCAACCCACACAAACAGCCTAGCCGTGGCGGTTCCCCCATCCACCACATATGCTGTGCAGCAGGCAGGAAATTTCGCCCTCACCACAAATGTTTCCGGTGGGCGCACACACGGACCGCATGTTCGCGTCACGCGGTACGACGCTCGGCGGGGCTTCCGAGTCGGCTCGCTTGGGGCGAGCTAGAAGATGGGAAGAAGGCACGGCAGGTTCCGAGGGGATGGTAATTCTCCGACCGTTTGCGTACAGTGTGTTGGTGTTGCGGTGACTTGGGGGTGGGTGGGGAGGACGTGGTACGTGTTTCGGAATCGGCGAGGTGCTGGTGGGTATACAGCTGGTTGCTGATAGTTGTTTGGGCTCTGGGGGGATGCGGGTGGCACTGGAGTAGCGGTGAGGTTGGGCGTAGATGGGTTGTTGGGTGTTTTATGGGGACGGGAGTTATTGGCTTTGAGACGGAACAGCTCATCAGTGAGGGGATTGTTTGATTAGCCGTCCTTGGGCTTGGGACTGTGGTGTAAGGAGTGGCTATGCTGCACTACGGTTAGAGAGATGACGTTATGACCCTACAGCCTTCACCGTACGAACAGATCCACGATGCCTTTGGGTGGATGAACACGCTTCGATCATGGCGTGTTCTCTCAACCTTGGATGTTTCACATCGCGCTGGAGAACTGTTCGTGGCTTGCATAGACAAAGACGATTGAACTAGAATTGCTTGCATTTTTTCTTAGGATCGATCTTGCTTTGATCGGTACCACGGCCGTCAATCTCTTATGCTAGTGGTACACCAGCCTGATAGCTCCATCAGAAATTTCGTCGGCACCTTTTGAAGAATATAAATTAGGGTTCCGCTATTAGCCAAGAAGACGCAGGGCACGACGAAAGTCGGACCGGGTATATGTCATATGCCTGCACCAAAAGCCGTCTTCACCACCAGCTCCGCACGCTAGATGCAGAGAAAAGCACAAACAAGAATAAATAAAGTGATATAGAGAGCAGATTTACAGTCGCGGTGCTTGTGGGGTAACAAAATTGGGAGGGCCAGTATGAAAAGGGTGAAGGGGCTAAGAACGCAGTCTAGAGAGAAAATGAAATCAGCATCGACGGGCAGGATCTCCGTTTTGGGAAGGATCAACATCCTCAGGAAGGCTCGGCCTGGGATTACTCAGCATTGAGTGTAGAGCACTTGCTGTGAATCAATGTGTCCGCTCTCAAGCTAGTATTCTTAGCAAGAGGCAAGCGGGATGTGATCCATCACCAATTATGACCATTTTCGAACTGCTAAGCCCAGTGCGTAGGGTTTCCTATTCATCTTATTCTCCGGATCAGGGCGATCTTGCTACCGCCCAGGACAGCATTGCCATGTCACAGATGCGAGCGAGAACTTGCTGCGAGCCCTGTCGGCTCTCATGACTGATGAAAGACATAGCAACAACAAGTTTATTCAAGTCGCTGTCATCAGCCTGATTGACAACTGGCGGTAATGCGTTGGGGAATCCTGCTGTCCGACTGCCACAGTGGCGCGCAATCGCAATGGAATAGATAGCGTCGCGGACCTCCTGGACCTGCAATACGCTACGCATGATGCCGAGTGCGTAGTCGGTGGCACCTTGAGGCGCATTTTCAGCGCCAGAGTACTGAACGAAATCGCCGAGATGCAGCCAAAATTCTATTTCGGACTTCTTGGCGTCTGGAAGATCAGCAGGGTACGATAACTGGCGTAGAGGATTTGGTGACAGATTCTGATTCGTAAGAAGGCATTCTAGGACGTCAAATCGTGCTCGTGCTTCTCTTAAAGTCAAATCGTCGTTGTCAGCGGGGTGCGCAGATGGATGCATGCCGTTGGTAGAGGGTAGGGGGTGTTTGCAGGTTCCTAACAAGTGCCAGATGAGACGGGCCTCTTGGCTAAAGACACCCGCCATGTCACCCGTGTGCGATTTCGTCCTCATACATTCAGTAAAATAGGCAGCTTCCTCATGCAACGCACGGTCGGAGAAAACCCTGTTCAGCGCATTGTCGTTTGTGGTGAACCAGGTTGTCTGTAACATAACATCGAGTCCTTGGCAATAGTCGTTGGCGAATATCTTTGTAAAATCTTCGTTTACTTCACGGGGTATGGGTGCGAGCCTAGCAGGGACCTCTGGTGGGCTATGGTTACAAATACCGAATATGTCGGCCATGGTCAGTGCTTTCCCTAGTTGACGATTAGCGAATGTGACAAGGCAAACATTATTGGCAAGATTAGGCAGAGAGTCCCAAACACTTTGGTTAAACAATGACGAGATATCCGGCTACAACAAACCGTGGCCTACTCAAGAGATGGGGTCAATATGACACCGATGTCTCCGAGAGGAACCAGCATGTTCAAGTGAAGCGTTGGCACTATCCACTCAATGGCCATCCAAAGTGTTTGGTGCCTTCTGTCAAGCAACAACGATCGGTACTAACCTCTGACTGGCTCGAGTGCTGGTGTGTATGGGTTTGCGCCTGGCGGTCCTCTTGTCGCGGGGTCCATGTTATGCAGACCGTTATAGGACGGTTGGCTAGAGTGCATTCCTTGTCCGGGCGGAGCAGCTAGAGCAGGGTCAATGGCATTGAAATTTTCTGGCGCATGGGCTCCGCTGGTTGCGGATGCGGCAGGAGCGTATCCTGAGGACGAGGCCGGAGCGTACCCTTGGGGCACAGGGCTCTGGCTGTATGTGGAAGAAGCAGGCGGCGCGGGGGCAGGTGACGGGGCAGTTGAATGCGGTACTGGGGCAGAATTGGGAGCGGGTTGTATCTGTGCTGGGCCGGGTTGCTGTTTGAAAATGGGGTCGTAGCCCAGACACTCGCGTTTGCTCTTTTGGCAATTTCTGCACATGGGATGGGCTTCGTCGCACTGGAGAGGGGTGTGTTAGCGCATGTGTAAGGTCAACATGTGAGGTTGTTATAAAGATTGGCGGGTCTTGGGTCGCTCGCTTCAATGGTGGCTCGGTTATTTCTGGCCACGGGAGCGCAACGCGTCGCGTCGACCAATCAACCGATGAAGCTGGACAAGGTGCACAGCACAGGTTTACAGAGTTGAAACTAGAGATGGACGATGCGCTCACCTTTATTCTCCGCTTTCGACACGTCAAGCACCCGGTCTTGGTGCGGCGTTTGATCTCCTTCTTGTGGCGACCACCGGACAAGACTCGCTGATCGCCGTGCTGGGGCGGCAATTGGTATCGCATCGCACTGTTGAACTGAGCAGGGCCCATGTTGGCCATCATGGGCTGGCCAGGCTGGGGGTGCTGATGCGGATGTGCCTGGTGAGGATAGTACTGCGGCATGCCGTGCGGCGGGGGTGGCAGCGAAGAGGCCATGGACTGCTGGGGCTGCTGAGGTTGCGGCGGTGGCGGTTGCTGTCCGTCTTGCAGGCGTATTGGCGGCAGGTTGAGCGGCGGCAGCGACATGTTGGCGCCTTGTGGGGATGCTCGGTAGGGTTCATTGCTCTGCTGGCCTTGGGGTGGCGGATAGGTGTAGGTGGGCTGCATGGAAGGCGAGGGATAAGAGTGTGGTGAAGGATAGGCAGCCGGCTGCTGCTGTCTAGTTGACTGCTGGACGTTCGGATCCGCCATGCTGGATTGCGAAAAGTGGGATGGGGCGGGCGAATATGGCGCAGAATGGATCTGGGTGGTAAATTCGTGTGACATGGGCCAACACTATGAGGCCGCCCAGGCGCAGCGCAGGCTGGCAGGAAGAATTGGGAATTGACGACGGCGGGCTCGGGTAGGCGACGGTAGTATGTAGGTATCTCGCTAGAAGAAGCAGCGATGGAGAGGGACGGGGTAGGGATGCACAGTTGGCGAGCGGCCGAGGCGTGTTGGCGGAGCTAGCGGCAGGGGATGTGCTCCGTGTGCTGCACGGCTGCAAGTCAGTGCTAGGAATGTAGGTGGTTACCAGGAGGTACTAGGCTGAGGCGGGCAGGAAGAGAATGGCGTGAATAGCGTGAACGGCGTGAATGGTGTGAATGGTAACAGGCAATAAGAATAAGGACCGAAACAGACACAGAGGAGGTGCAGGCCCTGAGCGCCGTGCAGCGCCGTGCCTCTCGAAAAACACGTCAAGAATGCGGGCCAGACATGGACATGGCAAGACAGCAGCTGCTAGCCGCCTTGGGCAGGTCCTGGACGTGGCAGTGCGCCGCGCGATGGGGTGCGCGCGATGGACGACACTGACGGTGAACGGTGCTGGGGACTGGGGGAGGGCGGGCATCGCTAACCTGCCTGCACTGTACTCACCTCGACTAGTGTTGGCTCGCTTGGATAGCCCCCGGTTCTGCTCGTCCCGCTGTTGCGCTTAGCAAGCTCGGGAGCTGGATGCTGGGTGCTGGCTGGCGGATGCTGGCTGGGCGCACGGAATCTCCGCCAACGCAGGCGTCTGGAGGGTGGTGGACAGATGCAGTGAATGGCGAGCGGCGAGCGCGAACGACCAGCAGCGCGAATAGCGAATGGCGCTGCAGAACAGCAAAAGAGAAAAAGAGGAAAAGGGAAACTAGGGCCGCCCCTGTCACGTGAGCCTTCGCATGTCCTCCGCCCCTGGTTCTTCCTGCAATCAGCGTCGATGCGGCGCTTCCCTCCCCCCCTCCCTCCCACGTCGCAGTACCTAATAGTCTGCCTGTGCTATTGCCTGCCTACCTCTGCCGGCCAAGCTGTCATGCACCCTCCCTCCCTCTCGTCCCGTCGCTGGTGGGCGCACTGCACTGGTTCGCCATGTAGCACAGTCCATGCAGCAAGGCGCGCCCGGCTCTGGACGTGTTGTGCTCCCTTTGCGTCGCGGCCAGACAGATTTGATTAAGGCTGATTGCTGCAGTCCAACCCTGGCCACAGCCTGTCTTCTCCAACGCTTTGCGCGCCCTCCTTTGGTCCCGGCCATGAAATCATCCAAGTCACAACTCCCTGCCTGCTGCTCCCTGCTGCTCCCTCACTGGCGCTGGGCCATCTCGCTTCGCGGATAGCGCGCAGATCGTTCCAGACGCCCAGCTTGGACAACGTGCGCCGCACCCTCAAGCATTGCACCACCAACACCCGCTGCCATCATGACCTCATCGCTGCTTCGGATGATTGGGCCCACGCGCATCGACCAAACTTTTGCTGCAACGCCCGGCCCGGTTTCCCTTGCCCTCACCAAACGACGCGCACTGTCATATCAGAGAGCATGCTGACAAGGCGCCATGTAAATCTCCGTGGTGCACTCTCATTTCCCTTTCTATTTACCCGTCAGCGCCGATATCAAGTGCAGCCTCAGCTCCCAGCCACCACCACAGCGCTGCATATGAGCAACACCTGCTCCGTCCCAACGCCGCTGCTCCCTTGTTGCCACCAGACTTAGCCTGAGTGCCGGCGACGGGCTTTGTGCTACTGAAACCTATCAACGGTTAAATCACCGCGTACCGCCGCCGCTGCCATTGTCTGACCGACTTCGAGTGCAACCACTGCGTGTAGCAACATCATTAGGCAGAAGCCCGCTCATGCGGAAGTTGACGCCCGCCATGCTTGTGACAATGACCCCGATGCTGGGTTTGGGTCGTGTGCTGCAACCGCCTTCGACCACTTTGGTCTCGTCCCAATGACCAGATAGGACTGGAAAGCCTCTAGTCACGCTGTTGTCGTATATTGTCTGTCGAATGTAGTACATGCTGTTGCCAGCCAGATTGATCTAATGGCGTGTTGGCCGGCCTCCAATACACATCTGTATGGTGCACGATGAATGGGCTGCTAGTGATGAGTCGCACGAGCGTAGACCCTGGAAGCAGGGCTGAGCCCAAGGTGCATGTCGATCCGGTTCGTATCACCGCGGACAAGTCACTCTGACCTACCATCGACTGCTCAATCGCCCTGCTGCCGACTCCCGGCCCACAATTGCAGAAATGCACTCGAGGTGAGGTCCATTTGAGATTCCTCGCTTAATGATGATGGGACGACCGGTGCAAAGCGAAGTTCAAGGATGCCCCAGCAAGCCAACGTATGGAAGATTCTTCGAACCGTGTAGAAGCGCCAACCGAGCGACATGCGCATCCTGCCGCCCCCAGCTCAGGAACAGCGTCACAACCATCAGGGTTGACGTGTCCTTCCATTTCCGTTCCGGCGGTTCTATCGGGAAGCGAATGTTTCGCATATACGTCGCCAACTACTTCAGCCGCATGCACCCTTTTTGTCTCTGGTTTCTGCCTACCATATCCTGTTTAGGACGTGTCTTTTCAAAGCAGGCAGCGGGGGCGGTGACACAAGTGGATGCACACAAGGAAGAAGCTCGCACTCGAGATTATCTCTATTCTGTGATTGGCATGTCACTGCCATTATTTTCCTTTGTGTCTCGCACTTACCGCTTGCGGTAAAGTCAACAGGGCGAGACGCGCCGCGACTCACAACTCATGTGGCCTGCGATGCAGTCATCCTTCTCACATACTCCCAGTTCACCTGTGAGGGGCATGCGCAGAAAAGGGGTGCTGCAAGACGGCTAGCCTTGCCGTGCCTTCGCTTGCTGTAGATTGCCGACCACCTTGACCACCTCCCACACCATCGTCTCGGTTTCACTCCTGGGTAGGATGCCTTGCTTTGCTCGAACAGGTGGTCATATAGGACAGCGCTGCTATAATTCTGCACCGGGTTCACAGTTCGGGACTGTAAGTGCCCTTGACCGCTTTCTGAAGCACACATGAGCACTCACACTATGGCTAAGTGAGCAATCTAAACTAAAATTCAGACGTGCAGGAGGAATGTCTTATTTTCACAAGCCCGTCTAGCCTACAGTCCATAAATGCTGGGCATTAGCCCAAGTGGCTACCGATCAGCGCCTCCGCCGCCCTCCTCAGCACCATCCTCCAAACATTCAGCATAAGCCAGCGTGCTCTGGCACAGTATTCCTCAAAGCCCCCGTCTCGAGCGCTGATCGTACGTTGGAGATTGTCTTCTCCTCCATGGCGGCTTGCGTCTGCTCACGTAGTCAGCTCATTGGAACTCCTTAGTGGCTCCTTCCTGTTGGAAGCAGGCGAAACGAACGAGAGACGCCAGGAAATGCGATGAGGAAGGTGCGACCTGCTAGTCTGGCTGAACACCTTCCGAGGCCTTCGCCACGCATCCGTGTTCCCACACAATATGTTGACGCTACGAAATGCATTGCAACCCTACCGTGATGGATACCACGTCTCGGGCGTTTTGCACCACACAGCGAACTGTAGTGCATGCACTGCAGCTTCGACCCGAACGTTGTCGAGAAATAGGGGGAATCAACGCCACAGAGTAAGGAGTAGATTCTTGTAACTCACCTCTACAGTCCATGTGCCCATATGCGGCAGCAGCAGCACGTGCGGATTTGATACCAGGTCCGGATGGATGTTGGGCTCATCCTCATAGACATCTAGTCCAGCGGATGCAACTTTGCCGCCATCCAATGCTTTCACAAGGGCTCCTTCATCTATGACGGCGCCTCGCGCAGTGTTCACGATCACGACGCCGTCTTTCATTTGGCCGAACTCGTGCGTAGAAACCATATGTCGTGTTTCTGCCTTCTCTTGCGTCAGCTTTAGAACACCCCAAGATTAAACTACGAACGCGTTCAGGCGATTATGAGCACGGCATCCAATTTGTGTGACAATCATCACTCACATTCAGGGGAAGATTAACGCTCACGACGTCGCTCTGTTCCAGCAGATCTTCAAGCGTCACGTATTCTGCGGCTCCGGCTTTCTCTTTACTGAGTCGTGAACGGTTGTGGTAGATGATCCGCATCCCAAAAGCCTCAGCTTTCTTGCTCAGATTTTGCCCGATCCCACCCATGCCTAGAATACCAAGGGTCTTATCTCGGGGGTTATGACCAAGAGGGGGCTGTTGATACCCACGCCAGTTTCCTTCTCGAAGCGTCGTAATGGGCATGTTCAATCGCCGAATTGCTCCAAGTATAAGAAACATAGCCGTGTCGGCGGTCGAATCGTTGACGATATCCGGTGTGTTAGATAACCTTATACCTCGTTTTGAGCAAGCATGAACGTCAACTTGATCGTATCCAGCACCTGGATTGTCATAGGTAAGCAGGCTAACTCGTTCGACTCAGGATGTACTATAGTTGCGGTTCTATTTAGCCGTCTACAACGACCGAATCCAGCAGGAACAGAAAGGGGTAATAAGTTTGGCCATACCATTATGACAGATAAACTTTACACTCGCCGGTAGCGAATTGATCACTTCCTCATCGAATCGCCCCGTCGTATCGATACTCTCAAAGGTCCGATATATTACCAGGGAATTTTCAAATCCTCCTTTGCTACACTCTTCGATGAACTCGGCGCGGTTTTGAGCTTGCGATTCGACTAATTCGGCGAGAGAAGATAGTGACTTCCATGAATTTGTGGCACTGTTGGTCAGCGACTTGATCAGCTAGTGGCGGGATCAACCTTGAGCTATCCGAAGACGCCACATTGTTGAATTTGAAAGAATAAGGGATCCAGACGCCCACAGAGATGAAGAGAGGTCAAGACAACGCTGGCCCAAAAACACTCACTGTGCAATGCGGCCTAGTAATAAGACTTTGGGTCTCATGCCTTCTCTTGCTCTGAATGCGATTCCTCACACGTATATAACCACTCAAATCGAAGGAGCCGCTCTAAACTGAAAGTCTGTTCAAAGTTAGTCGAATCTTATCACGGCATTGAAAGCGCACTTTAGGAGTCATGAAGTTCGCCCTTATGTCGATAACGAAATTAACAGAAGTAGGTTTAGAAGTTACGAACACACAACTGAAACGAAGGAACAAGTCATAGCTCTCAATTCCAAGCCCGCTATGCATCATCTCCGGAACGATGCTACAATTAGCCTTCCAGTGCGCTCTACACTACCCCGCCAAAGCACGCGATTCGACCAGCACCTACCCCACTAATGCGCTACATTCCCTATCAGGACATGTCAGTCAATAAGAGAAGCGAAAAAAACAGGCGGTGAGTATGTCACAGTTCATGCTATGCGTGAGGTGGCAGTTTGTCAAAGATAGGTTTCCCGAACATCGGGCACCCAATGGCACTTATCTACAGGTGGGACTTCTGCCATGTAGTGTGACGACTTGTTATCTATCACTAGAAGTCGCCATGCATGTCCAGGCTCTAAGCAACGCTTTGCATAACTGTATGCACGCTCGCTGTCGACGGAATAAATGCCACGTTTTGACAGAAGGATGAAGAAATATAGCGTTCGGAAATTTTCGGCGCGATATGTAGCCTGTTCTCGAGAATGGGCCTGGCGGCTAAGGTTCGCTCGTGTGGGGGAGCGAATTTACGACAACGCCTGATTCGGCGTTGGGCATGCTTGCTGGCGCGGTTTGGTGGGGGTTTGAGCGAAGATCAATTTCGGTAGTCGGTCGGTTGTTGCACCCGCGTCGTCGTGGACGGACTTAGCTTCATCGGGTAGCATGCCATAGGCCTGGAAAGTGCTCTCTCTTGTCCAATCACAACCAACTTGCTCGAAGACATGGATGGTGCCTATCATTTCTTGCAATATCACTACAATGAAACAAAGAAATTTAAACTTTCACACTAGATAATCACACAACATAGTCACAGTCCACCTCCGTCTGACTCATCATTTTTATGAAATCATTCATTCATTCAAGTAAGTAAGTATATACAATATCTGCCGAGAGTCCAACTCAGCCAGTGAATGCCATGCTATTCTCTACATCAAAATAGTCGAAACATGCCGCGCTGCACTGTCCATCCCATCCATATCAACATATCCCTAGACCTGATAGTTAATTCAAGCGTAGATAGGTTTGATGCGAGTAATGAATCGGCTGCGCTTGGCGACCTTGCCGTCGCGACACGTGGTCCCGCCTGCAACGGCCTGCATTACGGCTTTGCCAAAGTTGCAGATGCCGAATTGCGTGCCGTCACTACTACACACGATGGCGCCGTCTGTGGAGCAGGTTTGACCTCCTGTTGCGCCGCCGGGGGCGGGGGCGGCAGAATCCTGAGGGGGGGCAGCGGGTGCGCCTGAGGAAGCGGGTGCTTGCGACGCGCTTGGAGCAGAAGGAGCTGGAGACGGTGCTGCTGGGGCTTGAGGAGCGGCAGGAGGGGGCTGGGAGGGTGCGGCACTTGGTGCAGCGCTTGGTGCAGGGCCAGATGGAGCGGTAATGGTGTAAACTGTCCTCAGCGTCGAGGTAAGTTTGTTGTCGGCGGCTGGACTGGTAGGTGCCTTTGAAGGCGCGGCAGGGACTCCTGGATTGGCAGGAGGAGCCTGTGAAGGGGCACCTGGGTTTGCAGGAGCAGCAGGAGCACCGCCAGGAGCTGGCGCAGCACCACCTTTACATAACGGAACGAGCGGGCCTAGTCCGTCTTCGCCTTTGGTGACATATTTGCCTGGGTTTGGGAAGATGTAGTCACTGCCCTCTGTGGTGGTGCATGTACCTTGACCGGCAATGTTTGCAACAGCCATTTCGGGAAGTGCGTCAAATGCTGCTTGGTCGGTGGTTCCACCAGTGATGTTGATAGGTGCGCAGAACATGTACATTTCACGCTGCCCGACCCTGTTGAACCATGTCCAGGACATGATCAAGAAGCCGTTGGGAATCTCTGGGGGAACAACAAAGTCGAAGCCGAGCGGTTTAGTAGCCTGACCTTGAGCATAGTTGCCGCCTCCTTCCTTGGGGGGCTGAGGGCAGCCACCGTGAACCGAGTGGATAACCCTCCACTTGGACGACTTGGAAGGCGCCTTGTCAGTGGTAACGGAGACCTGGCAAGATCCTCCGCCATGGACGGCAGTGCCTTCCATAACGATCCTCTGCTTCGAGCCAACGGCCCAGTTGTTCATTGCTGTACCAGTGTAAGGTACGCCTTTGCAGGGGAAGTTGCTTCCTGAGCCTGAGAGGGGACCATTGTCGGGGTTACCAAAGGGAACCGGGCTCTTCATGAACATGTGGGCATTGGTAGATATAGGTGCTATGGCCAGCAAGGCGGCCAGAATAGATGTTGTGAGCATGATGTTGGGTAGGCCGGCTACAGAACCAGTGTTCGCGGGCTTTGAAAGAGTATGTGAGACTTTGGTAGTCAGGAAGAAGTTGAAAGGTGCGGTAGTACACTAATAAGATGTAAGTATATATATAAGTAGATCTGGGTCGGTATGATATATACCTTAGGTACTTCTTGTGTTCGATCCTTTTTGTTTGCTTGGGGAAGTTATGCGAAAAAGCTTATGTAGACGGAATAGGAAAGATGTGGAGAGTGATAGAGTTGTAGAATAGGGTTAACAATAGCTACTATAAACAATAGGATCCACAATGATATGACGTGTATTGTGATACTCGAGGTGAATAGGAGTGATAGGATGGCGACATTGCTATGCTGTAACACTAATTTCAAGGTGAAGAGTGATGAGTGAGTGCACGGGACAGAGGGAGGGGGGAGCTACCTGCGGAACTAGAACAATAGTCTGTCACGGTCGTGCTGCCAAGAGGGGGCACCCAGGTCGGGCCAGAGCCAGTGCGTTTGACGTTGTGAGGCAGTAGCGACACTATGTATGTGAATCAATCAAACGAATCGCGGGACCAAGAGGGAAACGGAACAAAGTAGATGAGATAATTATGGCTATTATGTCACAATGCATCTTGGGGTGAAGATGAAAGGTCTGAGTTGTGTAGCCATTGTGCGGTTAGGACTCGCTGCCACTATAATCAGGAACTAGCGGGAGCAATGAGCTGCATGAATGCCTCGACGTTTGATGAGAAGCTGCGGTCGGCTAATGTACGCTCTGAAAACGTGGGTTCAGCGTGGCAACCCCTGTGGGCAAGTGGTAATGACAATGAGGATTTATGGTAGGGTATCGCCAATTATGCGACCCATGGTATTTCGAGGGTATGACGCAGGGTTTTCGGTGTTCTGCATCGCTCTGGATTGTTAGAAGAACTGCTTCACCCGCACTGTGGACTTGTTGTAAGGCTGTGACAACGGTGATAAATACATCATGTTCTACGCGGAGTATTCATCCTTGGCCATGGCCGATTGTCCTTTTGGATTGTACAGCATAGTGGTGTAGATATGCGTACTCGGCTTGTCTTTTCTAGAAAAGATATCATTCTATATCCTGGAAACCGACGAGGCCAAGAAAAACATGGTCACGTTATGTTGGGGGTCGTCTGCGAGAATGGAAAGGTGGTCTAATTTGTCGGATGACCGAACGAGTTCCAAAAGATGCCAGGAACAGTACTCTATGACTAACTGTCTATCAAATTCCTTTCGATAAGGTGATATCTCGTGAGACTATCGCAGCGGCTACCGGCAGAGTCTGTGGAACCTTGTCTTGGCTGAGGGGGGTACGACGTGCATGTGTGCGCAAGTGCGCAGTACAATCGATGGGGTTTTTGCTTCCTTCCTATTGTAGAAGGTTGAGTCGCGAAGTGCCACACATCGTTCTGGGGGCGGATCTCGGCGCACGCCTCCAACGTTACATGTTAGATAGGTGCTGCCCAAGGCATCAGCACCAGAGGAAGCTTGCACGTGGCTTGGTGGCTTGGTGGCTTGTTCTCTTATCGCGGTCATCAGCCACAGCGATAGACGGGGCCTGGAGCTGCGCCTTTGTTGACAAGCACGTGACCAACCCACCCGCTTGTTCACCGCCCCAACACGACACAGCCACGATGACCCTGTAAATCCCGCCGCATCTCCGCCAGAATGAGCATCACCATTGAATCCACTACCTCGCAGTGAGATGGCCAGCGCAAATGCAGTATCAATTGCCGGTAGAGCGCCATGACGTATTGGCCCATCTCCTCGCCCTCTGTCTTTGCGGCCACTAAGCACACGAACCCTGAGCAGACGCGGCTCTCCAGTGATGGACTCGGACAGGATGGGGTAGACCATAGCTTGCACTCTCAATCTGGGGATGGGGCAGCTGCTAAAGAAGATGTTGATGGGGAGGGGAGAGATATCGAGAAGGATCAAGAGCACCCACAGCAACCGCTTGCCTCGCATGATTTGGCAGAAGACGACATACATGGCGACATCATTGCTATTAGAGCTACCAGGAGCGGGCACATGTTCGCGACGCTCACCGCGACTACCTTGACTATATGGCAGACAAAGGCATGTCTGCTGCTCTTTGCGCCGTCGTCGTTTTGCTGATACCATGCATAGCCTACAGTCATCCTGGCTTCTGTTTTGCGTTCTGCGCAGTCGGTAAAAACATACGGCCCTAATACAGACATTCTCCTCCGTCCCGATTCCCACATTGTCGTAGTGCAAACAACCCTCGGCTTCTTGATTACATATTCTTTGGCGACAGATCACTCCTCCCACATATACAAAACCCAGTTCACCAACACGCATGGAGGCCACTCACGGCGGACCAGTACAATCTCTGGCTTCAAGCAACAGCGCCAACACGATACCAACGCAGGACCCGGCGAGGGAACTGGCTTGAAAGAACTCAGCATCCGCTTTCGAATGGTTATTCGTGTCGATGCTGGAATTGTACGGGCTCTGGCTCTGGATGACGAGCTTGTTGTAGCGACTGCCAAGCCAGCCGCTGTACAGTGCATTCGATGGGCCCCGGATAGTAGTGGAAGCCAAACCAGCACAGAGTTATTGAACAAAATGTTGTGGTTGGGCAAAAAGGAAACACTTTCTGATATGGTTCATGATCGGCCCATGAACTTATTCTGTTGGTTAACCAGCGGAGGACAAGCTTTCGCTGTCCAACGCGTACGCAACAATGCAGCCCAGGAGAGCGCTAACCTCTTTCGCGGATACGGCTTCCATAGCCCAGAGTCTGATGCCGAACACGGCGTAAAAGCTGCCATTAATGCAAGATTTTCACTGCTCGCTGTTGGGTGCGCAAATGGCGACATCTGTGTTTACACTGCTCGAGATTATACAGGGAATATACCACTTACACACAGGGTGAAACCAAACGTAACATCACCAGGCAAGTTAAATGTACTGGTGTATTCGCCTGATGGCTATTGTTTATTTGCAGGCTACGACCATGGCTGGGCGATGTGGAGTGTCTACGGCAAACCTGGTGCTACCAGCTTCATGTCTGATCGTACGCTTTCAGAGACCAACAACGAAACGTGGCTTCTGAGCGTACAAGATGCATTCTGGATCGGCTCTGGGGCAGAGCTTATCATTTTGGGCAAGAATAGTAATCGCCTATTTGTTCTGGAGATGGCTCGAAGTGCGATTACTGGCTGCTTCTCCTCAGCCAACATTTCGAGGTCGCTCATGCAGACCAGCACTGGCTTTATGATCTATCGTGGTTACGACTTGCCGGACCTTACGACAATATCTGCGGAGATTTCGCTCTGGTATCATGTGCAGATTCCACCTCATTACCTTGTGGACCAATGGCCGGTTCGATGTGCTGTTATTTCGAACGATGGCCGATATGTTGCAGTTGCAGGCAAAAGAGGACTTGCACATTACAGTGTCCACAGCGGCCGCTGGAAAATGTTTGATGATCCATTTATAGAAAATGAGTTCACCGTTAGGGGTGGGATGTGTTGGTTTCAACATGTTCTAATCGCTGCTGTCGAGTGCCATGACTCTCATGAGGTAAGAAAGGCTACACCTAAAGCCTCTCTCGAATCAACTAACACACTACGCTCTAGATACGAATATACTCACGGGAGGTAGCACTCGACAACAATCATATTATGCACGTCCAAAAGTTGCCTGCTCCTATTGTCCTGATCGCACCGTCAGGAGAGGATTCCCTTCTTGTCTATACTTATGAAAACGTTCTATATCACTATGTAATCAACGTCGCAGATGCCGCCGTAAAATTGGTCCAAGTCGGTCAGATTGCATTGCACGGGATCATTCGGGCACCTCCGAGAGTTCGAGCTCTTAGCTGGATACTGCCTGAGGACCAGATTCGTATGTCTTCCATGGATCCGTTGTGGCTGAGTACTAAAGTCTCTAGATCATGGGGACCCGTCCCAGGATGTGGCGGTCGCCACTGTCTTATTTCTCGTGGACGGCAAATTAGTGTTACTCCAACCCACTACGGCAGAAGGCGGTGAACTCAAGTATGAGATGCGGATCATTGCTCAAAACGTAGAAACATATGCGCTCATGCGTGACCACCCCGCATTTGCCCTAGATCTGCGGGCGAACTCCCTACCCGCTAGTCCCTCGTCAGGGCTAGCAATGGATGGTGTGCACGGCCACGATCTGCGCGACTCCCTTTGGTTCTTCGATGGTCAGGACATGCGCGTGTGGATTGATATGCAAGACGTTTTGGCATCTGCATCCGTCGAGCTTGGCAGAGAGCTGCCCACGCCGGTCAAGATTCCGGTGGACTTTTACCCTCTCTCTGCTTTGATCAACAAGGCTATTGTCTTTGGCGTCGAATCGGAACTAATTCAGAGGCGGGACACCAGTTTTGCCTTCATGCGCTTTGGAACCAGGGTAAGCAGCACACATTGCTTACCATACCATAGTAACGTATCAAGCGAACCGTTGCTGACGACCTTGCAGACGCACCTATTCCTTCCCGCCGTACTGCGCTATCACTTAGCGCAATATAATCACCCTGCAGCACTGCATCTCAGCCACCATTACCAACAGTTACAATACTTCCCTCATGCTTTGGAGATATTGTTGCACGAGGTTCTTGACGAAGAAGTTGATACACAGCCACCACCCGAACAGGCACTGTTACCGAGCGTGATATCCTTCTTGAGCTCATTTCCTCAGTACCTTGAAATTGTGGTCCAATGCACACGCAAGACCGAGGTGCGCTCATGGCGTACTTTGTTCTCAAACCTTCCGCCACCGGAAGACCTCTTCGAGGAGTCGTTGCAGAAAGGTAATCTCAAAACAGCAGGCGGGTACCTCCTTGTCCTTCATACCTTTGAGGAACTGAGACCGACTGGCGATCAAGTGGTGCGCTTGCTTCAGCGTGCGAAAGATGAGCAAGATTGGGAGCTATGCAAAGAACTGGCGCGATTCCTTATGGCACTTGACGAGTCTGGTGCGACGTTGAGAAGCACCCTCGAACATGTGGAGCTTAGAACTTCGTCCGCAGAACCAGACAGTGGGCAAGGTCACTTCGCGTTCGATACTACGCGACTAAGTATTCCAATCAGGGGTCGCAGTAACGGCCATCGCACAGCAGCTACCTCTAACATCGCCAATAACATTACATCTCCCAGTCGGGTATCAAAAGATAGCGGGAGCATAAGCTCCGGTGGCAGCGCTGCAGCCCGGGAAACGGCGCAACACAACGGGGAGCCGGGGACTACTTTGGCTTAGGTTTGGGCGGTGCGAGACAATGACCGATACGAGTTTCTTTTTCATGGCGATGTATATGCCGTCCATTTGCTAGGAGAACAAAGGCAGCCGAAATAACATCAAGGCTCGACACTTTGTACCTTAAGGAGTAATTTTTTTGTCGTTAGAGCTCGGAAGTGGCCCGCGGGGCTGCTGACGCAAAGCTACCGCGATTGTGGGAGGGTCGGTGATTGGACCAACTATTCTCCTCTAAGAGTCCTATCCTGAGAGTATTGAAGATACGATATACCCACACTACTGGTGCCATATAACGAAGGTGATTGGGTAAGGTTAGCAATGCCATCATCTTCTACTGTGGGCTTGCATGACTAGACTACCCGTGCGGACCATGGGAGCTGATATGCACCGCTACTTTACGGCGAGCGGGTGCGATGGTCACTGATTGGGCAAGTAGCCGAAGGATTGAAGACGGGAACGGTGGCCTAACGTGAAGAATCATCTAGGGGCGGTGTGTGTCGCTTGATCGTACATGGGTCTGCAAGTAGGCGTCAGCAATGCACGTGTACGACAACAAACGGAGCGCAGAACGAGACGGAGATAGGGTTGTTGTTTACGTCTTTTGTGTCTTAAAGGGGAACACGAAGTATGGTGCTACAACGACAGTCTTGGTGTTACAAAGATCGAAGACCATACCTCTTCCTATGCCCCCATCTTTGTTGCGACTTTCTTCTCAAGACACAGTCAGCATAGAATTCTGTGGGTCTTCCAGCCCATTTGCCCGTAGAGTATCCTTGCATGGCTAGCAGGGCACCGTAACCAAGGCCAGTTCGTCAGGCAGTAAGGCAAGCAGTGGCAATGCCTCCCGGCCCGTTGAGAGTGGTTCGCTCGTCTCCAGCAGACTCAGCCACACCACAAGCTCACCGCGCCGTACTGCGCATCTTTTGCGCAACACATGCGCAGCGAGATTGATGGTGCATGACGCATAATTGCGATGATGTACGTCTAGCGTGCAAGGGAGGTAAAACGCCACTTGGATCGGTGCGCAGTAAAGTAGATTCAGATACCCTACATATACCTACTTGGAGCGGCCCACTCCTTCAGCCCTACGACCATCGATCGAGCCTCAGCTTGCGGAACGAACTCCTCGACTAAATCAAAGCATGATCATCATAGTGTGAACATTCCACTTCCACTGTTGTTGTAAAACGCCTGCGAGTTTGAGGAATTACAATGTCGGCTCCTCCCAGCACACACATGCCCCTCTTTACTTCCGGTCCATACCTGAACCTCGCTTCCTCCTCCATCTCACCTGCGTCAACCTTTGCATCCGATTCGAGCTTCACGTGGCCCCCAATGCCGCCGCATCAGGAAACGTTTTGTAAGCGACTATTTTTCTATGTAAAGAGATGAGTTGGAGTTGCGCCCGTGAAGCGCGACAGTTGAAAGAGGGTGGGACTGCTTGAGCCGCGTGTGTTCACAGCCAACCTGGGCATCCACTACCTCACAACTACAATTCATCCTAGGCGGGCGCTACAAGATGAACGCTCTCAGAACCAATACTAACATGTATCGCCACAGCTCAAGCGCAGGGCCCCAATTCTAGGGCCCCAGCCGATCCAGCCAATCAACAGCCTTCTAGCGATGGGGGCCTTATTTTCATCACCGGCAGTACGCCTGAAGACTTCAAGGACAAGAAAACCATGACTGCTGTGCGCAAGAAGGCCATGAAATCCTATCTGACGGAAAATAATAATAAATTGGGCAAGAGGCCGAAGAGTTCAGCGAGCCGGTCAAGAATGAGCAGCGTGGACTCAGATTCCAAGGGATCAAATATATCTAAGTGGAGTGTGGGAAGTCAAGAAACTGCCGCAGAGTCTTTGACGATTCCAACAACGGCATCACAGGGAGCGGAGAGTGTTGCGCGATCGAAGGCGAGCTCCCCAACTAGGTCTTCTGTGCTAAGCAGTCACGACCAAGTTGGGTCCGGCACCTCAACTTCGATAGTACAGAGGCCCGGAGCTTTTGTACTCCCTACGGGGCCCATGATTCTTCCCTGCCGGAAGAATGTACCACTCCCATACGATTCACATCCACCGCCATTGCTCAAATCGCTTGGCGAGAATTTGGACCCGTTCAGGACGATGTTCCAGTCTAGTCACCCTAGTGTTTCTGTAGAGAACCTTAAGTATCACTGTAGTACATACTTCGGCACAAGGGCCCTGGGCGTTCACTGGATCCCGACTGCTCTCAGCTACCCTCATACTTTTCTCGGAACATTATGTCTGGCAACAGCATACCACGATGTTGTGCACGAGGAGCCGTTGGAGAGCTTACGGACGGTAGCGCTTCGCCAGGAGGTCATCCACTTGGTTGGCCAGAATATGTTAAATGCCGAGGAAGGGGTGTCAGATCACAACATCATGGCCGTCATTCAGCTCATCATCTCCGAGGTAATTGGCAGAGAAGAATCGGGCCTAAAGTATCACGAAGATGGCATCGAGGTAATGATCAAACAGCGTGGCGGACTTAATCGACTGGGCAAAAAAACGCTTCTTGCATCGGCGGTATCTTGGGTATCTCTAGCAACCGCAATCATGCGAGAGGAACCACCGCGAACTATGTATGCCGACTACTGCGTCGCCAACTCAGCAAAAACTTATCAGGCTAATGCTACGATACCCGAATCTCCAATTTTTTGCCCACGTTCGGCATTCAAGACGATCTTGAGGTCATCAGCATGTACCTCAAAGGCACGAGAGCTTATAGATGATATTCACCAGACGATCAATCTGTTCCTTCACGAAACAAAATTGAGCCGCCGGAACTCGTTGAGCCTTATGAATATCTATAAGAGGATTATTGATACGAATGTGTATCCACCCATTTCCGAGCTTTGCAAGAATCAGGGTCAGGTTCTTACATGTAATGACTACAAATACGAAGCGATTCGAATCGCTTCAATCATCCAAGCCACCGCTATCATCAGACGGTTACCTCTCTCCGAAGCTCTCTCGATAGCTGCTGAGTCCCAGAACCCTTTGACAATCTCCACACCCTCCACAGCCTCTGCGTCGAACGAATCCCTCACTTCGCCCTCTGACTTGAGCAAGGAGACATCAATCTCAACCTCAACCTCGCCATTATTTACTATCAGTCCTGCCATACCCCAGTCATATTTCCCCACGGCAGGACCTCGCTCCTCGGCCTCTTCAGCCTCCTCAGCTAGTGCACCTCGCCACTCATTCTCTTCAACATTCGGCGCCCAACGACCGTCGATATCAGTCCGACAATCAGAGCCCGACAATTACTATTTCCCGCCACCTCCTGCACCTGCGCCAAACCACACCATCTCACTGCTAAGACGCCTGAAAGAAACGATCGAAAACTCAAACATATCAGCATGCTGGGGCGATATGGCCGGTGTACTACTCTGGGTTGGTCTAGTTGTCGGTGCTGCGAGCAAGTCGAGCGAAAGCAAGGTGCTGAAGAAGTACTACTCAGCCCTGACAATGCGCGCGGGTGTACTGCTATGTTTCGCGCACAGTGAAGCGATCAACAAGACCATGCTGCGCATGAATGAAGTGGTGGAGGCACTAGCTAGCGAAAAGCAGAGCGAAGCAATAGAAGGTCGTGGAAAGAAACGGCGAGTGTAAGAATGAGGAAAATATCTGTGACCCGTCAAAGGGGCGTTCTAGGGAAGCTTTTTGAAGACGTTGGAATAAGCTTCCCCAGAGTGGCGGACCTTTCGGCGACGCCGAAGGGAACGATCGTTTGCGTAGTCGAGGACGAGGCTGAAGATTACACCAAGCTTGGCGGATCCTCTTTCTTTTGTCGATTTATACCCTTCCTTCGTTACTGATCTTATACCATTCACTGTTCCATATTGGGTGTTAGGCATTGCATAAAATGTTTGGTAGAGACATAGATTCATCGTTCAAATTAGTCTCAATTACTGCGCTTCAAACGTATGCCTCCTTTGACTCCGCTACGCCCTAACTTCTATCCTACAATTACACGTGCTCTCCAAACTCCTAACTCCTACTCCCCGCCCTGCGCTGCCTGCGCCGCCTTCCATTTCTGCGCATTAGCCATGAGTTTCGCCAGTTTCGCTGCGCTCTCGTCGTCCGCAGGGAACACATAATCCACATACTCCTCAAACTCGCCGTCATCCAGCTTCCTCCTCTTCTTTACCTTCCGCGGCATCTGCTTCTCGATCTTCTCCTGGTCCTCCGCAGTCCCGTGCACGCCTTCGAACGAGCGCCACGCCGTGAGCAGCGCCACGCGATCCGTCGTAGCACCCCGATCCTTGAGCCGCGCATGTGCGCGCGAGAAAATGGCGCGCGCGCGAGCCTTTGCGGCCTCGGACACTGGGCGCTCGTCGTCGTCCTCGGCCGTATCTGCGTCGCCGTCTTCTGGAACGGAGATCTCGAATTGCGCCCATGACGTCCACACCTTGACGTGATCGGTCTTGGCTAGCAGGCGTTCGTACAGCGCGCGCGTGCGCTCGAATTCGCCCTCGCCATCTTCGAAGTCGATATATGCTTTCCAGAGCAGTTCTGGCATGTCAAGCTGGGGCTCATCGACGGCGAGTTCGAAGATTGCGCGCGCGCGATCGAGGTCATCGAGGCCGCGTTCGAGCTCGGCGAATTTGATCCAGGTTTGGCAGTTTGAACCGTTCCACTCGATGTATTTTGTGTACAGTTGGCGGCACCGGGTGAATTCGAAGAGCTTTATTTCAAGCTCGATGTAACCTTTGAAAAGTTTATCTTTCGGACACATGCCGATTGCTTGGCCGAGGAGTTTGCGCGCGGTGGTGAGTTGGGTTTGGCGGACTTCGAAGTGTGCGAACATTAGCCAGACTTTGGCGAAGGTGAAGCGTTTGTGGGGAAGGAGGCGGACACATTCTTGGTAGATTTGTCGTGTTCGTTCGATGTCACGGGATGTAGTTTCTTCGTAGACGGCGTAGAATAGCCAAAGGTAAATATACCGTCTCCAATGTCGCTTTTCTTGCGTAGGTGGTATTTGTGCAATCGCTCGCTCGTATATATCTCGTACTCGGTCTGTGTTGCCGGACGTCTCTTCCAACCGTGCAAAGTCTATCCAGGCGTCGTAATTCTTCGGGTTCTCCTTGACCTGATCTTCATAGTGGACTCGTCGTTTTGAAAGGATAACATCTTCGATGCCGTCTTTGTCTCCGAATTGCTTCTCAAACTGGGTAAAGGCCTTGTGCAAATTGACCGACTTGGACCGTGGCATGCGGTCCAGCGCAAACTTGTAGATGGCTCTCGCACGCTCTAGCTCTTTTAGTCGGGCCTCGAATTTGGCATACGCCATAAATAGCTTCTCATCCATAAATTCGTCACCAAGAGTCTCCACCGCTGTGCCATATACGTCGCGTACGAGATCGCTTGTGCCATTCTCTTCCTCAAACTTGGCCCATTTGATCCAGTTCTTAGGCTCCGGATGCACGACGGTGAAGCGCTCATAAATGGCCCTTGCCCTCTCAAACTCGCCATGCCTCTTCTCTAGTTTGATATAGGATGACCAAGCGGCCTCTTCAGGTTCCCATTGCATCCAACGTTCAAAGACTGAGCGAGCACCATCGATGTTGCCAAGGGTTTCCTCCATATACACATATTTGTACCATAACTTGTCGATTCGCGGCAGAATTGTGACGGCACGATCGAGCAAATTCCTCGCATGATTGATGTTCCTATGCTTCATCTCGGCCTCGATGTATCGGAGCCATAGCGCAACGGCAGTGCTGTCGACATCCAGCGCACGTTCGAAGATAGATCGCGCCCGCCTGAACTCTTTCTGCTCCAGCTCCCACTGCGCATATCGCATCCAGTTGTTCATGTTTATCCTGTTGCGCCGTACATAATCTTCAAACTCCTTGCGCTTCCTACCCTGGAATTCATGCAGCTCCTCGAGGTCAGCAAAGCGCTGCGTTGGCGCCTTAAGCTTGTCATCTTGCCGGTCGACAGCTTCACGGAGCAGCTGTTCGGCACTGATTTGAATGGGCGCGGCCGCCTTGTTCTTGACGCGCGGAGGTCCTCGCGAGGTCTCCATGGTGTTGAACTTAGCAGGAGAAGAGAAGCGTATCGGACCTTGAGGCGACGAATGTATGTGGATGTCGCGTCTACGGGAGGAGAGACCGCCGGTTGCGGCTCGGTGGCGTTGTATGTAGCCGGCGATGGCCTAGTGTTGGGAAATTCAAGGACAATGCCTTACCGCCTGGCAGTATTAGATGTTCATGCCAAGCCTGCACCTTTCACGTCACTGCAGTCGCGACTTGGAATTTGCCCCAACAACCACCGGGCCCACTGTCAACCCCATCACCGGCGGCCGTGTCAGGAAAAGGTACGTAAAAGCTTACGCCTATCTGAGCTCAGCAACTATTTGTGGGGTTGTTCTACAAATTGCGGAGGCGCATAGGCATTACTCAGATACGCCGTTTTTGCGCTTGAGGAGCACTTCACTTAACCACATCGAAATAGGAGCGACAACTCGGCCGCCTGGGAAACTTTGCGACGATCGCATCAGTACTCGCGTAGTTAGTGAAGATGGCGACCCTCGAGCAGGAGTTGATGGCCGACTTTGCCGACTCCGGTGACGAAGATCTGGCCGACTTGGAGAGTGACTTTGCTGCTGAGCCTTCCCCAGAAGCTAATGGAAATGAGGAAGATGAGGAAATGATTGATGAGGAGGCACAATATGCCGGAGACCAGGACAAGAAGCAGAAGAAAGGACCCGCAGACATCAAAGGCGCTCAAACTCTCATGAAAAACCTACAGCCTGTCTTGGAGCAGATCAACGAGGTCAAGGATCATATGGAAGAGGTTCTGGATGGCGAATCCATAGAAGACAACCCCGAGTACCAGCTGCTCAAGGAAGCGAACGAATTCTCAACCCAGATAGACGGCGAGATCCAAGCAGTCCACAAGTTCATCCGCGACCATTACTCTCTCCGTTTCCCGTACCTCGAGGAGCTTATCAAGAACCCCGTCGATTACGCCAAAACCGTCGCCATTCTTCAGAACGAGCCTTTGAACGACATCAAGACAATCGCACAAAGGGCAGACAATATCGTAGGCGCTCCACTGAAGAACATTCTAGACGCGCCATCGCTCATGGTTGTCACCGTTGAAGCAACCCGTGCTCAGGGTCGCGAGCTTGACGAGACTGAACTTAAAGTCATTGTCGGTGCATGCAAGCTGTTACTAGAGCTCAACAAATCAAAAGATATCCTCATCGACTACGTGCAATCACGCATGAACGTATTTGCACCAAACCTCACAGTTTTAGTCGGCTCACTTACCGCTGCCCAATTTATCAACTATGCTGGAGGTCTTGCTGGCCTGGCAAAGACACCTGCTTGCAATATCGCACCCCTGGGCTCAAACAAGGCCTCTGGACTCGGCCTGTCAACCAACATTGGTATCCGGCATCAAGGCTATCTCTACCACAGCCCCATTCTCCAAACAATTCGCCATGATCTCAAGAAACAAGCTATGCGCATTGTCTCAGCAAAAGTCATTCTCGCCGCGCGGGTAGACATGGTCCACCAATCTCCCGATGGTGCAACCGGCCTCCAACTAAAAGAAGAATGCGAGCGCCGTCTCGACAAGCTCACCGAACCCCCACCAAACAAAGGCGTACGCGCTCTCCCCGCACCCGACGACAAGCCCAGCCGCAAGCGAGGCGGTCGCCGCGCACGCAAAGCAAAAGAAGCAACCGCCATGACTGAAATCCGCAAAGCCCAGAACAGAATGGCCTTCGGCAAAGAAGAAAAAGAAGTCGGATACGGCGACTCAACAAAGGGCATGGGCATGATCGGCGCCACAGACACAGGTCGTCTCCGCGCCCAGCAAATCGACCCCAAGACGCGCGCCAAACTGTCCAAAAAACAGGGCGCGGGCTGGGGCGGCGACACCACGCTCGGCGCCGCCTCCTCACTCAAGGGCTTCGGCGCAAGTGGAACAGCCACGTCGCTGCGCGCCCAGGGCCTGCGCACTGGCGGCGTCGGGCTCGGCGGCGCGGGCACAAATTCCATTGCCTTTACGCCCGTTCAGGGCCTGGAGCTCGTGGACCCCAAGGCCCGCGAGGAACTTAGTCGGAAGCGGAAGGCGGATGAGGATAGATGGTTTAAGGGTGGCTCGTTTACGAATCTAGGAGGGCCGTCAAAGGTCGATGCGGGGGGGTTCAAGGTCCCTGCGCTGCCGGCTAAGAGGCCGAAGAATGGGACTTCGTGAGATGGGGTGGGTTGCGGAGCATGTGTGGCGCTTTTGAGGAGTATATTATTCACGGGTGTTTGCATGGGTGGCGTTAGGGCCCGGATGATATCCACGTTTGGGTAGTTATAGTCACTTTGCATGTTGCGGAGTTAATTCGGACTTACCTGAGCTTCTGTGTGTGAGCGATCCTATTATGATTTTGGGCAGTGCACGGCTGCAAGTCCAGGTTTGCCCTGATGACGGTGCTACTCACCCTAGATACCAAGATGTGCTACAGGGTTAGTATCAGAGCACTTCACCTCACTAGGCACCACACCACGCATGCGGTCGCACACGTAATCCAAAGATCCAAAAAGGGTAACATCGATCCTAAGCATGCCATTCATCCTGTCTCCAAGTATCTATCGCGCGAACCAAATAACCCCGAGGACCAACAGAGTGGTATCTTGAACGACAGGAAACAAAAATAGGGTCAACTACGCAGGTCCAAGCAAAAAGGCATCCAAATATAACTCCGGGATTTGGCGTCGAGGAACCAAATGAGGTATTAATGCAGATTAGCCACCCTGGGATAAGGAAGGCTTTTGGTATTGTATCCGGTATGGTACAGATGAGAAAGAGGGAAAGGGCCATGGGGGTGTTTATGTACTCGGTTGGGAAACGCCGGTATGGTACAGATGGGGTGGCAGAGCGAAGATAGGTTCGCTTGGGAGGGGTGTGTGTATTAAGGGTGTCTAGCATGTGTATGTCGGCGGCGACAGGGCGAGGAGATGCGCGGCTGGCTTATGGTGTAGTCTATGGAAGAGGACATCATAGTGGGGCCGCGATGTAGTTGACAGGTGTAGATGATACAGATGAGGGCTGTGTGGATGGCAGGAGAAAGACTTCTGCCTCCTGGTCGGGTATGGCCCATTGTACTTCCATCTTCCTTGATCTTTCCCGCCCCGTCTCCACGAGTCATTGTTGTTGTCTGAAATGACCCTCTCGCATCGGCGAGGATCGTGGCGATCGGCGGAGATTAGGCGAGCGTCGAACGGCGTCCGAGGCGAGGGTTGCAGCTGCGGTAGGTGCAATAGGTGTCGTGTTTCCGACTACTGGGGTTTCCTTTGCTGAGTCACCGCTACCAGATGCGTGATGTATGGATCGGACTGTAGACGGTGTCGCAGGAGAGCGGTCAGCGACGCCCTGTGGGGCTCGTTGTGTAGTGCTTGCACCGCTCTCCATGCTAACATGCCTTGCGCGCGGCGTCGTGTCCTGACTGCCACCACCATGGAAACGATGCGTATCCGACCGTGGTGTGTTCTCGTGGCTGCCACCCTCCTTTTGTCTGGGGGAGGGCTTGCTAGTTGACGCTGATCGACTCCGTGTTCCGCCTCTAGATTGGCCGTGGGTAGCAGCACTGTTTATTGGAGGGCCTTCTGCTGCCCGTCGGCTGCTCTGTGGACTCCGTTGAGCTGCTGTGATATGAGCGCTAACGCCGTGTCCATGACCGCCCCCAACCGCCTGAGCTCCGACTTGCGCAACGGGCTCAGGACTGCCCATGCCAACACGTGGTGTTCCCTCCCAGCTTTTTCGTTTCATCATACGGCCCAAGATACCCACAAGCTCTGCAGCATCTTCAAACTCAGTGTCGTCCATTGCTTCTTGAGCACGGTATACATCCTTGATCGCTCGCCTGGCAACACGTCGGGAGCCGTCATGATCGTGCACGCAATCCCATAGAAATGCACTGTGCTCTAGTGCTACGGATAATCTTAGGGGGTGCGAGCCATGAAGATATTGCGTTGCGTACTGAGTAGCTGCTGTGAAATAACCGCTCGCTAGGGGCACAAAATTCAGAGGTGGTAGGATGAAGGATGAGGGCTGGGGAATTGGGATGGGATTTAGGCCGGGTGGCGCGTTGATTGGTGGCCCTGGTGATGGCGTAGCGACTGGTCCGCCCGGTGCATAAGGGTTCGTGACGAAAGATGTCTCGGACACAATGGAGTCGATGGGATCGCGAAGGGTCGGCTGTTTACCTGCACGCTTTGACGAGGGTGAAAGCCCAACTGAGTCTCCTCTGCGTCCTCCGTTTGCTCCTCGAGGCGATAGCGGCAATGGAGGCGCGGCCGGCATCCTAGAATCAGTAGAGGTCATGTTGGTTGTTGTTACGGGCGGTTGGTTATGAAACAAGCAGAAGATATGGTAGAAGCTTGCCCGTAGCTTCACGCTCAGAACTCTACATTCGGGTCCATGCTGGTTGTCTTGAGCATAAGGGAGAACGTAGAGCTCCAGGATAGACAGCCCCTCGCGAGACATCCATAGAATGTGCTGGTAGGCGGCGAGAGACGGTGTATCTCGACTCGTGTCTAACTTGCGAAGCTTCCTTGCTCGAATGAGCCGTCGTGCAAGCAATACTGATAGACCTAAGATTTGAAAGAGAGCGCCTGAAAGGAAGGGGTTAGAGTCGGCTGTCTGCTTGGCTATACGGCCAAGGAATTTCTGGTCAAAGTCCAAAGAGGCCATCTTCTTGTGAGGTCTCTTGCTATTGCTAGTAAGCTTGTAGACCGTGAAGCAGGGGCGGTGGTGGTGGGGGAGGGACGAGGGCGAGGGCGTGGCTGGGAAGGAGCAACTGCCAGCAGGTGAACACAATCACCAATGGCACACCCAAGTGAAAATGCACTGACGAGGCGGCCACCCAAATGCTATCAGCAGCAACACCTACCCAGTCTCAAGGAAGAGAGTGCAGCTACAAATAGATGCAGAGCCTCATGACAAAAGGAGACCAGAAATGCATTCACTTACTATCAACCGCCAACCCGGACCGTTGCGCTGTATCTCCAAATCAAGACACAGTGCAGCCCGGCCCGAGCTGACCGATGGCGTCTTGCGATGACGCCGGCGAGGAGATGAGGAGGTGAAAGCAAGCAATTGGTGCTGGCCAATTGATAGGTTTCAACAGGCGACCGAATAGCCGTGCGCTTGGCCCCCTCAAGTGAATAGTAAACCCCGTGAGAGCCGCAGCCGGAGATTGACACTTGACCCACAATGTGATAGGCGCCACTCGGAGAATTCCTGGATTAGGCAATGTTGGTGATAGTGGTGATGGTACAGTGTGCAAACGTTGTGCAGAGTCGAGAAGGGGCCGAATTAATGGTAATGTATGATGAGATGGGCAAGTGAGGCCAGGACTAATTGGAAGAGTATGTCTGATGAAGTGTGCGTCAGCTTTGCAGGCCAAATGTTGACATGTCGGCATGGCGTGCGTGTCAATGCTTGGGGACGTCTGGTTACCTGCAAACGGACAAGGCAAGAGGGTATTGCTGGACAGAGTCGACTGGCTACTCTCATTCGACGACTGGGATGACCGCGGAGCCAATGGCAGCGCTCAATTAATGAGGCGACGCGGAGACTTCTCTGCGACAGACTAGCAGACGTCGGGCATGGATTATTGCGAGGTGCAGTGTGGCTGGAAGGTCGGAGTCTGGCGCCTCGCTCTGCGCATCGCGACTTCGTCCAGCTTCGAGGACCAGCAGTGCTCGAGGTGATGCGACGCTGTTATTAGAAAGCTGCGACGTCCAGGCGGTGAAGGGAGGGTCAGTGCAGCCTGTTTTAGACCCGACGAAGCGAACTTGGCCACACAGTCGACGACTCCAGATCTCTGTTCGACCTTCGTGCCGGCCCTTTCTCCGCGTCGCGAGGCAGCGGGCGGGTGGTGTGGAACGAGCGACCACAATGGGCAATGGAGAATTGGAGAGAAGCAGAATGCGAATTGGCAGGGCGAGCGAACGCATACGCCGACGACCATTGTACAGTATTAACTACCTCACTAACCCACGCTCCATCTGCACCGGCCTCCTGGTAATGCAGGTGCAGCTCCTGCGTCAATCTGCAGAACACGCGAGCTCTGTTGATTGTTGACGTGTTCTCCGCTAAACCGCACCCGCTCTCCTGCATCTTTTTTTCCCGTCCATCGTTCAGTCGGGGGCGTTGCCAGCTGGCATTGGAGGCTGGAGGCCTGCCATCCATCTCAACCTCGATCGACAAGGCCACCTCTGCGATGCCGCCGTTTTTGGCGGCTTGCCAGCACGCACCTACAGGGCTGTGCCTCACCAAGCTGGTCTCAATGAAATACCACCGGCTGCCAGCGCATCAATTCACGGCTGAACCTCCCACCACTTCATCATTCTTCTCCTCCATATGTTCCAGCGCGTGTTTGACAGCCCTCGTCAGCCCTCGCCAGCCCTACTTATCTGTTTGGACTACAGCACGCTGACCCCACGGTGGAGTCCACCAGGATACTTACAGCTGACATGCTATCTGCCTCGAAGTGACAGGCCCTGGCCGCATCATGGCCCTCGGTTGATGCAAGCTGAATGACGTTGTGCTGCCCCAGCCTTCATACGCAGCTGGGCAATGCTCCCGCCCACCTATATTTGTCCACCTTGGGCCAAAGAGGCTTAGAGACAGACTACTGGCCAGCACCAACTACTGTTTCGTCATATCTAAGTACTGTACACCTGTGCGCTACTCTACCGGGCTTGCAGCCAGTTTGCATCGATAGTATCCACTCGAATTAGCGGTGTAAGTGGGCTCCTATTGGTCCGTATTTTCGAAAATGCTAGCCAACGCATTTAACGGGAAGACTACGGAGCATCTCATGAACATCTACACCACAACCTCCTCAACATTTCATACAGCGTCATAACAACGCAGTAGCTTGAAAATTGGCTGTTTTGCTCCTTCGTTGCGCGGAAGCCTTAGCTAGAAAACCTTCAAACCAAGCCCGAATTGGTACTGAAGGCTGTTGGGCGGAACTGGCCCCAGCCAAGTCTCACCGCTTGTCACCGCTCGGATTATACCTAGACGACTGAAGGATAGTCCTTGTCATACCGATACTTCAACCCACATCCTTACATCTGTTTTTTTGTTGAATGGTAGTAAGATAACCTCCTTACGTGGCCAGAGGATGCGCCTTTTTTGGTCGACCCTGAGCAACAACCAGCAAACAGACAAACCTGAATGAGCTCGTGCGACCCTTCTAGAAGTATGTAAGGACCCGACGGCGGGCTTCCGAATAGCAACGCCGGCAAAGGCGCGATTGCCCCAACGAGGAGAAGACAACCGAAACGAGCAAACATCACGAGCTTTTGCACTGATGGACGTTCTTTCCTTCGTTGGACAAGATCCCAAGTGTGACTATTATTCCCATCAAGGCTTAGGCTACTCCTGCATTATATGTGATTGCACTACGCACGTAATTACACACTATGAACTGCCTCAACGACTTGCTTCACAGTTGATGCAAGGCACCTTTCCGATGCAACTTGAAAGAGTGTGCATCATTCAATCAGAAATGATTCCGAGAAAGGAAATTGCTATATCACTCAGCCCACACGCAAAGAGTTGTGGAACGACCATGGCTATCTGCGGTTATAGTTTGCGGAATAGCTGGTATAGTCATGTTTGACAACCGCTTTGACAGTTGTCTGTAATGTAGGGGGCACATATTCGGAATGGTTTGTAGATTGCTCCCGTCAAGATCAGGTTAAGCAATCGAACAACGCTCAAACAATCGTGGCAGCAAGCGGCATATACAGCCATATAAATTCCCGTCACGTCACAGGAGAAGAGCAAAGACACAATACACTATTCATTTGATCTTTTGCTACGTTTCTTCTTATCCCAGTCAATCTCACCTGAATAAGTTGTATTCACTGATTGGAGTGTCGGCATCGTTCAATAAAGCTTCACAGGTATGAAACCAGATATTTGTGAAAGGATACTTCTGGCCCGTACTTACAAGCACATGAAGGTCAGCCTGTAAACTCTTTGTGTGCAGAACGACGACTGAGTCTGCCAACACAACCAACGACGACGGAAACTTTCATATCAGTGCCTTATCTACGTCGAAAATTACTGCTCTTATTTCACAATGTGCTTCTACCACGCATACTCGCACAAATGTGGCCACACAAAAATGGTCCTGCTGGAATTTTGTGTAAAGGGCCAAATGATCCAACAGAAGTGCGCTCGAGGTCAAGATGGCACCATAACAGCATCAGTCAAGATCGAGACGCCATGTAACCTTTGTCCAAAAAATGTATGATCTTCAAAGAAAGTGCTAGCGAATGAAATGCACCTTACTGACAATTCATTCAGTGATACGATAGCTGAAATGAGGGCGACGAATGCTTCGCGATGGCGTAGATTTGGTCTTGCAAAACTCGAAAATAAAAGCTGTTTTATTTGATATCTCTCCAACATGGCTGCATTTGATGTCTTCACGTTATTCTCTATTCATCGTTGATATAGGGTTGATAGATCGGGATGATCTGTTTCCATGATTCAAGTTGCTGCGGACACGAGCGACCCGTCACAATGGGTCAGCAATGCTCTTGTACAAGGGTTTTTCTGAAAGGTGAAAATTATGACTTATGACCTCCTCTCGAGTTTCGGCCTCGCTTCTGAATCCTAGCAGCCTTGTTCCAAAACACCGCGTGAGGCTTACTCGCATGCAACCGAGGGGCACGGAAGTTTCAGTTTCCATCAATGCCCATCATCGAATGATCAAATAATTGCCACTAAAGATCGATGCATCTGCTCTGCAGGTGAGATTACCCTTGGCAGTTGTGCCTTCCTGCCTAGGCCATGATATACGCACCTGACATACTACATACTAGCAAGTGGTCAGGTTTCCAGAACACCTCGATAGCGCCACACTGTCGAAGCGCAAGTCGAAGCGAGGCCACAAGGGAACAAGCCTACCCTTGTGCCGCACTGATTGGCCCCTTAAGCTCGGAACACCATGAACCGCGCCATCGTTCATATTAAATTCTCGGTTCCAGGTTCTCTTTCGAACATAGTTCCGCCCTTAGCGGCACTAGGGACCGTACTGTATACGGTCATCGCCATGCCTGCGCTTGGCTCGCGGTAATAACAAGATATCTATTCTGTCGAGGTCCGAAGTTTTTCTTTCAAGTTTTTCCATTTCTTCTGTTTGCTTAGTCCTTTGCTACATGAACATGCTACAATTCCTTACATTATAACGAGTAGGTGTTGGATCCACGGCGTAAGACAGACCCTAGTCCTCAACGTCAGCACCTTGGTCGTTTTCTGGCATCGTCATTGCACCGCATAAAAATATACCCGTGCGGTGCTCTTGTTGACTACATACGGTGGGCGCAACAATGAGTGTCAACAATCCTAGTCCAGAGACAAGGACTGAAGGCAACGACAAGAGCCCAGAAGTTATTGACAAACCAACAAGTAGTCACGATGAAGCTACGGGAAAGAGCATAGTAACTCCAAAGAGGGAAGGGGAGCGGCTAGACTTGACATCCAATGAAAAAACCGACGAGCAACCAATAGAAGAAGTTGAGGACGAGTCGAAATATCTCACTGGTATCAAACTTGCACTTCTCTCCCTTGGCCTTTGTCTCACGACCTTTGTGATTGCTCTCGACAACACCATCATCGCCACTGCTATTCCTAAAATCACATCGGTCTTCAACAGCTTGGAAGATGTTGGCTGGTACGGCTCTTCCTATCTCCTCACGACAACATCGCTCCAACCATCCTTTGGCAAAGTGTACACCTACTTCGACGTAAAGTACACCTATCTGGCCGCCCTCGTTGTATTCGAAGTCGGATCCGTTATTTGCGCCGCAGCAACAAGTTCGCCAATGTTTATCGTCGGACGAGCCATTGCTGGCGCAGGAGCAGCCGCGCTGTACAGCGGTGGCATGACCATTGTCGCCTTTTCTGTCCCGCTGCGCAAAAGAGCAATGTACATTGCCGCATTGTCGTCCATGTTCGGCATCGCCTCAGTCGTCGGTCCCATCCTCGGAGGGGTATTCACCGACCGGCTCTCCTGGCGCTGGTGCTTCTGGATCAACCTTCCATTCGGCGGCGTCTCGCTCGCCGTCGTGTTCCTCTTCTTCTCGAATCCTGAGCGCAAATATTCGCATATTCCTGTCAAGGAACGTCTCAAGCACATCGACATGGTTGGAGCCGTTTTCCTGATTTGCTCGATTGTGTCGTTGTTATTGGCGCTTCAGTGGGGCGGCTTTACGTACGAATGGAAGAATTCAAAGGTCTGGGGTACTTTGTTGGGCTTTTTCTTGATGATTGCGGTCTTCATTGGGATCCAAATGCGTCAGGGCGAGCGCGCAACGATTCCCGTTCGTGTATTCAAGCAACGGACTATATTGGTCAGTTGCGTGTTTTCTGGGCTGATATCGATGGCGTTGTACACGTGAGTGGATTTTATATACGAGAGCGATCCCTGATGGATTCGTTTACTGACAACTTACTAGTCATTTATTCTACCTACCCTTCTACTTCCAGGCTATCAAGGGAACAACTGCCGAAGAATCAGGCATCCGAACAATCGCCTATCTCGTCAGCTTAACCTGCTCCAGCATCGTGGTCGGCGGCCTCATCACTGTCCTAGGCTGGTATGCTCCATTTATGTGGATCGGGAGCGCCATTTTTACCATAGGTTCCGGCATGCTTTACACCCTAAAGGTCAATAGTCCAGCGGGCCAGTGGATAGGGTACCAGATATTAGCCGGCGTAGGCGCGGGAGCTGGCGTGCAGATTCCTTTCGTTGCAGTGCAGGTTGTTGCGAGCCAGAAAGACATGCCGACAGCGAATGCCTGTGTCTTCTTCTTCAATTCGCTGGGCGGCGCGCTGAGCATCAGTATCGCGCAAAACATCTTCGTCAACACGCTGGGCAAGGAGATCCCAAAGTATGTCCCCGGCTTTGACCCCAAGATTGTGTCGGCGGCAGGAGCCACGAATTTCCGGAATTTCGTGCCAGCTGAGTTGTTGCCAGGCATTTTGCAAGGCTACAACGTGAGCATTGTTACGGCATTTTTATTGGCGATTGCTACGAGTGCGATTGGGTTTATTATTAGTCTGGGTATGGAGCAGAAGAGTGTCAAGGGGAAGAAGATTGAGATGGCTGGCGCTGCATAGAGCTCAGCGTTGCCTGTATTTTGCAAGGAAACTATTAATGCACATGACGGGAATACACCAGGTACCTCCCGATAGGCTTTTGATATCCAACGACGATACTTCGTGGCCTGTAATGCGAACCCTCCTCATCAACGTCGTGAATCTCTACGCCGAAGGTTGACCTGCGGAACGAGGTGGGCCCGCGGGGCTCTCTGAAGTCTCGTCCACTGCTGTCCTCTCCTCCGCGACCTTGATCTCCTCACCCTTATCGTTCCTCACCGAATCCCGCTCATCCACGTAGTTCTGATACTCCGCACACAAACGCTCCCAGTAAGCCATCGGGTAGCGCAACAGCTGCCCTCCCTGTGCACCTACCATACCGCTACGCACATCTCCATTACTAGTCCTCATAGGCCGCATAACCTCAGGCATAAACATGTTCCTACGCTGTTCCTGCACCCTGTCCAAATCGACGGCGTCGCTGAAGGCCCGAATAGTTCGCTGCCATCGGTTGAAGTTTTCATACGTCTTGTTATCGTTGAAAATTCGCATAGCTTCGTCGAGTGCACGGGAGAAATCTGCGATCCTCTTGGCCTCGGTGCGGATCCATTGCTCGCGGGTGGCGCGGCGAGCGGCAAAGTGGGCTTCGGCTTCAGTGTCACGGCTGCTCCTGCGCGTAGCCGGACGTGGGATGGGAGGAACCGGGCGAGCTCGTGGTAATGGGGGCGGCGCGGTACCAATTTCGGGTTCCGCTGTGGTAGGCATGGAGGTTGATGACGAACTGGCTTCTGGGAAAAGAGATGGTGCGATCGTTGGGAGCGTGTAGCTTGGTAGATCTGGGAGATCTAGTGGAGGGTGCGCATCCTTGTTCTTTCCCTTGCCTACTCGGTCAATGAAGGGATCAGTCATGTTACGAGTATGGCCGAATCCAGAGTTAGGCTGTGGCAGATGCAAATGTCCAGTCTCGTGACTTGTTTCTGAACGAGAGTGCAGCGTGGTCTCCCGAGGGCTTTCTTGAACCCTTGAATTTCGAGGTACGCCTTGTGTGGAAACGGAGAGCGGTGACGAACTGAAGGCCATTGGGTATGGTGGCGGGTTGGCAAAGGATTCACCGTGACTGCGAGAAAATGCGTTTGATGGCAGCGTAGACAAACGCTTGTAAACTAGTTTGAGTGCAACATTCTCAGGACTCGGGGCACTCAGATCATTTGGAGAAGAGGATGCAACAGGAGATCGATGCTCTAGACCGGGAAGTCTTGCGACTGGTTGAGCTTGAGATCCGTTGCGGTTATGGCGTTTGCTAGCAGTGAGCATTTGCTCCAATCTCTGCACCCTCCAGTAACTGTTGTCGGCTTCTGGAGTTCTTGGGGCGCTATTGCTGTTTGGGGCTGTTATCTTTGCGTCCTGCGTACTTACATCGTTGTGTCCAAACCGTGGTGACGGATGGGAGTCGCTTGGACTGTTTTCTCTCGACTGTAGCGGCGATTGCAATGAAGTAGATCTGCTGGGTAGAGCACGCCGGTACGCCATGTGTTCGATGGCGCCGCGGTTAGGCGAGCTGGTCGTGGGAAAAGGAGAGTTCAGGTGGGTGGGCAGAGAATGCGGATAATTGGGGTGGACACAGATATGAAGGGACTTGGAGTGAATTCAAAAGCCACTTGATTTAAGGGCTTTCACCTGGGACTCGATTATAAGCCGCCCAATTTACGTTCAACGCTGATTGTGATAATTCTATTAAATTGAGGAACCAGTATCTCCGCTACCAAGCGCAGAAAATTGTCAAACGGAGCTTCTCAAGGTCACCCGAAGTATTTCAGGGCCCTAAGAGCCGCGATGACGTTTTTTCCGAATGTTGACAACTTTTCGTAGGGAAAAGAGAGGAACAGTGCTTGTTAACACTGATAAAAATTGTATACATTATACAACATACACTATGATCTTTGAACTAAATATGTTAAACAACCCTTAGTTTATACACAGTTATCCGGAAGATTATAGGAAATATGAGTGACTTGAAGCGGATGTTCTCGTAAGGCCTATTTCCCGCTTATGAATAGAACAACCTAAAACCAAGTAAGACTGTGGATTGATAAGTCTACCCCATCCCAGCTCATCAATCGAATTCTCCAGAGTCGCAATGAGTGCAATTTCTAAAAGAGAAGGAAGAAGTAGGTCTATCGATGGAGTGGGACGGGAGGTCTTTTTGTTCTTATAGCGTCACATTGGACTCTGCTACTAAATACGCTAGGGTAGCTGGACCAAGGTGGAACGTTCGGATCTCCTCAGTCAAGCCATTAACTCAGAAGTACCGAATGTATCCTCTTTTGGACCATGGGTCGGCCGCCCACAACCACGAAAATTGGATGGAAATACTCAATAAGGCCACCGTGGCGCCCTACTATCGCTGTAATCAGAATAAAAACTTCTTGTATACGTTGCAATACCCATTCGCTGCGTTCTCCAACAAGTCCTAGTCAACTCTCGAGATTAGATCCAAACAGTTTGGCTAACTCTTCAGTATTGTTCTAGGACTCCGATGAAATAAAACTATTGGTTGATATTGATGATTTTTGCTTTTAAAATTACTAGACTATCACTTTGTTGACAAACAAGGATGAATATCCTGTAAGGCCCGGTTCTGTGCCACCTGACCAGACGTGCCCAAAAAGGTACAGTATGCCGAAGAGACAGACTGGGCACAGAATAGTATATATAGGCAGCCATCGCAGCCAGCCCTCTGGCTGGACCATGGCTGGTCCATAGGATAGCCCATGGGGACCCGGGGAAATACCCGTAACATATTCCTCTTGCCTCTTCGCGCTCGGACACGCCAACATCAACTCTCAAACATCACAAACAAGCTCCCTCGCGAACCCCAAATCGGACCTGTGCCCATCATGCTTTTCACAAACAATTTGGCTCTTCATCGAACACAATCCTGTTATCGATCATCCGGCAACCTTTATGCAACCCCTTACATCGTGGTAGACATCAAGCAAAAACTTCTATGGAAAGTCCTTGCAGAGCCTCACCAAACCAAGCGGGTAGATACCCTTATCTCGAACGCTCGAGGGCTTTGAATTAAATCGGCTATCAGTCTTCCAACATCCTTGAAACTCCCCAATGTAATAGCTTTGTGCAATACCGTCCGCCATGGCCAATCATAATCATCAACTATAAGCTTAACCAGACGTCCCCTGCCCCCCGCCCCCCCGCTTTAAAAACGCCGAAGACGAGGTAAGTAAAGGCGCGGAATTGCGCCCGATCTCCGAGTCCCCTATCCTTTGCACCCAAGCCGACATAGGGCCTAGCACGAGTCCAAGCAACGGGACCTGAGCGCAACAACGCATGTGTAGAAAACATTTTGTATACATGGACTCGCAACGCTTTTACAGAAAAACCAAAATGGCAAACTTGTTAGCAAAAGCGTCCCGTCTCTTCTTCCGCATGCCGCACACACACACACCATCGGCCCGGGCTAGGCTCAATTTACACAGCAGAGGCTTCACTGTACTTGGCCTGCGTGCCGGGAAACTGGATCCACAAAAAAACAAAAAAAAAACAAAACAAAACGCTGGGCTGGAAAAGAGTGTAGTGAAACTGTTCCACGGAAAAATCGATTTATAAAACTTGCCCTTCATGCGGCGCCATTACACGTCCCTAATAGGATCGTATGGCCACGTCTCATTACCCTTTGCCGGCCCGGCTTCTATCCTCTTGGATCCCTCTGATCCGTTCAGCATAGCTAACAGAAGGGGTCGTACCAAGTCTACTTGTTTTCAAGTCTTTGATTGCGGTCTGCAGACGCTTTTCAACGTGCTCCTCGGTTACCGTGATCTTTTGCTCCTGCATCTTCTGAATCACACTGTTGATCACGGCTTTTTGTTGCGGCCAGTCAATGTACTTCCAGTTCCATTGATCTACAGCTATATCTCTTGTAAGTTCCTTTGTGGTCCCTAGAGTTATATACTGTCATGGAGTGAGCAGGCTGGCCGGAGCTAGGCTTGTGGCAACACTGACCAGAAACTTGTTCCAAGGTCCGTTCTCCAGACCCGTCTCCATCTGCGCCTTTGACCTTTTTTTTTTTTTTTTTGCCTTCTGAGGCCCCCATGGCGAGGTAATTTGTGTCAAGCTATACAGCGTACGAGGAGGTTTGCTCTCAGGTGTGGTGACTGCTTGGCAGACCCGCACGGACGGGATATATCAGGCCCATCCGTTGGTTAGAGTCGATAGATTCGCAAGAGTCAATAGAGTGGGACTCGCTAGCTCTTGCCAAAAGAGAGTGCCATGCTCTGTTGAATTCCAAGTTTGTCTGTCTACCTGGGCTAGCTCCGAACGAGCTCCATGCTTCATACTTCCAAGGCTCTGCTGCTTCCTTATTCCGGCCATGAATACTCTAAGGCTTCTCTCACCCTGGGGCCTATATTATAGGATATCATTTATTCCGGGGGAAAAAAAGATTGACGGGGGTCGACCTGGTCCGGTTATCTTCAGTGTAAGCACGAAATCCGAGTTCGATTGACAGTTGGTAGAAATTCTTCGTACACGCTGTGATACCGTAGCCCAGAAAGATGGCCTGATCGAATGGCTCATCAACGCTCTCAAGCGTCCTTTGCAGAAGCAATTCAGCCGCTGTAATTATAATCGGAGAAAGCTCATCTAGGGCTATCATACGCGATCACTGCCTGCGGTTGTAACTTAAGCAGGAGGAAAGGATTGTCCAATTGCTACTGAGGATTATTCTTGATGTGGTTGAGCCGCGTTATGGTAGTTTTGGTTATGATGTATGCCCAGGTGGGACGCTATATGGTAAGCAGATCGTATTTAAATTTGGGGGAAAGATATGATATCTTTTCCAAAGAAACAATAGGGGTAAGTGAATAGCCTTCGGAAACAGCTTAAAGTCTAGGTGGTGGCTTTGTCCGGGCGCTTGATAGCTAGCGCCAGACTTGAGTCCTGTGAAATCAAGTATGGCTTGTGTAGATTCTGATCCTGAACTGAGTCATACTTCGGGCTAAGTTGACCACGCATATTTATACGAGCGCCCAGCGGCAACACTAATTACCATTGCGCCTCAAGGTGATTCCTAATATATATCAGGTATCAGACCAAAGACATGGCACTGTACGTGAGTTTACAAAGAACTGAGAGAAAGCACATTGAAAAGACAGATAACATTGCGATACTGTATTGCGTCTATATACTTCATAATACCGGTGGGGCAGATCAAGCCTCTACCAATATCCTACAACCCAGTCCCCACTTACCTTTACGCAAGCCTTCCCTACGCCAACTTCCCCGGCACAAACGGCATCCCCCCGCTCAACCCGCCATCCACCGCCCACGCCTGCGCATTAACATAGCTTGCCTCATCGCTTGCCAAAAATAGGACCGCACGCGCAATCTGCCCAAGTCAGCCCCCCTCCCAAATCGCCGGGAAAAAAACTCCGAATCACTCACCTCATCTGGCTGCCCGCCGCGCCGCAGCGGATTCAACTGCCCAATCTTCGCCTCGCTGCCGCGTGCGCGCGCGGCGTCGTACGTCACTTTCGTCATGCCCGTTTCGATCAAGCCGGGACACACGGCGTTGCAGCGCACGCCCGAGCCCACGAGCTGGTACGCGCACGTCTGCATGATGGAGATGACGGCGGCCTTGGAGGCCGAGTAATCGGTGGGGCCGGCGTTAGATCGGAGCCCCGCCACGGACGCGGTTGCAACGATGCTGCCGCCGGGATAGGGTTTGGCGGGGCTGGTCTGGCGCATGGCTTGCGAGGCGTACTTTGCGGCTAGGAAGACGGACAGCGCGTTTGTCTTCATGATGCGCATGAAGCCGTCGGCGTCTTCGTCCCAGAACACTTTGCCGCTGCTGATGCCTGCGTTGGCGAAGAAGACGTCGAGGCGCGCGTACGTGTCGAGCGCTTCTTGCACGACGGCGGCGACGGCGGGCTCGGAGGCGGCGTCGAATTGGCGGGTGTGGACGGCCACGGAGGGGTAGAGGCTTGCGAGCTCGCGCTTGTGGTGGGCGAGGTGGGTGGCGGCGAAGTCGCAGAGGTAGAGTGCGCGGGCGCCGTGGCGGGCGAATTGGTGGGCTGTTGCACGGCCAATGCCGATGGGGGAGTTTGCGCCTGGGTTGGGGGGGTTAGTAGGTGGTGGCGTGGTTTACATGGCTGGAGACTGTACCGGTGATAATTATGACTTTATCTTTTACTCGCCTATGGAAAGCATCAGCTTGTTGATTTTGGGCAATGTAAATGGAGAGGTCAGTTTCCATACTCACTGGTTTCCTAGATCGCCAGCTATGGTCCGCACTCCTGGCACGCCTTCAAAGGTGCTCGGTTCTGGGAGGGGCTCGGAGAGCTCTTTGCTTAGCGCTGTGGGCTTTACTTTTGGCACTGCTGTAGGCATGTTGAAACAGTCGAGGCTGATATGTCTGGGGATCAAAACGCAAGTGGAAATGTCTATTGGGAGAGAAAGACTGGGGTGAGATTTCAGCGGTAGTCGCCTGCGGAGTTGAGGCGGAGATTACGAAATCTGGGGAAGATGCCGAGGCAAGTTGAGGAAGCGTTCTGGCGTGTCATTGGCTGGACTGACGACGAGTGATGGTCGAGTGTAACTGCTGAGGAACGCACCTCGTGTATCTCTTGATTTTCGTGGTAGTCTGCTAAAAGTAGACTATTTTGTTGGGCCATGAGTCCAAGCAGCTCTCTATTCTGCCTCATATTTCTTCGGCCACAACCGCATCTCTACAGCCTTCAGCGAAAGCAAGCAGCCATCCTAGAACCAGAACATACTCTAAAACTACAGTAATCACATATCCATTGTCCCAGCAGCAAAGCATGCGCCAAATGCAGCGCTCGTAATTCAATCCAACGCCATGCCAAATGCAAACCACCAACCTACCTCCCCCTCCCCCTTCCCCTCCCTCTCCCCCTCCCGCCCCCCTTCCCACCCCTCCCTACCCCCCTCTCCCACACCCTAACCCCCCCAAACCCTCCCTCCGCAACCCTCACAAAACTCACAATCCCCCCATCCACCACCGCAACCAAACAATTTCTCTTTCCTTGCTTCAACCTTTGATAAGCTTGTTCGCCCTCCCGCGGCCCATCATCCGGGACCTGCGCGAACAAATCATTGACCTGTGCGCCCGTCGGGATGGCTGTGGCGCGCGCGTTGAGGACACAGACGCGGAAGTCTGGCGGGCCTGGTGCGGATTTGCGAAAGCGGGGGGTGGAGCGGTGGATGGTGAAGGTGGGGGTGAAAGGGTTGTGTGTAGAGTCAGGGAGGATGAATGATGGGGCGGATAGGTCGGGTGTGGGGATGAGATGGATCAGGCGGAACATGTCTGCGTACGACCTATACAAGCCAGGCCGCACAAGCGGGCCATATGCAGGGCATCCAGGCGCATACCGCGACTGGCTGATGCGGCGCCATATGCCTGCGAGGAAGCTTGCGAGCGCGGTGGGCGGAGCGTTGACGGGATCGCTCGGCGGCGAAGGCGGGACGAGCACGCGGTGTGTGTCCCACGAGCCCGCGCGGAAAACAATGTAGCCAGAGCGCTTGAGGCTCGCGTACACGGTGTACATCTCCAGCGTCAGCTTCCCCCCCACGCCATCCTCAAACCCAATAAACGCCGCATACGCCGCCTGCAGACTCATGGGCGCGCCGTCCTCCATGCTATATGGCGTGTCATCCCCGTCCGCGCGCGCGACGGGCCACCGACAATCCAGCGTGCCGCGCTCGATGAGGAACAGCGCTTCTTCGGGCAGCAGCCATTCGCGCCCACCCTTGGGCGTGCCCATGGTCTGGAAGTGCTGCGAGCGGACTTTTTCGACGTATGCCATGTTGCTATTGGGGTCGTATGTGGCCATGATGTGGTTCTTTTGCGTGTGGGAGCGCTGCCATGAGAGCACGCCGTGCATGGCTTGGCGCGAAGCTTCGAGCTGGTCGGATTGTCGGTTGGTGGCATGGCTTTCAAAGTCTTTTTCACCGCGCTTGGGGAGGGTTAGGAGGGAGGTGCTGTTTGCGCTGGCCGTCTGTTAGCTTTTGGAAAGCGTCAAGTTTGGGGAAATGCGTGAACAAACGTCAACTTGTCGAGGAAGCGAAAGTCTTGTGCTTCTTCGGTGGGGTCGATTTCTGCCGCATTTGGCGCCCCAAGATGAGGCAGGTCCTCGTCCTCGTTAGCCATTTTTTTGTTCCCCGTTTGATGTCGTTGAAGTGAGTGGGCAGCTGGTAGCTTTTTGTAAATCCTAATCGATAAGGACGTCGATGACTCGGTTAGCCCTACCTCTGTAACTCAGACCATACACTACAGCGGCCAATAGTATCATCTCTAAACAGCTATCCTTCACATGGAAATAGCCCGTGTCAGAGGAATGTGATTGGCGCCGGGATTACATATTTGAGAGCTTGGATATTCGTCTAGATTTATATCACAACAACTCCCCCTCATCCACATGCTCCCTCCTCCTCGCAGCCAAATACACTCTCCCACTCTCATACGCCCCAAGATACAACCCGGCGCCCACAAACGTCCACACCCCCCTCAACGCACCCCCCCTCCACAGCCCCCTCATCCCCCTCTCCGCCACAATCTCCTGCCCAATCCGCCAACTACTTGGCCGGCCATTGCCCGCCTTTACGTTCCCCGCCGCGCTCTTCCCCAACGCATCCACCAACCCTCCTTTCCCCTGCGGCGCACTCCCCTCGTCCACCGCGGCAAGCATAATCCGCGTCTTCACCACATCCACCGGCGTCGTGACCACCGCCGCAACCGCCCCCGCCACACCCGCACACCCCGCTGTAACACTCCCCCTCTCCCACACACTCCCCGTGCTCACCCCCCTGCGCTCTCTCCACTCGCCCACCACGCTCTTCATCTTCTCAAACATGGGGAACTGCATGGCGGTAAACGGCAGATTGCGGCCAGCCAGCGCCGCGTAGCCGCGCCACAGAGCGAGCGGGTTGGACCTGAATTTGGCGAGGGTTTGGAGCGTGGCGTTGGTGGGGGAGTTGGCGGGGACCATTTGGGCGTTTTGCTTGATGACTTCTGCCGGGGTGAGGATGGCGCAGGAGACGAGTTCGCCGAGGGAGGAGGCCGTGGCGTGGACTACTGCGATTGGGAGGATGCCATGGGGGGATGTTGGTGCTGTGTTGAGGCGGGTGAAGAGGGCTTTTGTGTGCTCGTAGGTGGTGAAGAAGGCTCCTGCTGCGGCTCATCAGCGCTGTGCTCCCATATAAATCTATAAATCATGTTGGGCAATACATGAAGGGAGCGTTGCTATAATGACGCTTCCAATGCCCTGGTACACGCCTCTAAACAGCGCGGCATTGGGCTTGCCTGTCGACGCAGTTGTGTAGAAGCGGGCATAGTCTGGAGACTGGATTCGGGTCTTGATGGTGTCGAGTGGGTAGACAAGCAGGTCAACCGTGAAAGCTGCGATTGCGCCCGCCTAGAACGCTATTAGTCCCTCGCTCACAACCATCCAGTTGGCATGACCTCATGATGGAGTATTCGGGCACGTACAATTAGAATATCAGAATGGGCATTCTCCGACATTGAAACTTGCGCATGACAAACGACAAACACGACTAGTATTTTTGTCGTCTGTTTTCACAGCATGCCACGATCGCCAGGGTCCAGCAGTAAATTATAAATGCAGACGTCACCGATAACACTCCGATACGCCGGCACGTCTTCACGTGCCCTCTCGTTCACTGCGCATACTCGGCGATCGTGCGATCGCCGTTGTCTTATCTGATGCGTCTCATGTGCGGTGCAACGACACGCTTACAATACCACGTTATCGATATTCGCGCTATCTGATGCTATCTGCAGCGGAAGCACCTTTTGATCTACCATCTAATACCTTTTCACGCGCCATGATACAGTTACCCGTGATGACGCCAAGGAAAAGGGTATATGTTCAGCCCGTCTTCTATGTTTTCCGCAAACACCGATCGAAACTCACCCAAAATCACATTCATAAGACATACTTCGTAAATCTGCCACCTAGGTGGTAAGGAGAGGGTCATCAAAGCTTCGTGTCTTGCCTTGGTATGTCGCTGAGCCTACGGAAGGGTTGCAGGGTGCCGTTCGTGCCGGCCCTGGCCCTTGCGGGCTGTGTAACGTTGCTGCTGCTCGCTGCGGCATTTGTGCTACTGGTGGCCCTGGCAGAGGAACTGCCGGTAGAGCTTGTGCGATTGTACAAGTGCGAGCTCATGAGCCAATGCAGCTGCATGCGCATGCTGTTGATGGCGGTATTAGTGCGCAGCATTTCCTCCTTGGCGCGTGCACTCTCGTTGAAGACCATCATGTTTGCGCGGCCTTCGAGCTCAGCCATTGCGTTGGTGATGCGCGAGACTTCTTCACGTAAGGAGTCGTGGAGTGTAAGGAGGTGGTGCACCTGTGAGTCAAAAGGCGGCTGGGCCTGTGCGGCCTCGTTGTCTTGTGCAGCGGGCGGAAAGGAGGCTAGCGGCAGGGCAAAGCCCGGCGTTGGGCTGGTGTCATTTGGATCCAGCGGGTCCGTGACGGGGAAGGACGCATCGTTTGAATTGGCGGGGTACAGCATGTTGGTGATGTTGGAGAGGCCGTCCTCGAGAATGCCAACCCTGCGAACCAAAGGCTCCATGCGCGCCTCGTTGCGCTCAATACGTGCTTGCTGCTCGCGGAAGTGGGGAGCCATTGTAGCCATGGGACACGATTGCTCATGGAGGAGGACACGGGCCCGCTCCTGCCTGAGGGTGCAGCCCACAATGGCGCCCTGGCACGAAATAACGTACTTGGCACAGTCGGTGTTGACATGGCTCTTGAGGTCCAGGCGAAGCACCTCCAGCGCGCACAGCGAGCACGAAGCCAGCCGGTTCGCACACGACTTGCGCTGGTGGTCGTCGAGATCCTTCTTCATCAGCGACGTGTGGCAGTGCTCGCAGCTCACCGAGTAGTGCAGACAGCCCTTGTGGTAGTCCTTCTGGGCAATGTGCAGGCGACACTCGCGCACCGGGCACTCGACGGGCGTGTACTCGCAATACAGCATCACGTGGTCGTGCACGTTGACGCGGTGGTCGACCCAGTCGCAGCCCGCGCGGGCATTGGAGCACCGCACCACCAGCTCGTCCAGCATGTGCTCGACAATCTTGGGCGCCGCGCGCACCTCCTTCTCCGGGTCGACGTGCAGGCGGCACGTGGGGCACGTCTTGCGCGCGGCGGGCTGGGGCTCCCACGCGTGGTGCAGGCAGTCGCGGCAGAAGTAGTGCTCGCAGGGCAGCCGGACGGGGCGGTCGAAGGGCGCGTGGCAGATGAGGCACACCAGGTTGGCGTCGGGCGCGGCCACATACTCGAGCGCGGCCATTTCGGGCGGCACCTTGACGATGCGGCTGCGGCGGCGCTTGGAGGACGGCGAGTTGGACACGCGCAGCGCCAGCGGCGAGGGACTGTCGGGAGGGCCACCGACCATGCGCAGCTCGGCCGGCGCGGCAGCCACGTCGGCGGCCGTCTGGAGGGGCAGGCTGCTGGCGCTGCTCGACGCCCGCGAACTCCGCCGGTCGTTGGGCGGAGGGATGGGCGAGGGGGCGGACATGGCGGTGGAGGCCGCAGCGGTGGAGACAAACGGCGGTCGGGGGGCGCGGCGAGGCTATGTTATATACCAGCAGCAAGGGGCGGCCGCCGCATAGGCAGAGACGAGACACAGGCACAGACACAGCCGTGGGCATGGGCGGCCTTCATATCTGGCGTTGTGCAAGAGCGAGACACTGGCTGTGCAGGTCGTCGTCACTTGCCCTGCCTCTCGGAAGCGCGCCGGCACCCGAGCCGCCGCGCCACCACCAACCACCACCGAACCCCCAGAGCACCGCATCCTCGCAACACCACCCGCACGCACACCCGCCCCGCAGACAGATCGCCGCCCGCCGCAATGGCAACCAGCCCGCCGCAGCTGTTCCTGCTGGCCGACCACATCAAGCTGTCCCTCCTCGAGCGCCAGCGCGCCCACGCCCTCAACGTCTCCTCCGCCGCCCAGGACAGCCAGATCTCGCGGTCCCTCGAGCAGCTGCGCACAGGCATCAGCGGACTGCAGTCCCAGGTACAGGACGTCCCCGACGAGTACGCCGCCCCCCAGCCAGCGCCTTCCCCCCAGCTAACATCCACCCCCTCCCCCAGCGCCATCACCTCGCAACTCCCTCGCCTGCACGCCCGCCTGCGCGACCTCACCACACAATTCGCCCACACCCCCTCGCCACCGCCCTCCCCCATCCCCAAACAACCACCCCCCCGCCAACACCCCCCAAAATCCGTCCGCTTCACCGACGCCCCCGATGCCGACGACAACGACCCCGGCCGCGCTGCCCTCTTCCCCTACCGCGACGACCCAGACCCAGACGCCGCGCCCGACCACGCGCACCTCGACAACCAGCAGATCCACGAGTACCACACCCAAGTCATGCGCGACCAGGACGACCAGCTGGACCAGCTAGGCGCCAGCATCGGCCGCCAGCGCGAGCTGAGCATGGCCATAGGCGACGAGCTGGACGGCCAGGTCCTGCTCTTGGACGATGTCGAGGAAGGCGTCGACCGGCACGCCGCCCAGTTTCGCCGGGCGAGGGGGCGGCTAGAGCGAGTGTCGCGGAAGGCGCGGGAGAATTGGAGCCTGGGCGTAATTGTGGGCCTGATTATCGTGCTGGTGTTGTTGATTGTGATTACCAAGTGAGCAAGGGGCGAGAAAGTGGTATGGGCACAGTAGACGCGTCGCTTTTGTTGCATGTATGGCGTTTGGAGTTGCATTGGTCATTTCTTCATTTTTCTTTTTTTTTACTGCTATATCATCCGTTCGCGATCTACATGGCACATGTACGGACGTCGATCAATTCATCAAGTGTGCGTATCACATTGTCTCGGAACAAATTCTGATCCAACGTGCGCGCAATCTCATTTAGAAGGGCGGCGCACAATGCCCAACGCCGCGTCGATACGACCAAGGGGAAATCTAATCGATGCTATGCGTATGCTGGCTCGTAATCATGCTGGCAGGAGCACGGAGGGTATCTCTAGGATATACAAATGAAATCGCTCTAGGGGGGGCTATGTGAGCATGAGGTCCATATAGGCACGTTGTAGAAAGGCGTCGGATCTGGTCAACCCAGTCCGCGCCATGTCCAGTAAAATAGTGGACAGAGTAAGCCATGTGGTTGTCGTGTTGAGTTTATAGCAGAGGTCACCGCAAGCCGATGACCTTTTTTGATTTGTCGTAGACTACGTATGTGATTGACACGGCCGGCACGACCTTGAGGAGATTTGGGGTTAGGCCTTTGAAGAGTCCTCGGAATCCTTCGCCCTGTATTGTCTGTCTTGTGACATCTACGATTCCTGTGTAGGTTCTCGGATGAAGCACGGTGCCTTGGCTTTGTAGCCGCGTCCTCAATACGTTCAGGGGGTATACAGCGCTTGCTCCAAAGGCTCCGGAGAACCCGCCAATGGCTGCCGTCATGAAGCCACCTGGCTCAGCATCTTGCTCGTGACAGCCGAGGCGCTTCGCATTGCGCTGGGCAATGGCGCGCTTCAAATACTCAAACGTGCCTAGGTCGAGAGCCGCATAGGGAAATATTCCAAAGATGCCCATAGGCAGCCCACGGTAGTAGGCAGCAACGCCGCCCTGAGCCCACATCTTCTTTGCAGTGGCAATTATGAGACGATTTCCATGCAGACCACCAGATACAGTTTCGCATTGCATGCGACTTTGGCGTATTAGTTAGATCAATGATACGAGGCAATCTTACTCACAACTTCAGGGTATCAATAGGATAAACAGCAAACTGAGAGACCATTCCTGCGAGGCCACCGGCAACAAATTTGGACCAGGAGTGGATGGTTGCTGGATCATTGTGGCCCTCGATCTTGGCAAAGACGCGTTTCGCAGCCTCATATGAACCGAATTTGATTGCGGATTCAGGCATCACTTTAATCACGTTGAGGCCGTTGCCTAGCATGCATAAATAAAGGCCACTCCACGCTCCAAGAGTACTCACCGGCATACATGCTGCGCATTCCCCCTGCTTGCCACAGCTCCTTCGTGGCGGCAGCGAGCGGCCTCCAGGCATTCAGCGCGGCTCTGAAGATGTTTCCTGATTTCACTGTGGCAACAGCTCCTTCCGCTGCGCTCGTCTGGGCGATGAGGTACACTTTTAAACGGTCGAGGGGCGCAGTTGAGGTGCGAGAAACAATTCCTGCAAGACCTCCCGCCACGAAATAGCCTGTATGGGGGACACAAGCAATCAGCACGGCTCCTAAGCTTTCTAAAAGCCCCGTGTGAACCTCAGCGAGAGGAGCATCAAGCCCCTCTGCGCCTTCAGAACGTGGCGGGAGTGGTTGCGAAATTGCGAGACTCGGAGCAGGTGATGAAGCCATTTCCAAAGCGGCGTTATAATCTGAAGGAAAGGAAGTATAGGGTGGCGTTCTCGCTATAAGGAAGAGAGAGCCGAAGAAATAGTGAAGAAAACGCTGTGCTGTACCTAAACCATGGATGGTATCGTCGCTAATCAGGACGTCACCCTCGGGATTTACTTTCATAGTCGCTGAAAAATAAGACATGACCGCATGGAGATTGGGTGCGCTGACAGGTATAAATAGAAGAAAGTCCCTGTTTCGGTCAGCGGCGCGCTTGATCGTTGTCATTTGGTGGTTGACTCGATGCAAAACCACGGTCGCGAGTCTCAGCAAGACATATCTGGATTCGGCATAGACGCTTGACGCGAACTTGCCATGCCACATTCTGTCCTCTGAGCAACGACCTACAGCCAGCCGAGTGCAACCCGATCCATTGGCAAACATACCGCCATTCTTCAAAACTGATATGTCCATCATTGTTCGTATCTACTTCCGTAAAGAAGTTGTCCAAGCTGCTGTTGGGGACAGCCAGCCCAGCGCGACTGAGCGCGGTGCGCAGCTCAGCTTTGGATAGTTTGCCGTCATTGTTATGGTCGATGCTCTTGAACAGTGCCAAGAGCTCTCTTTCGGTCTCTTCTACAAATGTCCGGAATTCTATGGCCTGCGTCAGTGACCACCATTGGGGCGGCACAATCGCAATGGGTAGAGCCAACCATTGTATGAAATATGTCCATTGCCATCTGTATCAACAGCCTTCATCACCTCGCCCAGGAGCTGGTCGGCATTTTTCAAGGCTGCAGTGTCCGCTTAGCCAACAACATGTATATGGTCAGGCCGGCCTTACGATGGTCCAGCTTGCGCAGCCCCTTTTTCAAGGCTGCCAGATCCAAATGGCCCTGTTTGCGCGTATCGAGAGTAGCCCACAATTGGTCTACCCGGGCGTCCGCGACGCTTGCGCTATTCGTGTCCATTGTGCAGCTGGCTATCTTGGGTCTATCATGACTGTGGGTCTTGGCGCGAGAAGTATGGCGGCTCTCGACCTTGGGTAGATGCAACGCTGGAGATATGAGCGAGGGTGCAGGTGAGGCCCATATGTTCGGCGTGGGGTGCGAGTATGAGGTCAGAGGATGGCTAAGAGTTGCTGGCTTTCCGAAAAAAGGCTAGCCGGTAATCATCGGCTAGTACCTGATTGGCTGTAGCACTCCTTCCCATGACAGCACGAGTTACCGTCCTCAACCAGCACCTCCATCCCGTCGCTTGAAGTAAACACCCCCTGGGCAGGGCCAGTCACGGTATCAGGCCTATCTTTTCTTTCCTCGATAGCGCTTTTTCGGCATTTCATTGGGAACTGTGTAGGCTATAACCATCGAATCTTCGTGTCGTAGGCAACATCACTCAACCCTGTTGGCATATGCGCCCAGGCGGCACGCTCGATTTGTTTGATTCTAATCCTATCAAAAGTGTTACATCGCACTGTTGAGATAGCTTAGTATGCGCTCTGAGCGCCTCTATTGCTAGTTATTGGGTATTAGGGCATTTACGCCACATTCGGTCGGGTGTATCAAATTTGTTTGCAGCTGTAAAGAACTACATCATTTGCATCAACACCCAGGGTCCAAAGATAAGGGGTAATTACTCCAATACCACACCAGCCTGATCTGGAATCTGGCGCCCAGCCGACCGCTTCCAGCCCACAGCTTCAACAACGCACATGGCTTCTAGCTACTGGGAGTCAACACAACGCAAGTTCTGGACATTTACCAAACAACAGCTGGCCCAGGAGCGGAAAAAAATCGAAGATGGAGAGCGAAATCTGGTCAACCTGTATCCCCTGCCAGATAGGAGACATCTGAGCATTTACTTCTACCACCGTAAGTATGCCAGATACCATACGAGACATCCATTGATTTTTTCAGAACTCACCAAGATGGCAAGACCCCTAGGCATCCGGCAACAGGCTCTAGCTACAGCTCAGGTCTACGTGCGGCGGTTCTATGCCAAGGTTGAGATCCGAAGGACCAATCCTGCGCTTGTGCTTGCTACTGCGCTCTACCTGGCCTGTAAAATGGAAGAGTGTCCACAGCACATCAGAATGGTGCTTGCCGAAGCCCGTCACTGTTGGGGTGCGTGAGCTCTAGTCAAATGCGTACAGGGCTGACTGACATTCGTACAGACACCTCTTTCAACGATATATCTAAGATCGGAGAATGCGAATTCACGCTCATATCCGAGATGAACTCGCAGCTCATCATACATCACCCATACCGCAGCATCGCAGAGCTGCAGACGCTATTTCAGCTGACGGCAGAGGAGAACGCTTTAGCCTGGTCGATCATCAACGATCACTATCTCACAGATCTTCCTCTTCTGCACGCTCCACATGTGATTGCCATCACCGCAATGTTCCTAGCCGTAGTCCTCAAACCAACTCAGAGCGGTATTCAGTTGAACGCGGCAGGAATGACCACAGCTCTCCAATCACTAGGAAACGCTCGAGGCGCGCCCCAAGGGACTCAGAACAGAGTTCAGAAGCTAGTAGACTGGCTAGCGGAGAGCAGTGTTGACATCGAAGCAGTTATCGAGTGCATGCAGGAGCTCATATGTCTCTACGATGTGTGGGAGAATTATACAGATAAGACGTGTAAAGATCAAATTGCGAAGTTTGTCAAGGCAAGAGGACTGGACAAATGATGTATAGTAGCGCAGATGAAATGATGTACCGAACAAGCAATGGTCGTTGCTGGTAGGCCATGGGTGTGCCTGGAAGGAAGTCACAAGCAATATGTCAAGCCTTGAGGCGTGACGAAGATTCGGAGAGACGCGAGTAAACAAGCCCCATAGCACGTAGCCTCAAACAAGACAGAGCTTTGGTTTGCAATGCCGCTGGCGAGAGACGAAACAAGATCCATCACGAGGCCGCAGTCGGTCGGTGCACAGCATGATATGGTGGCCTGCGCCACTAGTGACAGAGATGGGAAACAGCACCGCCATGCAACAAGCTCAACCGCAATATGGATGTTGAGAAAGGGTGGTCAGCACTCAAAGCAGTAAGCGGCCCGATGGCGCGCTCGACAGAATTCGGAGGTGCAAGTGCAAGCGAAGCGACAGGCCCTCGCATAGATTGAGCCATGGGGACACGCGCGCCTCCTTAGTGGGGAGAGGATGAAGTGAGGCGTTTCGAGGGCAGAGATGAGCGTTCATGCAACGAGGCTTGGCGTTGTTCCAGGGCTGTTTGCGATGCGTGGACCGAGCTCGGTTGAGTCGCAAGGGTGGAGATGCCGACGAGAGAGGACGCCCAGATTTGCAGGTGGCATGTTCATCTCGAGATGGACGCACCCAAGGCGGCGAGGGATGGGTGGCAGCGACTCAGCAAGCAACGGGAGGCGGGGCGCGTCGGGCTAGCTAAATTTGGGGCGGCTCGCTTGTGCCCATTGGCCACCGTTCGTGCCGCGGCCAGGGCCGGGAGACGTCACGCACGACTTGACCACGGGACAGGATGCCAAACACAAGCACGTCTGGACGAGCATGGCAACGACGGGGGCCCGGGCGCAGTAGGGTTGCCCCAAGATCAGCGAGTTCACAGTCCCTGGAGTGTGACCTTAGGCCATGCAGCCAAGCGCGGGCAGGGTACAGCTGCTGCATTCCAGAACCGCCTGGGAGGCTGGACGAGGAAAGGATGGGCGCGCATCCGCAGGAACTTGCCACCAGCCGACCGGGCAACCCTCCACGACGCAGCGCCGACCCTGGTGCTGGCTGGACGGCACTGCCTGTGGGCCGGCTGGAGATGGGCACTTGGACGAGTTGGCACGCCCCTGGGGCCTCCCTGGCGCGCAGCGAGCACGCAGCAAGCACGCAGCAAGCAGCAAGCGGCGGTCAAGGCGAGTGGCTTGCGGTCACCAGCCCACACCCCATCTGCGCTGGCTGGCAGGCCTAGCGGGATAAGCGTTGTTTGATAATGCGCCGCCTTGTCGACGGCCGGCCGGGGTGCAGGGCCATGGACAACGGACGGCCGTCCAAACCGCACAGGCAGCACAGCAGCAGCACAGCAGCGGCCCAGGGCGCCAGATGGGAGTGGTTGCACAGAGCCCAGTGGTTGCGAGCCGCACCAGAGGGCGGCGGAAGCGCTCAGGACAGAGAACGGGAGCGCTTCTCGTGCTGGCCCGTCTGGCAGCAGGGCACGCTAGGCCCGGAGCGGCTTGGGCGGTGGCAACGTGCATGGCCGCGACACCAATCAGCGCAGCGAGACCCACCCGCGACGCACGGACGGCCTGGGAATCCAGGTGGTAGGTGCTGGCCACCGGGCGCCTTCCTTTTCATCCCATCCCAACCCTCCGAGTCCCATCCTCTCTCTGCTCTGCCCCAGCATTCAACATCTACCCAGCCTCGCATATCCATCGCATCACAGCTCTTCTAGTTAATACCCCCCGCTTCGCACCACCTCCACACGCACCACCCGCACCCGCTCCCAGACCTGCTGACACCGCCCCGGACCAATCTCGCCCCTTTGTTTGTCTTGTTGTTGTCATCGCGGGCCCTCGTCTCGACCCCTCCTCAACAACACCCACACCACCCATCCAAACTGCCTTCAGCCTCCCTGTAGCCATGTCGCAGTTCTTCAACTACGGTGGGCAGCACCAGCAACAACACCACAATGCCCACACCCACAACCACCACGGCGGCCGGTCGCGGAGGGCGCCCCGGATCTCGGCCCAGCAGAGCCACAAGCAGTTCCGCCAGGTGCGCACGCCCAAGGAGTTCCACGTCGAGCCGCCCACGACCATTGCCTTCAAGCGCGACTTCGAGGCCGCCCGTTCGTTTGATATTGAGGACGACGAGATGTTCTGTCCCTTCCATCTGCTCACCGAGGACGATGTAAGTTGCTCGGCCCGCGATATTTGCCACCCGCACTTGTCGAGTACCGCTGCAACGCGCGCTGACCCTGCACCAACAGCTCCAGTCCATCCACTCGTCTGGCTCTGACCGCTCGTCGCTGTCAAGCGGCTCGCCTGAACAGTCTCCTCTCCAGCACCAGCTCCAGCCTACTCCGTCTTTCGTCTTGTCCTCTGCCCCCAACCCATACACGCCTGTCGGATTCCAGCACAACAGCTCCTCGCAAACAAAGCTTCACCAGCCACTAGCCCAACGCACCCGCAACGCCATTCCAATAGTAGACCCCTCGACACGCGCTGTTGCCAGCCCACCACCCTCTGTCTCGCCAAACCGACAGATGCAGCAACAGTTCATGCAGCGCGGTCGCTGGTAGAGCCTTGCAGGCACGAGGCCAAGCGTTCTATTGGGTATTGCGGCATCTTCCGTTGCCAGGCTAGTGGCTATTACATGTTCCAGGATTTAATTACCTTCTCCCTGATATCCTCTGGAGGATCATACGTCTATACTATCGACTCTCCCCTGTACAAATCTACGATATCTCATTCGACATCTTGGGAATACCACTCGACTCGGCCACGGCGTTGCTCCGAAGCGAAATATATTCTCGTATAGAACGCATTGGTCTCTTGTCTTTGAGCGCTAACGCATTCACGGCGGCTTGCACACACGGTGTTTTGGGTCATCTATCATCAGCGTATTAAAGAGTTCAGAAAATTCGTGCTGCAGGCAAGGGTTGTCTGCAGCGTTAGTTAGTGTCTTACATTACTGCCGTCCGACAGCCTCTCGGGCTCCATGAGGGTAGATTTCATTTGTGCGGTTGGTCATGCTTCTAGCGGTCGGTATATACCATTGGGGTAACTTTCGAAGCGGTCTTGTCTTACGGTTTAGGGTGCATGCGTCGGCTTGTCTATCAATAACTGTATGACGCTGGGATGATTCTACGCAGTCAATCGGCGCAGGGTTTCGTTGGTTTATTTTCATTGTACGAGGATTTATATGATCCGGCGGCGAGCGGTTCGGGCGATTTTGATTCCATGTTTTGGTCTATCTTTCCTCTAGGAGCTGTTCTCCCCATACATTACACGCCTCTGCTGAGGGCAGTGAGTTATCTTAGGATACAGAATCGCAACTTATTCACAAGATTATGAGAACCTGCTTGCGTGATGAGACGAGCTGAGCAGCTTAACCTACATACTCATGGTATTGACTGACCCGTACCTCGAGCGGGGTAAACAACAAACACGGCCTCCAAACCGGCCCTTAAACCAGCCCAGCGTCTCACTCAGCTCTCCAGAAATTGGCTGGCCAGGGGTCAAGACCAAAACGGCTCGCGGGGCCACGAAATGCAGGCACACCTCGCCACAGCCACGAGGCTATGCTCGACCCATGGTAGATAGTAGGCATCGCCACGCCACGCCCCGCTGCCAATGCATCAATGCCGCTAAGTAGAACCAACTTGATCTGGTCGACTACGTGCGTGCATGTATGGTGGAAAATGGAGTTTACCTAGGTGGCCTAGGCAGACCCGTGGTCCGCAATGACCGCAGGTGACGTAATCGGTTCCACCCTCTCCCTCTCTCTCTCTCTCCCTACCTCCATCTCCGCCGGCCCCCACCCCCCTCCCCCTCCCCTCCCAAAAAAAGAGCAATCTGTTGTTTTCCCAACCAACAAACTTTTACCCAACCACACAAAAACCCATCGAGAAAAGAAACAATGCCCTCCCCCAAAGAAGCCCTCATCGCGACTATGCGCGCTACACGCGCCAATTTATTTCCTGCGCTGGAGCGGCGCGCGGGATTGCATCAGAGCGGCGCGAGGGCCGCGGGGAAGGAGTCTTCTTTACGTATGTATCCCTTTTCCGTGTATTAGGGGGGGAAATGGAAAGTGGGACCGGGCAATACAGAACTGGGCTGATAGTATTTTTTTTTTATACAAAGACGACGAGGGCCGCTCAGCGGAAGTAGAGAGCAAGAAGGAGGAGCAGTTGCGGAAGCGAAAGGAAGGGAAGGGCCATTGGGAGGGGGCGTTGGCGAGCGATAGCGAGAGCGCGGTATGTTTTTTTTTTTTGTCGTCCAATCCGCGTTTTGAGGAGAGGTTGGATGCATGGGGGCTGACGGGGACCAGATCAAGGCGGATCGCAACGAGAGCGGAACGGACACGCAGGCACAAATCAAGAAGTTGCAGGACGAGGCGAAGAAAGTGTAGAGCCTTTGTGGCACAAAAACATTGGGAAACGCGGGCGGAGGGTCTGCTCTGCGGACCAACGGCGTTTTTTTTCATGAGTAGCATCAAAATCAACTCGCCACCTATGGGACTTTTTCGACAATGGACCGTGTTCCCGCTTGTGAGGTTGGATGTGTCTGGTGGAGATGTGGAGGTGATTGCTAGCTTGGGATGAGCTGGCGAAGACCCACTCTGGACAGCAGGTGGTACACCGCGTTTGCTACACCGCGTTTTTGGAGCCGCATGGTGATATGGCGATATTGTTGGGGTTGTATAGGCGTAGCGTGCGAGGCGAGATGCGTGTCAGTGCAGAAGGAGTGTTGGTTTTGGGAGGGTTTTGGCCTGGTACATATGTGTGCTGGATCGTGGTTTGATAGAGTGGTGTATGCTTTCATTATTCTTCATCGTTTTTTTTTTAATGCTGGAGGGTTGCGTATGTGCACGCCGCCCAATCCCTTGATCATTTACATGATTACGATATAAAGAATAACTATAACCCCCAAAACCCGACGAATAATTCCCCCAAGGGCGTAGTCTGTATTCCACATATACCACAAACAAACCCACCACTTCAAAGGCCAACCGGGATATCGAGAGAAAAAACAACCCCACGCTCCCATCCTTCCACCTCATCTCGCCAAACCCGCACCGTTTCCCCCCCGCCAACCAAACTCAATCCCAACCATAAACATATCCCTCACCCCCTCATCCCCACTCATCTCAATAAAGTCCCTCACACTCAACCCCAGCCCATTCCTCACATCCACCGCTCCACCCTCCCAATACATGACATCAAACACCTCCACGCGCCCCCTCGCAACAGCATGGTGCAGCGGTGTCCACCCCTCGCCATCAACATGGTGCACGCTTGCCCCCGCCCTCAAGAGCGCAAACGCGATTTCCGCACTGGCACACGCACACAGCGGCGTGCGGCGCGCGTCGTCTTGTGCCGAGGCGTCGGCGCGCTGTGCGAGGATGGCGCTGGCGGTGTCGACGAGTGAATTTTGCGCAGCGATGTGCAGCGGCGTTTGGCCTTGAGCGTCTCGAGCGGCGAGGTTGGCGCCGTGGTAGATGAGGGATTGGGCGGCGGGTTCGTTAGCGGCGGCGAGGGCGATGTGGAGCGGGGAGCCGTGGGCTGGGTTGGGGAGGTTGATGTTTGCGCCTGCTTGTATGAGGTGTGTGATGAGGTCTGGGGAGCCCCTTGTGCAAGCGAGGGCGAGGGGTGTGTAGCCTTTGTCGTCTTGGCCGTTGATATCGTGGCGATGCCATGAGAGGATTTTAGGGACAAGGTGTGTCATGCCATGGCTGGCGGCTATGTGGAGCATTGTTTGGCCGGCATGGAGGGGGCGAGTGACGACAGTTGCTCCTAGTATTAGGAGGTGGAGGGCTATGGCTTCGTTTCCTTGGATGGTGGCCCATGTTAGTGGTGTGCCGGCGTCGCCTCCTGCGATGTCGATGTGCATGCCCTCGTTGATGAGGAAGTTGATGACTTCGAGCTGGCCACCTGACACCGCAGCATGGAGGGTGCTGTGGTAGTTTACGTCTCTTACGCTGATTTTTGCTCCTCTTTCGATAAGGAATGAGAGCATGGAAGTGCCTCGTTGACACTCAAGGAAAAAGGGTGTTCGGCCCTGAGCATCTGCTGCGTCAATTTCGAACCCCCTTTTTAAGAGTATATCGATCAAGTCTTTCAGTCCGTGCCGCACAGCAACGTGGATAATTGTCGAGTCATCTTCGGACTTGTCGTTTTGTATATCAAGGTGGTGCTCCAGCATCCGGAAAGTCAGGATTTCACCAACGCCATGGTCCCATTTAGTATAATGGTCTAACACATAGTGGAAAGCAGTGGCCTCAATTACACTTCCTGCCATGAGCTTACACCGCCCTGACTGGAGAAGTGCGTCGATCACCGACGTGTCTCGGTTGATGTCTTGGTCTAGGCGATGCAGTGCTTCGCCCAAAGGATGAATCTTGCAACCATCGATGCTCCGCCCGTATAATGTAGGATCACCACCTCGCATCAGCAATAGTTCCACTAGTTGGACATTATTCGTCGTAACGGCGAGAATGAGCGGTGTCATTCCTTCTCTGAGGTGCTCATTCGGATCAAGCTCGTTATTGAGCAATTCTTCGACCAGGTCTAGTCTCTGATCTAGCACCGCAGCGTACATCATATTGGACATCGCGTAGGGTTCAATAATGTCGCCGCCTTGTTCCAGTATTTGGTTGATATTGTCGGCATCGATCGAGAAAGTGGATATAATGTTGGCAGGACACTGTGCAATGGCGATTTCAAGAGCCTTGGTTTCTTGTGGGTAATCGCTTCCGCCTAATGCCTCAAGTATAATACCTATTGTGTCAGCGTGACACTCTCTAAGTGCGATATCAAGTGCTGTGTCTGAGCCATTACTTGCAATACTCAGATCGGCCCCATTTTCGATTAATATCTGTACCACATCGGCGCAGCCAGTCGTGGCAGCAGCATTGACTGGGGTAACACAGTGCCCTTCATTTTTGCAGTTCACGTCCGCGCCCTCGTCGAGAAGCAACTCAACGATTTCTATGTGTCCTTCGGAGCTTGCTTGGTACAACGCACCTACCATGGTCAACTAATAAGAACAAATTGTGGCTAGACATAAAAGACTTACTATAACCTGTATCATCGCAACTGTCGACATCAAGCCCCTCTTTTAGCAAGTATTTCACCGTTTCCTCATGATCGTTGCGAGCTGCCAAAATCAAAGCGTTTTGGCCGCCCCGACATCGATGGTGTAAATCAGCTCCTTTGGCTAAAAGAAGACTCACAATAAGAGTCTGTCCGTGTTCGGCCGCTAAAAGCAATGCTGTTCGGCCTCCCCAGCACGTTCTCTCCATATCCATACCGTGGGTGACGAGGAAGTCGACTGCATCTATTCGGCCAGATCTAGCTGCCCAATGAAGGGCGTTGAAACGGCCATCGTCTGTGCTAGGGTATAAAGCTGCACCGAAATCTAATAAGAGCTTGATGAATTGTGGTGCTCGCGCTAATCCCATGGCTGCATATACAAGCGGTGATTGCATATCAACTTGTTGATGCACACTGACCCCTTGTTCGAGGAGAAACCTTGCAGTTTCTAACTGATCTTTGGTAATAGCAATGACGAGCGGGGTTTCTCCATTTTCCCTTCTCCGCCCAATGGCCAGGCCGAGGTTTTTGTAGGCCTTGATAGTCTCGATATCTCCATGTGCGATCGCATCATAAAAGTATCCAAATTCTTCCGTGGAGGATGAAGAAATGTTGTTTATGATTGCTTGCTTGGTATCTTCTTCACCTAGGTCCGCATTTGGGGTCAACACTGTTGGGCCCGAGTCGCTATCACCAACATCTTCGACCTGGGGTACAATCTCTTCTGATATGTCCTCCTGGTAGGTTTCGTCGTCTTCGCCAATGTCGGATAATCTTGTGGGATGATGATTCTTTTGAATATCCGTGTAATAAGATGAAAATGGGACAGCTGAGGTGACATAAGTAAGACGCTGTGCATCGTTGTTGACGGCTGATGATGACTCTATAGTTATTTGGGGCATTGCGAGGGGCGCTCGCTTTGTTGTGGTCTTCTCAGCTACCTAGGCTCCACACACTACCTAGCTAGATGCGCTGATTACAGATGCAACCCCCTAGAAGATGGTCATGTAAAGGAACTGAGGAGAAAGAGGTTCCTTCCAGGCTTGCAGTCTCCATGATCCGCCAGGCAGCAATCACGTATCGCGGCGATAAGGCTCCGGTGGAGGACACGGCAATGCAGTTGTCCTAACCGCATTGGCCAGGCGAGGCGCATTATCCAGTCCTGGAGTTCAGCTCCAATGGATCCCTGTCCATACCCTTCCATCCATCATCAGCCCTGGTGGTGGGGCATTTGTGGCGCAAGCCGTCGTCTGCATACCAGCAAAGCCTTGCAAAACAGCTGCATGTAGGAATAGATGCGACGGCATAATCTCCTTGGCCTCAGATATTGCTGGGAAGTGATAGAGAAATGCAGCAACCTTGTGCGCACGACTGGTGGACCCCTCATGACGTAAGATGTGGCGCTATCTGCACCGCCGCCGCCTGCCCGTCAAGTAAACAGCTGACTTGACGGTGCCCAAGCGATGCAACTGCAAACTTCTGCTTCCTTTCCGTAACATCACCCCACCTGTTACTTTTCACTCATAAAACACCATGGGGGTGTCTTCCAAGTATCTACTGCTGGTCGCGATCGCGATCCTGGTCCTGCTACCCACTCAAGCTGAAGCTTTTGGCGCGGGGAACATTGCGTCCATCTCCAAAATTGAAGGCCAGAACTGGCGTCATGGAGATATTGAGGATATGCTCGCCACCGTGGCTTGCCTCAAGGGCCACAAGTGGAAATCGCAGATGATCAAGGTTCGATAGACTTCCACTGTGTAGCCCGAGTTGTAACTGACTCGAAGGCAGCGCGTATACTTTGGCAATTGGCTTCGAGATTATTCACAGGTGCGTCTGCTACTCATGAGGCGGCTGAAAGATTGCTGACATCAGCAGGCTGTCGACACTGCAACCCTCGCAAAAGTGCAGGCTGAGACTATTCGCGTTCTTGTCTGGGTATTGTCGTTCATGTCTTTTGGTTATGCGACTGGCGAGTTTGAAGTCACTGCTGATCGCCTTGGTGTCTACCGGCCCGAAGAGCACATTGATAACCCCAAAGACTATGCCGATAATGTGGACGCGAGGAAATTTGATCCACGGCTGCGACCTCCTGTATCGGAAGCTGAACTGGCTGTTGATCCACAGACCGGAATGAAGAATTATATAGCAAACGAACAGGGAGGATGGGCAACATCCACTGGCTATGTCAAATTCTCCTTCGCCCGAGCCATCCACTTTGGCCGACTGTACACACATGGTTCATCCGGCCAACGTGGACGAGAAGAAGACCTATCAGAAGCCCTTCGTTGCTTAGGCCAAGGGCTGCATTGTCTTGAGGACTTCGGCGCTCATACTAACTACACCGAGCTGGTGCTGCGCGAGCTTGGCTATCGCGACGTCTTTGCTCATGTTGGAACGCAAGCTGGCATCACCCTCAATGGTAAGCATGTCTATCCGCTTGTGACTGGCACTTTTGGCGGAGTCGACTTCTTTCATTCGGTTTTGGGTGAGGCAACCGATCATATTACTTCGTCTGAAATCGACGAGGTAAATACCGCGCTTGTGGATGCTGTATCTACCAATACCACAGGCAAAAGAGGACCCGGTGGCGAAAGCCCTGCATGTAGTGGGCTTATTGATGCCCTTGGCAAGGTTCCAGGCACAGGACATCTGATCCAAGAAGCCCAGTCCTTGCAGGCTGCATCAGATGCCCAAGCTGCCCACAATGTCCGTTCCGGAGGATATGATAACTACGGCTCTCGCGCTGGAGGATATGACGGCTATGGCTCACGTGCTGGAGGACAGGGTGGCTATGAGCAAGTTCCCACATTTGATGCGCCTCCAGGCTCGGTTGGTGGTCCTCCAGGACCCAATATTCCAGGGACAGATACCGATCCTGCAACCATCATCCCCAAGATCTACCCCATCTTGGTATTCAGGGACAATGTTGTTCGAAGCATATCTGCGATTATTTCCAAGATCCCTGGTCTGGAAAAGCTCATCGAGACCATTACTGAGCGTGTGACCCTCTTTGTGCTGTCACTTCTGGCACCATTCATCTTGCCCATCATCAAGAGCGCATCGGCACAGCTCAAGAGCGGCTCATCTGCAGTCATCGATTCAGCAGCTAAGCATCAGTTTGAGGTCTGGACAATCCCCACCTCTACCGACCCAACGCACAGTATGCTCTCCAAGGATCATTTTTCTAACGTTCTCAACGAGCCCGCCGGCCAAGTCGCTGTAGCTATCCTTCAGTACGTCGCTCCTCGTGTGATTTACGCCTGGGACCATCCAGATGTGCCTGTAGATCAAGTCTTGAATGATTGTATGCGTGTGTTCCACCACCCATCCCTTCGAGACAATCGTTGCGAAGTCCACGTCAACATGTTTGAAGTCGTGAAGAAATGGGCACACAACTACCGCGGCAAGGATCTTAATAGCATTCTCAATTCCGATGCCGTTCGGGCAGGCAAAAACCATAGTGGTGAACATGACCATTCTCACGGCGCAGCCACCCACGGAGCAGCAGGTATTTCGGGATTCTCGAGCCATGGAGGCAGCCATGGCAGCAGCAGTCATGGAGGCAGTCATGGAGGCGGCCACAAACCGTCATCAAGTGGCGGTGGTGGTCTCCTTGGCTCTGTTGCCGGAAATCTTCCTGGTGGTCTAGGTAGCGCCTTCAACAAACTCAACCTTGGCGGCGGAGGCCGAACCCGTGAAGCTGGAGACGACTTCGATGCATCAGCTCCTCCATATCAAGCACCTCCTTCTCCCCAACCCTCCCAGTGGGGCAATTTTCAACCATACCAATCCTCATATGCCGGCGAAGGCTACCAGCCTCCTGCGGAGTACAGCCATGCCACGCCGTCAGGTGGCTATGGTTCGGGCCAGGGACAGTACTCGGGTGGTTATGGTGCAGAGCCGAGTTATACGGTTCCTACTGCGTATCAGCAAGGCTACGAGAACTATGACAATACTGGGCCGGGAGGATATGGTCAAGCTCCTCCACAGCACCAAGCCGCTCCTCAGCATCAAGCCCCTCCTCAGCACTCGCCCACGGGTGGGTATTCGTATGATCAGGATACATCTTCCGGAAGCGGAGGAAGGAAGTGGGGTGGAGGTGGTGGGAACGCGGCGTGGTAAACGGTTTAGGCGGTCCTTTGAATGTATCTGGCGGGATGCGACGGAGTAGGAGGCAGTTTCCTGGTCTTAGTTTGGAATGGATCGAACGAGCAATGTTTGCGAGACGAAAGACTGCAGCCGTTGCCTACCATAGCAATTGATAATATTCGATGCAATAGAGTTGAGATTCTTTGTATTCCTCTTGTCTCCAATCTTCATCTACCACATACCAACCTCACTTCAAACGTGACTACATGCGCTGAAGATGGAAAATCCGCTTGCTCAAAGTCAAAATATATGCCCAAACGCCTGTTCGGCATGCCAGCGTGTCGTAAAGGTTTTGTTTAAAACGGGCCATATTGGTACATTACAGTACAGGTATATATCATAAGAGGAATCATTTTCGTTGCCATCAGGACCATTTCAATCAACGCCTACTCATTGATCTTGGCCAGAAGTTCGTGGTCGCGGAAAAGCGAGTACTCATCCTCGCCGACCTTGATAGGGCTACCACCAAACTGCACTCTCATTAGCACTTGCACACAAACAGCCCGGCTCCCAAGGACATATAATGGCAATGCCGTCCACGTACCTGGGGGATCAAGACCTTGTCACCTGGCTGGACGCTTGGGGCGATGCGCTTGCCCTCTCTGTCGAGTGCGCCGGGGCCGACGGCGAGGACTTTGGCTTCGTTGAGCTCTTTGACGGCGGTCTCGGGGAGGAAGATGCCGGTTGCGGTCTTGGCCTCGGGCTTGAGACGCTGCACGAGGATGCGGTCGAGGAGAGGGGCAATGGAGCGGATCGACTTGATGGCAGACTGGTATTGTGCATTAGCTGTTGAGTCTAGGAGATTGCCGTGGGGGGGCTGCCGAGCTTACCATCTTGATATGAAGAGGCTGGTGTAAAGATGGAACCGGGTTATGGAATTGGAGGAATTGGACGCGAGGGCGAGAAGTTGTTTGTGCTTGGGACCTCCAGAGAAATTTCCAGAATGGCAGGGGTCTGTGCGTTGGCTGGAGAAACGCAAACCTCGGAACGTGCGGCGAGTCGTGCTTCCGATCGATCATGAGCATTCGCCGTGTATTTCCCTCTCTGGTCATTCTTTAGGCTTCAAGGCTCTTTCCGTCCATCTCTACGGGTGCGTTCAATGCTACGGCGCTGTATATGTGGAGAAGCAATGTCCTCAGGCTGAGGAAATGTTCCTCCACTGGCCGTAGATGGTATGGCTCTGGAAAGAGTTTGCCAGTTACTGAGGGCGAGTTCGAAGATGCCTTGAAGGGTTTGCTACCCTGGAAATGGGATGTAGGAAATAAAGCACCGCTAGGTATGTGAAGCACCGTACGTTATAAGAGCCAGGATTGAACGTAACATCAGGTTTCGCAATCAGCGGCGGAGTTGATTCTATGGCACTTGCTTTTCTATATTATAGAGCTAAAGAGATCAATCAACTCCTGCCACAGGCTCATGGCTTCATCGTGGACCACAAGGCACGCCCGGAAAGTACAGAGGAAGCAGAATGGGTGGCCGAGCAATTACGGACGAGGTGTAAGCTGGGACTAGGATTATCCTCTTATTCAGGTTACTAATTGAATTAGTTAGTATGAAAGCCTCGATCCTTACGTTGGCCTGGCCAAAGGAATGCCACCCAGGCGAATCGGAGCGATTCGAATCAAACGCGCGCATACTTCGTTACCGGGTCCTAGGCAGAGCATGCAGGGACCGCAATATAAAAGCCATTATGGTAGCACATCATGGCGACGACCAGGCCGAAACAATTATGATGAGAATGGCCAACAACAGGCTGCGGACAGGCCTCCAAGGTATGCAGAGTGTAGAATGGATACCCGAATGTGAAGGTATTCATGGCGTCTATCATAGTGATAGAAAGCCGAGGACCGACGCCCGCACCAACATCCCCTTTCCTATCGAAAGAGGCGGAATCAAGATCCTGCGACCGCTCCTGGCTCTGGAAAAGTCGCGGCTGATCGCAACGTGTGAACAGGCAGGTGTTCAATGGGCCGAAGACAGGTCGAATCAAGATCCGACACTGACATCGCGCAACGCCGTTCGCCATATATACAACAATTACAAGCTACCGGAAGCGCTGAGTATTCCATCGCTAATTAAAACCTCTCTGTACATGCAGAAGCGTGTTGCGGGCCACCTTGTGCATGGCAATCGGCTGTTTGAGCAGTGCCTAATAAAATTGGACATTCAAACAGGAGCTCTGATCGTTCGCTTTCCGCCCTTCTCTTCGCTGCTATCCCGGCTAATTGAGACTGAAGCCGACAAAGCTGAAGCCAAGAATACTGCATATTGCTTGATCGAGCAAGTTGCGGATCTTGTGACGCCCAGATTCAAGTCTGCACTCGGCCAGCTAGCTGCCAGGATCGACAACATATATCCAGAATTTCTGACATCCGAGCAAAAACAGGAGGCTGCCGCAGCCGGGACAAAGAACCATTGGGGTAGCTTCACGGTTTACCATGTATGGTGGCGGCAATGGGATAAGGCTTCTCCTTTTGAAGATGACGGCTTACCAAGTAAAGACTTTGGTTCTTCTGCAGCACACTCAAAGGAGTGGCTATTAACCCGCCAAGTACCGCAACCCTCCGATGCAAAAGGACTGCTGCTTGTGATACCACCTCTACAAAACCAGATACTAAATTTCGATTCGTCCCCGAGATTAGATGAAGAATATCAGCTCTTTGACGGTCGGTACTGGATCAAACTTCTTAACCACACCCTAGACGACCTCGTCCTTCGTATTTTCAACAACGTAGACATGGACCACCTCCGCATATCTCAAACCAAGAACGAAACAATACAAAACCTGCAATCAGGTCCCATCCCGGAGCACTTCTTCCTCTCCGCCTTCTCCCTCTTCAAGCCCAAGGACATCCGCTTCTCCCTCCCTGCCGTCTTCCGCAAAGACCGCACAACCGGCGACGAACATCTCGTCGGGTTTCCTACCTTGAACGTCAGCACCCACGGCCCCGGCCCGCCGTCGCATATCTGCGACTGGTCCGTGCGCTACAAGAAAATCGACACCGGAAGCCGCGCTCCTAGCGACATCATCGTGCCTGGGATGAGCAAAAAAGACATATTGGCCTTGGAAAAGAAGCGGCGAGCAGAAGTAAAGGCAAAACTGCAGCGCATGATTAAGGAGAAAGAGAAGGCTGCGAGTGAGGACGATGGGGCATTGAAGGGGAACAACACCGGGGTGAATAAGGGGAACAGAGAAAAACGCGGGGCGAAAGATGGATGGACGCACCAGATTCGGAACGTGCGGGACGCGATGGAAAGGGATGAGACGGAGGGGTTGGGGTTGGGGTGGTTGGAAGATGAAAGCGCAACAGAGCTCAACGAGTGGAAGGAAGAAAACAAGACTAGGATGCGGAAGGGGAAGAGGAAAACAAGCAAGGCGAGGGATGGGTGGACGCATCGGGCCCAGGTTATTCGGGGCGCGATGGAAAAGGGAGAAATGGAGGGGTTGGAAGGTGCAGGGGCGAAGGGGTATGAGGAGTGGAAGAAGGAGTTTAAGAGGAAGAATGTAGGCACAAGCAAAGAATAAATGCTGCGATGAAGGCCCTTGCGTAAAGAGTAAGATGTCTCACTCAGTATTCAGAAACGTGAGCTTGAAAGTGCTTGGTGAGAAGGCGCCTCATACATCACTACAGTGTGTGTGTGTGTGTGTGTGTGTGTGTGTATTGTTTAACGTCCCTATTTGAGGCCTCCCATGGAGCACTGTTGGACGGGCTACGCTATGGAATTACAGTGTGGAACCTACTACCCATATTCGCCTATTCGCAGTAAAAGAGGTGGCTCTCAGGCCAATCGTTCCATTTGACTCCGGCCGATTGAAGTCGCATGTGGTTGTTCTTGTCGGTGATACCCAGTGGGGATAAGTGCTAGGACGTGCCGCAAGTAGGTGACTAAGCCCTCAGGGGCAGTTAGTATCAGAGTAAGTAAGGAATTGTGAAGTTACTGGTTGCCGCCAGTATATAAGTAGATAGGTACATAAGAAAGATAAAGAGTTGGGGAAAAGCCGGGGTTAGCCAGCCGCAAGGTTACCCGATTTTTGTGCCTTTATATGCTAAGACATGCTAAGCAGGTTTGGGCGTTAGCGCTGCTCTCCTCTTACATACAGAAACCTGTTACTTGAAGTAGGACTTCAAAATCGAGGGGGCTGTGCATTGGCGTGGTCAGGTAGTCTATCCCATCCTTCTGGGTAACTGGTGGGTGGGATGACTGCAAGACCATTCAAGGTTGGCCATCCTTTGATCCCAAAAACTTTCGGCCTTTCAGCGCCAATCCACGAGACTCAACGACACGAGTATGCATTGAAGACACATGCCCACCTCAAAAGCCTAGAGAGGTGGTCCTGGTACAAAGACACGAGATGCGCTTCCGATCACCACAGTCTCATCCCATCAAAAATGAGCGATTACTTCCACTTCCTACCTTATCTAGGGCCAAAGATAAAACATCTTAAAAAAAACACCCCTACAACAGTGGGGGTTCGCCAGTGGTCACATACCTGACTACTAATCCACCGGTACGCCGTTTACGTACGGCCGAACGGACAGGAAGCCTTGTTGTCTCTTGTTCTGCTACCAAAAAGTCACTTTATTTACCGTACGTGGTAACCCAGGTCGGGAAATAGTATGCCTTATGGAAATAGGCTGCCACTAATGCCCTGCGACAGTTGCAAAGAAAATAGGAGACGATAGACACTAATGCTGGCGAAGTCACTGGGGCGGCTATGGACTGGGATCTATTGGAGGGTAAGGAGGACTAGCGTGGTTATAAAAGCCTCTGGCTAAAATATATTATAGCTATTAAGAATTCCTAGCATCGTGTCAAGTGTTAGTGGACACAACCTCTAGGGTGCGTCAAAAAATAGTATAGCGTCTAAACCTATTAGCCTACCCGACCCTCCACATTGTTTCCCGTTGTCTAGATCTGTCAGATTCAGGAAGTTTCACACGGTTCTCGCTTATTCCGAGCTCAAGGCATTCATATATAGATGCACTACAGCACAGAAGCTGAAGACATGCGTCTCTTCTTACTAGAGCAATGCATTCTTTTGAACTACTGTCTAATAGCCATACTTCCGATGTGGTCTCAGACGAACTCTGAGGAACTTCTAGAACACCCAGAACAGGGCAACTCCCGAACCTTATACCATGCATCGATGCAGCTGAATTGCTATGGTCAGGATGTGTCGCCTAACTCGTATTATTCAACAGTGCTAAGACAGCCCCTTAATGGCATTGCCAGCACCCTTACTACAAATACGGACGGACACACGCCGCCTATTCCCGCGATGCCCTTGAAGAGAGGAAGTGTGATGAGCGGACACCAAAATGCAGTGTCTATAAAGAGCTGGGCCAGGACTGTAAATATTCGGATCTTCCTTCAAGGTAAGGCACGAGACCCCTTCAACCGCATTCCCCGCCGACCGACTAAGCGTTCTATCACGGATACAGAGGGGCGAGTCGGAGAGTGAAAAATCTGAGACAATCTTGCAATATTTAAAAAAAAAAAAAAAGGATCGAGGGTTGTGGAGATATTAGGTCCGTGCTGGGGATTGGGAACGGAAACGATTCTGACGTCTGGAACACGGCTTCTGTCGATAGCCAATGCCCACTTCCCATACAATCTTGTCTATGCATGAATCCGAATCTCACCATTCACCCACTCTTGCACCCGATATCTATGCACTAAAGCATAGATACTGCAAGATCGGCTCACTAGTTGGCGAATTGGGTTTGGTGTGGTGGTAATGCGGGTCAGGCGGCTTGAGCTGGTCGGGCTGGTCTGACTGGTTGGGCGGGTCGGGCGGACGTGTCTATGCACGATGCTAGGCTGTTGCTCCTCAGCAGAAGCAATTTCCCCGTCTCATCACACTACCTATACACAATCGCACGCACCACGTTCCTATCCGATCTAACTTGCAATGGAGACATTGGGAAATCGTAAGCCATCGAAGGCTCAACGGTTGGGGCTAACTGAACTAGAATATCAAAAGTTCATGGCATGTAGTTTCAACCTGTAAATAATGTCTAGCTACTCATAAGCTACAGCAAATAACACGGAGGATTGCGGGGAATCTTAATAGTTTCTCCTGGGCGCATGTTCATCTCCCAGCACAGACGGCTGCAGTTAAAGAAGTGAAAGATGCTATAGCGAAAGAAGAAATGTCAATGGTGGCTGACGCGGATATTAAAGAACGGTTACGTCTAGCTATAAAGAACCGGAAAGATTACAAAAAATGGAATTCTTCGAAAGCGCCATCAGCATCAACTCTGGAAGCGCCATCTGCATCAACTCCGGAAGCGCCATCTGTATACGACCCTGTCAGAGACATTTAAAGGCTTAGGATGTGTGATAGCGAGTGGGACTGTTATGAACGCACTACCGCACGAAACCAATGAGCACAGCCTCTAAGTTAGCTAAGTAAATGAACAGTTTGTGCCTCCACATCTTCAAAACCTGCTGAGTAGTCTATCATTCGATTTGCGCGCGCTTATATGTCTCTCTAAGTGATATGATAGGGTTTGCAACCAGTAAACAGGGTGACTAACTTGAAGCATCAACCACGACAAGGTGCGAGGGCTGAGGGTATCATAGGGATGTGACAGTAATGCATGAATTGCCTGCGGGCTCACTGTCGGCAACTATCCGCCGGAAGCCCGTCAATCGCCTTGCGTCAGGGGCTTATATTTAGAGCGCATTATTGATAACAGAATAGCTGATAGGCCTGGGTTTTATTTCCCGAACCCGAAAGCCAGAAATTTCGCGGACCTTGAGTGTCTGCAATGACTCGGGCATAGCCGATAACTATTTGCCCAACCTTGCCCTAGGCTCTGGAGCGACGGGAAGTTCAGACTTAGAGCTCGCATATAAGTGGGTTCATAGCTTGTCGATAAACTTTTATAACACATCTGCTACACAATCTACCATGTGACCGTGTAGTACGTTCTGCTTCTACTTGCTGTCTCATGCTTTGTAGTGAAACAGGTGAAAATTCCAGACGACTGCTTTTCACCCCTCCTCTGTTACGTGCCGTGTGCCATGTGTCGTGTTTACTTACTCCGAGCAGCATGCCTATGGGAGACAAAAACGCCACGCAAAGGAGCTGACGGAGGAAATCTGGGCCGGAGAGCCTTCCGAGGCTTCCCACACCGCATCCTCCTAGCTAGTCCCGATTCCGTTAGGGAGCCTAGTTCTGGTCAAGAACGCCCAGGACGAAGGTGAGTCATGCTCTCTTGACCTTGTCGCCTTGCTATCCTCCTTGTTATGTCTGCCGGTGACCTTACTTCCTCTTCCCCCTACCGTGACCGATTTTTCAGTCTGCAGGCGGGTTTCGAAGGACCGGAGGACGACAAACCATTGCTTCGGCATATAGATCGAGGCTGTAAAATGAATATGGCGCCCAAGAGCTCGTAAGGCTGCCGACAAGGCAGCGATCAGACAGCCCTTCATGCCTTACAGGCCTAGGATTCCTCAAACTGTTTGAACTAAAACTGTGAGGGACTGTTTTTTTTTTATCCTGCTTCACCGGCCGCACTCCCAGTTGTGTGGCTATGTTGTGTGCTCACAAGAATTCGCTTTCCACACGAACGATACAACCTACGATGAGCAGATGCTGCTCTCGACACCGGCGAATGCCTTGTCAACCCCCTTCCCATTACAGCGGTGCCAGCCACAATATTGGTGTGATACAGGCGGAAAGGTGGGAAGAGAGGTGAATATAAGAGGTGATGGGGCCCGTAACATATGGCAGCGCAGATCGAGCATCACTAAAGGTGAAGACATTTAGTCGAGTATTACGTTGAGATGGCGCGCGACCAAGGAGCAATTTCATCCAAACAACTTCGGCTAGACGGATGGGAGTGGGCAAGATGTGCTTGGAACCCCGGCGAATCGCTTATCCTGAGCTTGGATAGGATCCTGTCTATACAATTGCAGCTAGCCAGACTAATATAAACACATCACAAATGGTGGAGGTATTCGAGGCCACGCCTCCCTACTCATCCTTCAAGGCTCATTAGGGAGATCGCAGAGCGCGAAAGTAGGATAACCACAGAGCTGTGTCGCGATAAAGAGCCTCCCTCATTCAACCCACAAGAGACTCGCTTGTGTCATTATTTTGACTACATCTATGGAGCTAGCACGGGAGGGATTATAGCTTGCATGCTCGGTAGGCTTGCTATGACAATACCCGATTGCCTAGACGTGTATCGCAATATCGGCAACAGCATCTTTGGTCACAGGCCGCTCGTTCGCTATATACCCTTTGTTACTGTCACAGTAGAGCACCCAATTGATCGACGGAGCGGTGAGCGCTGGGATGGGAAAACGATCATCCGGATCACATGAGCCACAACGATATATATTGCTCTCGCGAGCTTCCTATACATAAACCAATAGATCCAATCAATCTGCTGCAACGAGCTGCGCCGCAACAGTTACAAAATACTTTGCCTCGGGTCTTGGAACAGCCATTAAGCAGACTGTGAAGAAGCACTGCACCCAGCATCTATTATTAGAGAATAGTCGATCGACCCGATTAAATTTATTCGAGTAAGCCATAATTGAAAATTTTGGCTTATCAGCAGGCAGCAAAGGCAGGCATTGTGTTCTTTTTAATAGGGAGATAGGAAATTATCCTTACTTGCCGTGGAAAGATCTATGGTCAATTTAAAATGGTCTGGCTATTATTAGGCGACGAGCTGCAATATGCCATAGTGGGTCATTGTGGTCGTGATGAAGTACGTCTGACGGGACGGAGATTTCATGTCGACCCCAATCAAAAAGAACTGATGAGACTCCCACAAAACAGCTCTCCCATTTTTGTAACTAATAAGCTAGCAGGAATAAAGTAATTTATTAGCTATGGCTTGATCAATCTCATCGAAAGGGACTTCATATCCCCCTAATACATGTTTTGGCAGACTAGCATAGCCATAGCTTATATTCCTAACGACAACGTTTGCCCCACCACCAAATTACCAAGTGCAAGCCACTTCCTCCCACCATTGTCGGGAACACTGTCGGCTACTATCGGCGCATGGCCCCACGTCGAAATCCGGTCCGGTCCTCTTCAAGCACCTCTTATTCTGACCATCAGCGTTGAAATGCGCTCTGCCATTCCCCCAATCCATGCAAACGTTATATATAGATGGGACATCAGGATCCCGGCAGCCCTCATTGGCATCAATCCAATAGTGTCCATTGGAGTCATTGATCCATTCTCCCTGCGAGTAGCACGCCCCTATCCAGGGACAAGAGGTGGTCGTCAATAAACGATCGGCAGCGGCGCCGGTGGCTAGGGCTAGGCCAGTGAGGAGGAGCTTCTGGAGTTGCATCTTTGTATATTGCTGAGTTTTTGAATTTTTGAGCGTGTCGTGGAGTAGGTCTCGGTAACAAGTCTTCTTTTACTTATGAGTATCATATTATCCAAGAGTCAAGGTAATTTAGGAAGCCCTATCAACTTACCGATGTTAGACTTCTAACTTCTAGTATATCAATGTTATACAATGACCTAGGAGGATTGACTGTGTTGAGTAGACAGGAGATAAAGTTTGGATAGGAGCAAACGGTTCTTATATGCATTTCATCCTTAGGAGGCTCTTCTCAACTACCGTGACAAGACCTTTCATTCCTTCTGATTAATCCTTGCATCCTCCAAGATATTAGCAACCTGGCCCCGCGTACATCCCTATACTAGTGTACGAAGGAGCTCTGTGACAAGACCTTTCATTCCTTCCAATGAATCCTTTCATTCTCCAAGATATTGGCAACCTGGCCCTGCGTACATCCTTATACTGGTGTACGAAGGAGCTCCGTGACAAGGCCTTTTACTCCTTCTGGTTAATCCTTGCATTCTCCAAGATATTAGCAACCTGGCCCCGTGTGAATCCCTATACTGGTGTACGAAGGAGCTCGTGTCTTTTGAGTTAGTAGGACAGCTTTGGTGGGGCTACAACTTAATAAATACGAGCTCCTACGTAATGCTAGTGCAAGCACCTCCGTAAAGCTAGTGTAAGCTTTTGGCGCTTACTTAAACTAGCTCCTGGCTCTTTGCTCCCTCGAATTTGAGACCGCTAAGCTCGGCCCCCCAGTTTTAGCTAGGTGGTAATTGGGTCGGGGTTGTGGTCAAGGCCGCACAGGCTTTGGGTAGGTAGGGGCTCTCAGTAGACTGAGAAAGTGGTTTTTTTTAGCACGGCCCACCAACACCGCGTCGCGCGTTATCCCCATCTTGACTCGCACACATCCAATACAGCTCTTTTCTCATAGCCAAAGCCAATAATTGATGGTTCCGAGTCTCCTCTCTGATCCTACGCTACTCAAAAATGCCGCAACCACGATTCCAGCTTGCTACGCCGCCGCCCGAGCTCGTCCCCGAGCTCGTGCCAGGGACCCAGCCTCCACGACTTGAGACGCCACAACACAGCGCAGTTCTCTCTGTATGGTATTTCTGCCAAGTGCAAAAGATGCCTTGTAGTGTTGAGGATATATAGAAGATATTTAGGATAGTTGCATCTACTTAGCGTCGTGTTCTGAGGAGTGGGAGATGCCGACGTCTGCAGTACTCAGATGAGGTGGATGGACGTGGATCTCAACGTTAGCGTACAGCCAGCGATGCTTACGCAGTTGGCTTATATACTATTACAGCTCTATTTAAGGAGAGGAACTATCTATAGAGAGACCTAGCTAAATAAGTGTGGAGGATTAGAAGCTCTAGGAACAATCCGTAGTGAAATGAGTGAATTGATCAGACTACTACACAGGAAGGATTGGATGTGTTACTACGACAAGCTACCTACCAATACGAGCTACGGTACTAGCTATCCGCAGATCGGTTAGACTCCTACAGTAAGCTAAGCCCCTACGGGCCAGCCAGTAGCTATATAAGTAGCCCAGTCCTCGGTATGCGTTTGCGTCGTGGGACTAGGTTCAACCTTCTACTCGCAATCTATGACAAGAAGCGAGAAATCCTTAATCGGTTTATGGCAAGACATTTCAAAGATGTAGTAAATCAATATCGGGATGCATCGCATTTCCGTAGCTTCATCGAGCCTACAGTGCGTATGCATCGAGTAAGGAGAATTGCAGAGCTTATTACTACAAGCACGACAGGGAGGAGGTCGTATGTGGCATCAACGCTTACAAATAATTAGGACACAGCACCACTTCTGTGGTCGCACGTGAAATGGCTGATGCCCGGTTATGATAATGTAGATGACGATCCCTAGGCTGAGTTATAGTGATTTGAGTTGATCGCCTGTCAGCCACGGGTCGCTAAAGGGATCATCAGGGAGCAGTTCGCCGAATACGTCCAGCGCCTCGCATCTAGAGCCGCCAAAGTCAGCGAGAAGCAATTCTGGAATTCCTCCAGCACTGTGAACAAGGATATTTGTTATGCTGAGGTTTGAATGGACAATCCCTTTTTCGCGGATGTATTCAACGGCTTGAGCAACTTGCAAACCCCACTGTTTCCCGTAAGACGCCGTCGATCTCGCAATTAAAAATATAAGATTGGAGATCTCCACAATCAACCTTGCCAAGCAATAGTCCCTGCTTCATGCCCTGTACAACAAGTCCCTTTGTACCTGATCGCTGTGTAAGAAGTATAGTAGTGTAAGAATGGTAGAGACAGGCATAACAATTCGGGGATGCGCCCCTAGCTGTTGCAAGAGCTTCTGCTCTACCATAAAAGTATTACTAACATCAGTATCCTACTCCTTGCAGCCTAGAAGATCCGCTGATATCTCTCGTAGCATTTTGGTAATTATGCCTGTTGTATAGTAATAGATAATAGATATACAATCTACTTTTACTTAGGACCTCTATATGGATTGAAAATTGGTAAGACTTCGAAGGTTTTGTGCGTTGAAAGGTGGATGATGTTAGACGTTTAGTTAATAGTAGCTGAGGTGCAGGATTGAGTCTCCAAATGGCGGTGAAGGCGCAGTCACTCCATATCTCTTGCACTGGATTGGCATCTATTTGAAGAACGAGCAGAAGGAGTACATAGTACACATAGTTGGGGAATGATACCGCGAGCGAGCAATACAAATCAGATTGCATGAGCGAATGGTTTCTGGATCCAACAGCCTTGACGGAGGCGATAGGATATTTCAAGTACAGCGCCCCGTATTGCTCAGGACTATAAAGGGCTTCTGTGTTTCACAAACCTAGTGAATTAAAAGAGTCGTTTTCCACGACTTTTGATCACTGCAGTTACTACCAAGGCCACAATATATTAGAGGAGATCGAAAGGTATTATACACGGGAGGTCCATACTACCAAGCAGATAATTGGATCCGAACACGAAATCTATTGTGTATTGAAAATGTTTTTAGCGGGACTAAAGTCCGGGGACCGTCACCGAGAGATTAGTGATTTGCTGGAGCAGGTTGTGAATAAGATACGAGAAATCCTTGGTCTAAAGCATCCGGAGACATGGCACTTGGTTGAGGTATTAGCTATCGTCTATCACGACCAAGGCCGACGAGGTATAGAAGAGAAGGTTCTGTTGGAAATCATTGATTCCATGTTAGGGGCCATCGATGAAACGGAGACTCGTCAGAGGGTTTTGAGGCATGCGCATTATCTTGCTGGCTCTCGTAGAATGTAGAACCGACTGAGCAAAGTGGAAGAGCTCCACCTTTGCATAGCGAAGGGTAGCAAGGAGCTTCTCGACGATTAAGATCCCAAAACAGCAAATCGTATGGTTAGCCTCAGCTCACTTTACCTTGATCGGGAGCGGTGGACTGAGGTTAAATTACTCTTACATGAGTTTGTGGAGTTGAAGCGCCGTTTGCTTGGATCTGGTCACACTGACATGTTGACGACTGTCCCAGATTCGATGTATTTAATCGTGCCGGGCTCCGGCGGATGGGATTTGAAGAGCGCCCCTTCCCAAGTAAGCAGTGGAGGTTGCTCAACGCGTACCCAGTACATATATTGCTAGTGAGGTTTCTCAAATCTCTCACCAGCTGACAAGACCAACGGGGGAGAGGACGTGCTTCGATAGTTGTATATTAGTTCTGGACAAACATCCTACCTCATTGCCTAATGGTTAGGGGCGAGTCATTCGACCGTGTGGCCTAACTAATATGGGTTAGAATACAACCGCCGGTAGGTATTCATTCACGTGAAGAATATTCTAGTTGTGCAGGTAGATCGCCTTGTATTTATATCGCCGCCTACTTATTAAGGAACCCTAACCTAAGTTATAAAAGAGTAGACCTCGCTTTGCTATCTGGAGTTCCTAGGAAGGAGAGGGTACCAAGGTTTATAGGTAGATTTGATATTTATTCACAAGCTATCTTCTAATCCGTATTAGGTACACCACACGACCGAATAACCTGTTCCAATAGTCACCGATTGCATATGTCTAGCCATAAGGCTAAAAAGAGGCTGTAGTAGTAACTACTATTCTACTCAAGACAATCAATAGTTGTTGACTACTATTCCACACCTTGTTGTAGATCATTTGGCGTAGTCTACTAGAGCGGAACTACCACCGCCTTGCACAGTTATCAATCCGCCCGCCACCTCCCACTCTACCTATTTTCACAAATACACATCACCAAAAAAAACCCGCAAAAACATACAACAGCGGGGATTCGCCAGTGGTCACCCACCTGACTACTAGTCCGCCGGTACGCCGTTTATGTATGGCTGAGCGGACGGGAAGCCCAGTTTGCGACGTCCTATGGTCGTATGTGGAAGATGTGCCAATATAGTGCATTCAAATTCAAGACTGAATTAGCGGATGCCCGTTATGACGACTAGTGACTTTTGAGGCGTACGCGCTGTTGTCACGAAGCTACCAGTAGATTGACAAATGGGATGGATTGCATGCATGGTGTATGCTTGTTGTGGGCAGGGATCTGGAGTCGGATTGGGCGGAGTTGGGGTATATGGGCTTTGACACGATTTCGGTGGGGTGTTTGGGCGTTAAATTGAGGATATGGAGTGTCTTCAGCTTGTGTTGTTTGACGTGTGCTGGGTTGATGTGTCCTAGTTGGGACGAGGTAGGAGCTACCTAGGGTTTTTACCAGTTGAGATTTTTGCTGACCTCGAGGTCGTGAGGCCTCAATGTGCTTGGGGAATTAAGGGCTGCCTTATAGAATAAAGTTGCACTGGACTCAATGACGCTGGTGTCAATTTTAGACGTCCTGCAAGTGGCTTGGGCATATTGATGCCGTACCTGTTCCTTCGACTGTCTACCTAGGTATTCGAGTAAGGGCGAATTTTCCGTCGCATTTGGAGCATTACAGTGTCCGCGAAAAGCTCTCAGTACGCGCCCAGCTTTCGTGTATGATGCGGCGTAGCTCATAGGGTAAAATGTATGACGTTGCAACAAGCCACTCAACCAGAAAAGGAAGGCACGCATGGTAGTATCCACTCGCGCGCATCTCTTTTGTTCCCCTGCAGCCGTAGTCGTTGAGCTTATTTTAACATCGGCATTCTCTTGTGGTTGGAAGCGATGACTCTTTTAGTGCGGTTGAATTTTCATATCATGGTGTTGGTGTTGTTGCAAGGAGCTGTGGTCTGCGTTGTCTCCTTCGAACATTGAGGACACGGCCAATGGAAATACTGATTGCCAGATACGAGACGCCAGTCGATTACGTATTTGCATTGGACTGTTCGCAGTTCATTTGCAAGGCGGGACATGCCAATTCTCAATACCGCCGCACACAAGCACGTCCTCCACAAGTAATGGTGACTCGCAGGAGGCGGCGGGTGGAAAATTCGTCGCTAATGGCTGGGCATTATTTCCAAAGAGCAAAATTGAATTTGCGGACCCACAAGTTACTTGCGAGATCCACCGCGAGAGGGTCCAGAAGCGATCAGAGAACAGATGCGCGCGGCTTAAGAAGATTGTAGACAGCGAGTGGGAAATAGATTGCGCCGTCGTTTCGGTTTGACATGCACAACTCATCATTTGGCATGGTGGGTAGACAGGCGATTAGATGCTATGAAACATTGTTCACAGGCATGGCGCAACTACAGGGCAGATGTTGCAAGCTGCAAGCATGTCTAGCGGTCCCTGTCAGGACAGAGCCTGTGGCGTCGTGCGGATGGCGCATTGGCGTAGTGGCGATTATCGACGTGGAGATCAGCAACGACTGTTGGGGTACTATGCGCTCTGTGCGGGCCGCAACAACGACTGGAGATGAAAGGGGATGCAGCAAGGCCAACGGAAATATTTTTCAGCGTCCAGTCTCAGGCTGGAGGAGTGCTAGACGGGCCAGAGCTGCGATGAGTGGGCGAATGCATCTTGATACACAAGAGACTCTGGTCCACGACTCTGGATGTCACTGGTACACGAGAGGCGTGAAGTGGTCCACAAGCAGTGCCCCTTTTCACGTGAGGCCTGAATCAGCCGGCATGATGCTAGTGCCTGACTCGGCTGAATCTCGAGTTGGATGTGGATCAATGTCAGATAGAATGGGTGGCTGGATTGGGACGTGGTTGGAAGTGGCAATTAATGTACAGTATCAGTTGACCATGGTTGGTAACCATGCGGGAGGGGTGTGGCGTTGGCGCTCGTCAGACCTTCCGCGACATGACGGCAGGTAGCGTGCTTATCGAGTTGCGTCTTGGAGGGGAGGTACCTGAGACTCGAGAAGAAGCTGCAGCGGCCTGATGCGGCAGCTCTGAGGCATTGTGGTGGTACGAAGAGCGGTGAATTAGCGTGCAGAAATGTCCATGTCCATGGACACTCGCCTGACATGGTCAACGTCGAAGGGCAAGGGTGGTGAATGAATGGAGACATGCAGTTGTGCGAATGCGGTGAGCGGCCATTGGCTGGCGACGCGGCGCTAATAGTGGCTAGCCTTGCACGTCCAGACATGCCTGGGCAAGATGTGAAGGCTGGAGTTGTGCAAGATATGGTTGGCGACGCGATTGTTGGGAGGTCAAGTGGAGAGAAAGAGGGGAGGACCAGGCCAGAGTCCGGCCGTTGAGCCGCGGCGATTGCAGCAGCTGCCGGGCGGGCAAATGGGTGGAAGCAGGTACTGTGTGCGTGAATGAACGCGGTACCTAGGTAGGCAGTCACCACGGCGCGCGGCGCGCAGCAGATAAGAGGGCGCCCAACTATCTGGGCTGCTGACCAGGCGCTGCGAGCGTCCTGGCCGGTCCCAATTGACTGGTCGAGGCCGAGCCGTGTTTTCCATTTTGTCTCGTGAGGAGGTGGTGATGAGGGGCACGCTGGATCATGCGACCATGTTCCAAGATGCTTGCGCAAGATTTCACCACCACGCCCGGGTTATGGCAAAGACGAGCGGCTGCACTCTGCACTCTGCATTCTGCACGGCAAGCGCTTGATGCATTGCACATGTTTCAGTGCTCAAGGCCTGCATAACACTGGTGGAGGGTACTGTTCGACCAGCTAATACCGCTTGGACAAGCGGGTCCGCCAATGGACGTGCAGCCGTGAAGCCAATTTCGTGTGCCGGGGGTCCCTGCACTCTCTCCTAGCAACGCGCCCTCACCTTAAAGCCAACCCAGCCCTTGACTGTCGCTGAAAATTCTCTATCCTTCTTCCTGACTCCACCGCTTCTCAGCCTTTTCTCACCAGGTCGAGTTTCGCCTTCCTCTTGCTGCACTCTATCAGCACAGAGCTTCCCTGTACCTTTTTGTAATACACATACAGAGAGCTTGTCTCCTATCCGGCCACTCCCATTCCCCTACTTGGCACTCAGCTTAAGCCGCCCTGCCACCTAACCTTCAAACAACAAAAATGTCCGCCGCTGAAGCTCCCAAGGTGACTGACGTCCCCGTTGCGGATGTCGCCGCTCCTACACCTGCTCCTGCTGCCGAGCCTGCTATTGCCGACAAGGACGTAACTCCGGCCGCCGAGGCACCCAAGGCCGAGGAGACCAAAACCGAGACCGACGCCGCTGCCGCTCCCGTTGAAGAGAAGAAGGAGGAGAAGGTCGAGGCCAAGGCCGCAGAGCCCATCTACAGCGGTGCTCTCGGCTACAAGGCACCCGGTCTAAAGAAGTAAGTTTAAATTTTGCATCCTCGATAGCCATTCTAACCGCGGGTGCAGCGCTTTCCGCTTCTCCAAGAAGTACTTCTGGTTCGGCGAGGAGCCGGTTCCAGCTACGAACCTCAAGGAGTACCTGCGTGGCGAAAAGCCCGAAGTCGGCAACGCTGTTGCTGCCTGGTCCAGTGTCACCGGCAAGGGACTACTGTACTTTGTCAAGCACGCCGACCAAAAGGAGCACCCCGCTGGTGCCCTCAATTTGGTGTGTACTACAGCGCTAGAAATGTCGGAGCATTTTCACTAACCTAATTTAGGCATACGCCACCGACCTCCACAAAGACGGTCTTGTTGGCTTCGCACTCAAGATTTCCGGTCACAAGCATGCTTTCGAGGCTCAGACTGCTGCCGAGCGTGATGGTTGGTTCGTTGCCGTCGAGAAGGCGATCACTGAGGCCAAAGCTGCCAAGGACGGTGTCGAGTCCAGTGAGGAGTACAAGGAGCACAAAGAGAAGATTGGTACGCATAAAATTTTCTGAACGCGTCGCGTTGCGCAGCGCCAGATTGTCGATCCACTAGTATGCAGCATACTAACCATCACACAGGCAAGCCCACGACGCTAGCGGCCGCTACCGCGTCTGCTTCTACCCCTAAGAAGAGTACTGACGCTACACCCAAGGCCTCAGAGACTGAGGCTCCGGCTACTGAGGAACCCGTTGTTGCTGCACCGGCTCGCACTGGTTCCGCATCCAGCGCCTCTGATAATGAGAACAAGAAAGCGAAGAAGGCCAAATCCAAGTCTCGCTCCGCGTCTCGCAAGCGTGCCTCCATCTTCGGTGGTCTCCTCGGAAAGAAGGACAAGGCCGATGACAAGAAGGATGAGCCCAAGGTTGAGGGCGAGTCTTCCAAGGCTGCACCAGAGGTCACGAAGGACGAGGCCACTACCGCTGCCCCCGTCGCTGAGGGTAAGTTGCATGCACATGCCAATGACGACCATTGCTGACAAATTTTAGCTTCTACTGCTCCTGTCATCACCACCGACATCCCCAAGGCGGACGAGGAGGTCAAGACTGAGGCTACTCCTGCTCCCATTGTTGTCCCCGCTGCCGAGGAGTCAAAGGCTGGAGAGTCCACCACCAAGACCGCTGATGAGAAGCCAAAGCCCACCAAGCGCGGAAGCATCTTTGGTTCTTTCTTCGAGAAGGTCAAGAGCCCCACCTCTGAGAAGAAGGAAGCCGACATTGTCCCCGCTCCCATCGCTAAGGACTCGGAGCCCACTGCCGAGGCTTCAAAGCCCCTCGATGAAGCCGTTGTCGCAGCACCACCAGCGACCGCTGAGTCTGCGACAGAGCCTGCTTCGCTGAAGACTGATGAGGTTAAGCCTGCGGAGACCAAGCCAACTGTCTCTACTCCCAGCAAGGAGAAGGAGCATTTCAGCTTCGGCAAGCTCTTCGGTAACAAGGACCGCGCGAAGTCGCCTGCTGCTACAGACAAGGCCCCAGCACCAGAGGCCAGCAAGGTCGATGCGGTCGCCCCCAAGATTGAGGACACCACCACCCCAGCTACCACTGAGCCCGCCGAGCCTGCCACTGAGGCTAAGGTTGAGCCCACCGTTGGCGACAAGAAGGAGGAAACCACTCCGGTTAAGAAGGAGAAGCGTGGCTCCATCTTCGGCTCTCTTGGCCGCTCCTTGAGCAAGGCTACCAAGAGCAAGGACCCCAAGGAGAAGAAGGACACCGCCGTCACCCCCACCACGGTCCCCGAGACCGCTGAGCCCAAGGACGAGGCTGCCGCCCCTGTTGATGACAAGAAGGACGAGACCCCCGCAGTTGCTGCCCCCGCCGAGAAGAGCATCGGTGATGTTGTTCCCGAGGCTGTCACCGTCGGCGAGGCTCCGAAAAGCAGCTCAGCTGTGCCTACCACTGCATAAGAAGGTATGGTGGGAAGATACCACCTTACTCAACGAGAGCCATGATGGAATGACGGAAAAGCAAAGATACCGCAACTCCCTCATCTGACCGCATTACCGCCATTGATACCCCCAGTCACGCACTGGATCGCTCCTGTTGATCCAGGCGCACGTTTGGATTGAGCTTTACAGATCCCCCCTTTCATATCATGTTCGAACTCCTCTTCGACCAACTGCTGTCGCTCTCTTCTGTGGTTTACGATCTGCGCGGCCCTGTTAGGATGAGGCTTGTCCATCTTTTCCTTTCCAGTACGCCTGCCTGCTTTTTGTCTAGATTGATACCACTTTGCCATTGTTTTTCCTTTTGATACCCCTGCTGGGTCTTGGAAGTACTGTCAGTCGTTTTTGCTATGTTTTATCGCGAAATACCCCCTGATACCCCCCTGCGTACAGCCTTATCAGGAGATGTACACAAGCGGCCACTAGGGCACCACCCCCACGACGTAATAATCTCTAATCGAGTCTGGTTCTTTATGTCTGCATTTGTTGCTGTGATGTGAATGTGTTGCTGTTATGCTATGTCTAAGCCTGTTTGTCGCTTATTGATATGCCTGCACCGAGGCAGTGTGTTGAGCCGAGCCGAGCCACCCACCACAGCCCATCTAGTGCCTAGTGCTTGCATGGGATGTGGCAAGCTTCAACAGACGGCACGAGAAGCGATCACGGGAGCAGGAGGACGGGCGATAGCGGCTATCGGTACAAATGTAGGAAGCGCGCTTTCCTCCCAGATCGAACGACTGCAACACCCAACGTCTCCACTGTGACCTCGCCCCCGCAGCACAGTGTCATTTCCTTTCCACAGGCTCCACGCCGCCTAGGGTACAAATCGCCCTCATGCGACCATCACTTTATACCCTCCAGCCCCCTGCACTATTGGTATTGCGCCATCATCACTGCTGCGACGTGTACCCACCGGCTTCCTTTCGCTAGGGCCGCGACTGAGGGGTAGACGGTAGGACGGCTCACCATGGTATGCGGACCTGGCCCTGTATTCTGTCCTATTTGAGACTGACCGCCCGAGGGGTGTTGTGCTTCACGTCTAGAGGACGATGGCCCAACTGAAGCTATTCGTGCCCACTCGTCTTCGCGCAACATTACTGCCCCTTCTACGCGACCAGGCTCTATTCCCTCTCCTCGTGGGTCACATGCCTCCCAGGGCATCGCTCCTGCCTCGAGCAGTCGCCAGGACATCATCGACCGCCCTAACACGCCCCTCAAGGCCATTCCCATGTTTCAGCGATCGCGACTACCCAACGCTCTCGCGTCTCCCACCAGCGCTGGCCGAGGGCGCGTAAGGCCCCTCACCGACTCCACCAACGTGACGTGGACGCGAGCTCGGCTCGAGAAAGAGCGCAATGACTGGTGGGACACGCAAGTAACTGGATCGCAGGAAGTCTGGGGTGCTATTCGGCTAGCATCACAGTCGCTACAGGCTGGGAAGATACGGGATGCGCAGCAGTGGCTCGAGACCATGGAATGCACCTGCCCGACTGGCTGTCTTTGGAAAGGCATATATGACTCCACAGGCGTCCTGTATAAACTTCCCGAATGGCTAATTGTCGAACCTGACGGTCTGGTAGCTGAGGAGAGCTCTGATGAAGAGGCAGCTGCCACTGGAGTAGACGGTCTACAAGAGGTGGCTGATGACGATGAAGACGACGAGCCAGAACTTGTACGCGTGAGGGTCAGCCGCAACGGCCAAGACGTTCTTATCAAGGCCCGAAGGAAAGAGCATGTTGCCTCTATCGTTGAGAAGATCCGGAAACAAGCGGAGGTATATTTGCCGGTAAATATTTATCCTAGGGAGACTTTTACTGACAACAACAGTTGGAACCGCCATTCAAAATTCGTCTTGTCTATGGCGGACGCGTCTACCAGGACAACGAGACTCTTGAGTCACACCCATTGTGGGATTTTGCTAATGACTTTGTCATCAACGCATTAGTTCTGGAATAGCTCTGGACTAGTACGCTAATCGGGCCTCATAGGCCGACTGTCGTTACCTTGGATCTGGCATATTCGGAAGCAAGTGAGCTTGGATTCTTGTCCTCTTTCGGCACCAGCAACAAGGACTGGTGCATTGGACAAATCAACTCACCCCTGCCTTAACACCAATATTGCACACGACTTAATAAAGTCTCATAACGGATAGCATCACTCTATTTCCAGCCTTAAGCATAGGACTCCAGGTCTCTGTCTCCTGATCTTTTGTCCACAGATAGTGCCTTTGTCCGCGTTTTAGATACCCCTTGCTACACATCTGCTGGCCATGTACTCCGGAAGCTTACTAGCCCGGTCTATCTTCGCTCAATCAATACCATAATCAATACCATAATGTATAATCATAGCCTTTGCTGTAGACTACGCAAGTAGTGAAGTGTTGAATCAACGCAAGAATATGCACAAGCGGTACAATAACAAACCTAGCCACGGCAAGAACCTTCATCAACCCGCTCTTTCTAGACCTGTTTCCTGTTTCAAAATACGCGTGAACAATAGGTACACCAGCGCCACTCTACCACGCCCACGCTATCGATAAGCCTCACGTCCCCCCAACCGCGGCCCAAATAATTCTTCCCTCTACAAACATCTTCCACAAACCACGCCACACCACACCACATCGCCCTCCCACACACACACACACACACACACACGCACGACCACCAAAAATGTCCCAAAACTACACCGCAACCCAACAACCCACTCAAGACGCCCCCGCCATCGACGCAACCGCGCGCACCGTACACTACAAGTGTGGCGACTGCGACCAGGACGTGCCGCTCAAGCGCGGCGAGCCCATTCGGTGCAGAAACTGTGGGCATCGCGTGCTGTACAAGCAGAGGACGAATCGGTGAGTAGTTGATTCCGCTTCTGTGAGAAGGGGGGGGGGGAACCAAGCTAATGGGGGGACAGCATGGTGCAGTTTGAGGCGCGATAATTGGGGTGAGAGGGTTTGGCTGGAGTTATGGGAAGGGAAGGGAAGGGAAGGGAAGGAGTTATTTGTTTGCGGGGCGGGGGGAGGTGATTCACGGGATCAAATGGAGTGACTTCAGACATAGCGACAAAGCTTCATATTGATTCGTGCTCGCCTACAAGGCTAAAGAGTCTGAGAGAACAACGGAATGCACAAATCTAACGACGCTTCGACCGTTTCCTCGCTATCCTCCCATGCGTAGGCTGCAAAAGAGACATAAGAGGGCAGGAACGCCCAGGCAGGACCAAACGCCCATACATGCTCGTGATCATTATCATGGGGGAAGTAGAGTGCAACTCTATGTGATGCCTTGACATGTGGTTTAGAAATCCTTACAAGACATGTTTGAAGCGCAGGCTGCGCTGTACGTCTAAGGCCCTCGGTATGCGTCGAAGCGCTTGTACGTGTAGCCGATGAAGGGCAGGCTGGTTGCATACTCGTCATCGCCGGCCTGCGCGGCCTGGGCCCTGTATGCAGCGCTGGTGTCGTTCTGGTCAATCTCGTCAATGGGGAAGTACTGGGTATCGACGTTGGACGATAGCTTCGGCTCGAATGGTGCCCGGATTCTGCGCAAGGCGTGCCAATCAACACCACGGAAAAACGGATGTTGCTTGATCTCGCTGGCGCCTCCAATGCGGCCAAGGCGATGTTCGGCATCGCAGATTAAGCTAGAGTGGTTCGTTAGTCACGAGTCATGCCATCAACAACTCATCGCGAACTCACCGCCTAACAAAGTCTTCCGCTTCGGCTCCCAACTGTTGGTCTGGGGGAAAGTGTAGGTTTCGCGGCCAGTCAACAATCTTGCGGTATGTGTCATGGGGCTCTTCGGCGCAGAACGGTGGCCAGCCGATAAGGCACTCGAACATGATGGTACCGACAGACCACCAATCGCAGCCAAAGTCGTAACCCTGGCCGCCAAAGATTTCCGGCGCAATGTAGTCGGGGGTACCCACGGTTGAATAAGCTAGCTGCCGACGAGACTTCCTCCATGTGTTGATCTGAGTTCGGTTGCTGACAGTCAATTGAATCTGGTCTAGGTTCATGGAATTTCGGTTGTCGCGTGCAGACTTGTGTGCCCCCCCGGCGAGGAGTTTCTTGTAGTAGCCTGCGTCGTGCTCCTTGTGGAAACCTGTAGAGAGACCAAAATCGGTCAACTTGATATGGCCTCCGCGGTCCAGCAAAATGTTGTCAGGCTTAATATCACTTGGTAGCTTTAGCAAAAGTCTGTTGCAACTTCGAATGACCTACCGATGGATAAAACCGAGCTTATGAACAGCTTCAATGGCGAGCGTAATCTCAGCCATGTAGAAGCGCGTAATGTCCTCCGTGAAGATCTCGTACTTGATGAGCATAGTCATCAAGTCACCTCCAGGCAAGAATTCCATCAACATGTAAAGGAAGGTGTTGTCTTGGAACGTCGTGTGCAACTTGACAACCCAGGGACTGTCTGACTCCGCAAGAATATCACGTTCGGACCGTACGTGGGCCAGTTGATCTTTCTTGAACTAGAGGGTATCAGCCTGGTGTATTTGTCACAATGCATATCTGTAGCGTTACCATTTCTTGCTTGACAAGCGATTTCAGAGCGTAGATTTTGCCATCATTCTTTCTCTGAACAAGCTTGACCTCTCCAAAAGCACCCTTGCCAATAATCTTCAAGGTAGAAAAGTTCTCGGGCCTCTCCTTGGTCCTCAGGAAACGCAGGTATTCTACCTCGGCACGTCGCATGCTGTTCTCCTTCTGGATCTTTCTGTTATCCGAAATGGAGGGTTCCTTCATGATAGACTCTAGTTCTAGGGCTCTGCAGGGGTGTTAGTAGTGCTAGTACGGGGCACCATTTGTCATACCTCTGGTTTCGGTCGCGTGCACGCTGAACGCTATCCTTGAAGAATGTGTTGATCAGGCTCTTTGACATGGTCGCCTGCTTATCGACATTATCAGAGTACTTCTCAGGTGACCGCTTTGGCGCCTCCTCATCGTATAGTGAAGCCGGTCGGGGGCCCTGGGCACTGCCGCCGTAGCTACCATAGCCTCCATAGCCACGGTTGTCGGCAGTGCGTGGGCGCTGCGGGTTGGGCGAGGCCTGGCGGCCGTATGGGCTACCAGAGCGGCCATTTCCTCCCAAGTGCTGGCTGGAAAGCTGCTGAGCTAGGCCATTGGCATCGAAGCGCTGCTGCAGGTGTTGCTGCTGCAGGTTGCCTTGCTGGCCCTGGTACTGTGCCTGCTGGTAGGGGTTCTGGAAGTAGCCGCCGCTGTGGCCATTGCCCGGGTGCTGCTGCTGTTGTGCGCCCCAAACCTCCTGCTGGCCGGCCTGGTTGGGGTATACGGGCTGTGGGAAAGTGCTTGGTGTTGTTGGGAACGCCCGGCCACCGTCCTGGTATTGGTTGTTGCGGTCACCGCCACCAAAGTTCAGCTGCAGGCGGTTGGACTGCTGATTGCTGTTCATGATGGACGTGGGGTAGGAACTTGGGGTGCCTTAGGTTGGTTCAAGGTGGTGGGGACGGAGGGCAACCCGCAATCGCGAGGTGCGGGCGTGTTGGGAGCTTTCACAAGGGAAGAGGAGCCCAATTCGACTAAAGCGCGGGGAAAAATAATCCCGAAGGAAGGAGCACTGTCACAGACAGCGGAAGAGATTGGCAGCCAGAGTGAAAAGAGATTGCAGAGCAGACACAAAAAGCAGAAGAGAAGTGAAGTGCACGGGTTGCAGCAGCCCAGATCAGTCAGGGATGGATCGACTGTGGCAAGTGGGCCCAAGCGCGGGAGAGAGGGGCGTATGTATGACTGTGGCGCCGCATCACACTCCGTACCAAACACAATAGAGCAACGTCAACTGAACGTTCCAATGCTCTGTACTTTCATGCATTAATATAACTACAAGGCGCACTACCTCTCCGCCTACACGCCAAAGAGCAGTATTATTTGCATAGCACATGGATACATCTCACCATAATAGTACAACCTCGACAATCCTACCGACAAGTGCTAAGCCAGCGCGACTATCCAAAATGGCCCAACACTCAGAAGATACTGCCGCCAAAATGCTCAAGATTATGTAGCGATAATATCGCTAGAGGGTATATAACAGTGGTAGAGGCCACCTACCACAATCGGAGTGTCGACAAGTGCCGACAGGCAATGCGTTGTAATGTCAAAGTGCGATATGCGTTTGTTGCGCCGGTGGATGCCGCATCCAAAAACGTGCGCCGGTAATGTTGAAAAAAGATCCCAAAGTTGAACTGGTGAGGAGCACCAGAGTATCGAATAGAAGTGATTATACAAAGCGGTGTGTCCAGCAAGCATCGTCAGGTCAGTTGCAAATATTAGGTGGATTTCATTAGGACCTTGACCTTCTCTCGTTCAGCGAGAATGTCAGCCTGCAGTCTCCTGGTTTGCCTCATGGCCTCGTCCCTTGGCATCTGTTAGCAGTGAATCTTCAAATGGTTGACCATAGGAGGCTTACCTCTCGAATTGCAAGTCTGCTACCTCAATCTGTGCAGTGTTCATACGGCCTACAACTTCCTCCATTTCATGGTCGGCATCCCTCAGAGCTCTCTCGAGCTCCTCAACACGCTTTTCTAGGAGCTCGGTCTTGGTGGCTTCGGACATGGTCATGGCAGGTCCAGATCTAGTGACGTCGAGACGGGGGGATCGGGCAGCGAAAACTGGTGACGAGGGCATCTTGGGCGAGAAAGCAGATGGGCTAAGCAGGCCAGACTTGACGCGGCGCAGGTGGGTGCCGTGGCTCTCTTTCAAGGCCTGTACCTCAACCTCGTGTTTGGCAATAGCATCCTCTGATGATTGCTGAGCAATCATGACCTTGTCTTCAGCTGACTTAAGTCGGCGTTCTAGCTCAATGATCTGTTCAGTCGATTTCCGCTGTTCTTCCTCTCCACGAGAGATAGCGTCTGTTAGACGGGCGCGTAGTGAGCTGTTAGCCTCAAGCTGCTTCTGAATTCGCTCTGAAAGTTCGTCCATGCGCGTGGCGGCAGCGAAGAGCTCGCTGCTAAGCTTCTGCTCCTTGCCTAGATGGTCCATCTCGGACTTTTGTAGAGCACGAGCTTGTTTGCGGTATTGCTCAGCCTCCTTCTGGGCGAATTCACGCTCCGCCTCTGCGTCTGAAATGCTTTGCTTCAAAAGTTCCAGTGTTCGTGATGTCTCAGCCTCTGCGGCACCGAGCGATTCATCACTCAATTCTAATTGCTGGACGTGTGCAAGGGAAAGAGCATGGGTGGATTGTAGCTCTTTGTACGCCTTGTCTAGAGAGATGGGCTCATTATTGAGCTGAATCTCGGGGATCTCAATATCGTGTTCTCGAAGGAGGTCGCGGAGCGAACCAGTCTCTTGCTGTGCACGGTCGAGGTCCATTCGTAAGCCTCCTAGGCCTTTCTCGCACTGCCATTTTTGCTCAAGCGCATCATCAGCGCGACGACGAAGCGAGTTGACCTCTTGTCTTAGATTTGTGACCTCCTTATGGAACGCGGTTCTACGAGGGGTGAGATTGAGGGCTGCATCCCTCTCACCCTCCAACTCTTTGATTCGACGTTGAAACTCCCTCTGCTGCATATCCTGTCGCTGCAAGAGATGCTTGAGTGCTTTGTGAAGTGCATCGCGTTGCTCTTCCAAGTCTTTCACGGGATTGCTTCCCATTTGGCCCTCTCTCGGCGACATCTCGCCTGATCGGTCCTTGACAGAATTTGAACGTGAAAGAGACCCTCTCTTAGAGTTGAAGCCAGCACTCCGAGCCAAAGAGTTCGACCGTGTTAGTCCGATACGAAGGTTTGTGATTGGGTTGCTGTCAGACTCTTCCGCAATGGATTGGAATCGGACCTCCTGCGATTGTCGTTGCGCCTTGGCGAGTGCATGGTTCTCGGATCGCAGTTGTTGTATTTCTTGCTGCATACGAGTGGATTCATAAACAAGCCTTTCTGTATCGGCCTGCTCGGCCTCCAGCCCTTCGAGCCGTGACCTTAGCTGCGGGACCACTTCGTCTCGTAGATTGTCGGCTTCATTGCGGTATTTCTCAAGCTCTTCCCGCATAGCGGCCAACAGATCTTCAAAGTTTTCTTTGACCTGTCGCTCTTCAGCCAAGCGCCTCTTTGCATCTTCTAACGATGTTGCGAGTTCTTTGACTTTTGGTGCTTCGACAACTGAACTTGCTCTAGACTTGTCGCCCACCTGATCCTCCAATTGTTGTACTTGCTCTTCGAGGTCTCTTCGCCGTCGAAGTTCCTCTTGCAGACGCTCAGCCATGCTAACTTTTAGTTGTGCGCGTTCTTGCTCAGCTCTCCTGCGTAATGTTTCCACCTCTTCTAGTTTGCTTTCTGGGTCGTTGATGGGGAATCGAACAGAACTAGTTCCAGAGTCTGAGTAGTAGTCACTAGTTCTACGATTGTCAGACATGGGGGGCTGACTTTCTGCTTTCCAACGTCCCACCTCATCTTCGAGTTCCATTTCTCTTTGTATGGAGAACGCAAGCTCCGAGCTCAGTGCTCGCAGCTCGCGCTCCAACTCCTCTACATGGGCATTCATCTGAGGCGACGACGATAAAAGAGGCGTGCCAGGCACGTTGAAGTATGAGCTGAGAGAATTGGCGGCGGGGATGTCCAAGCCGTTGGGTTTTGACTTGGCGGATGCAGCCATGTTGCGTCGCGGGGAGTCTGCGGGAGATAGAGATTGCTCTGAAAATGTGGTGATCGGGGATTCCGCGCCGTTCTGTTGCTTTGCTGAGTTCCAGCCAAAGAAGGACGTGAAACCTCCGGCTGGAGATTTTGGCTTGTTCGGCTGCCCTCTGCTGTCTGGGCGTTCGTCGCTGAAATTTTCGTTCGCGCCATCGATCTTGATTCCGAGGTCCGGTGGTCTGCTGTCTGATGTGTACGCGGGCATGCTGGGCATAGTAGGAGATCGTGCGTGTGTCGCCGTGCTGCCTGCAGCGTTTAGTCCTTTTGATCTATTCTTCGGTAGTGGATGAAAACTGCTAGCCGAACGGTCATGCCGCGGTTGCTGCGAACTGGGGTTCAAGGGCGATGGGAAGGGTTTCTGTTTGGGGGCAGTAGTTACAGGAGTGCCTCCATGTGGGTTACTGTGAATATGTCAGTGGGCAGCGGCAGACGCAAGATGGACGGTGCGTACTCGTCCAGGTTCCTGGGCACAAGGAAGTCGTCGTCGGTCAACGGCGGCAACAGCACAGTCTCCAGAGGGCGCAAAGACTGAGAGGCGACAACAGGATTAGATTTGCCCTGACCGGTGAAGGGCAAAGAATTAGATTGAACGTCTGGGAAACGGGCAACGACGGGCGAGTCTACAGGCAGGGGCTTCCGTCTCACAGGCGGCGTCTGCAGAGCAAGAGGAAGAGAGTTGGACGCAGTCTGAGGCCGAAAGGTAGCAAAAGACTGGATGGGCGACGAGGCCAGACCAGGAAGAGCAATCGCGCGAGGCGGCGAAGGCGCGCTATGAGAGGCTTGGGTGTGCATTATTCGCTATTCGTTGTTATCCCCCCGCGATAGGCATGGTTCTGCACAAAATGGAGGAGGTGGTGAGGCGCCAATGTGGCAGGCGCTGGTAAAGGGGGACCTAGCAGCCGAGCAGCTCCTCGAGTCTAGGCGTGGGCGAAGCGAGGAAATTGGCTCGACTAGATGGGTGATGGTCGCCCACGGCGGTTCGCCCTCGTCGAGTGGGAGCGTGCTGCGCCGGGGCGCATGCAGGAACGGCGGGTGCGTGGGCCAATTACGCGCCGGCCAGCTGCTGCGATGTGCGGTGCTAGCGACGGGCCAGCGTCAGTGTGCGCTGCGGTATGGAAATGGTTGTCGTCTGTATGGCGATGGTTGTTCGCGCACCCCGACTGACAGTTGACGGTCCCAGGACTGTGGTGACGCCGATGGCCTGCCCATGCCATAATCCTTTGCCGGGCCCTGAGTCTCCTGAAACTCTTCCCGTTGCCGGCGGCTCTGCCTGTTCACGCAGCCCGCATCAACACGGAGGCCTGTTCATCACAATCACCCATCGCAAACCTAATCGCACTTTAAATTGGGCACAGGCAAGCCAACGGGCGGCTTGCATTGTGCCTTTCTTTTTTCGTCGCCCGGCGGCCTCTGCGCACGCAATCATCCTCTGCCACGGCCCAAAGGAGACGCCCAGTTCAGCCAGTGCGCCGATGGGGAAAGGCGTGCCCCATGCTTGGCAGGGGTAGCCTCCATGCCTAGCCTGTTGCCACCAAGCACACGACATCCATGCCGCCGACTCCATGACAAGGCACCGCATTCCACGCCCGTCCCAGAGCAGTCAGGACTGCTGCAGATTCCTCCCGTCCTCCGCGCCATCTTGGATCTTGGAGAATGGAAATCATCTGCATCTGCCCCGTGGCTAACAAGCAGATTCTATGCATGTTTGGACATGCATGCGCATAACGCTCCACACCGATTAATTGGCAAATTCCACAGCAAATGAAGTTACATTCAACGTCCTCGAACGTGATTCGAGCAGCGTTTCCCTGATCATAACGGCCGCTGAACGTGCTCCTGAGACAAGGGGGTCTTTGCGTGGGGTGCGCCGATTGCACGAGTCATGTACCCCACCCAGCTCGGCAATAACCGATACCATGCACTCACCAACCGCCTCCAACCAACCGCGCGTCTCACGTGCTTTCACTGCTCCAGCACCACCTCAACATGGCCTACCAATCTCCGCACCAGCCCCAGGGCTTTTACCGGTACGATGAATCGACCCCGCCGCCGCCTCCGCCAAAGCCACCAGCGCACCCAAGTAGCACGCCGCTATCGGGTCCACCACTGCCCCCACCCCCACAATCATACGGCAACCAGCATCAATCTTCACACATCCCCCAAAATGCCCCTCCAGTCGAGCAGCTAGCCGTCCAGCCGCCAGTCGACGGATGGCTGCCTGACATTCTACGAGACAAAACGTATGTCATCCCAAACCAAACAATGCCAAATACTAACACCCACACAGCACCAAAGACCTCCATCACATACTCCAAACACCGCCCCTCCAACAAGCCCTCATCCACAACCCGGACACCGCCCACCCCTCCATTCCCGCCTCCACCACGCCCCTCCAATCCCTCCTATCCCAAAACATCGCTCTCGCCAAATCTCTCCAACAACTCGAATCCCACCTCCAACACCAGCGCACTACTACACAATCCCGCCTCCTCGCCCTCCGCGCCCTCGAGCGCCAATGGCACGACAAGCAATCCGAGCAAGATGAAACTCTGCGCGAATTCAGCCCCCCCGCCATGTACCAGCGGCTCAGCGCCGCAGTCGGCGAGCAAGACGCCTTATGTCGCGGCCTTGAGGAGAGTTTTCTCGAGGGCGAGGGCGGGGCTGTGGCGAGTGAGCGCGAGGTGACGGATTTTGTGCGGAGATTAAGGGAGGGGCGGAAGATTGCTTATTTGAGGGCTGAGAGGAAGGAGAGATGGGATGAGGGGAGAGTTGGGGGGTGGCGGTAGTAGCGCGCATCGCATACGTATCAGACATAATCTTGCACAAAGATTTGTGCTCTTCTAACACATTGCATCTCGACTTTCCGACTCGTATTATTAGGCAGTTACAGGATGCATTAACATATGTCCTACTACCCAATTATGTTTAATTTATCCCTACGCCTACCCGTGCGAAACGAAACCGTTCCATCCAGCAAAACGTACGCAGACGTTTCCATCTCCAGACGCGCGCAACAACTCGGCATAGCCGGTTTGTCATGCACCTTTGCGTGAAATAGGCGTGCACGCAAAACGGCAACAAGGTAACTCAAACCGCGGAACGGAGGGAGGAGTTAGTAATCCGCGTCCTATACATGCCGGGACACGGAGGCCTCGTGTGGGAACGAGGGCGTGTCACTCATTCGGGGGGGTCCCACATACTTTTGTGTCGAGATTTCGATAGACGGAGAATACACCTGTTGGACGTCACAGCGCCCGTTGAACAGATGAGCGATTGCGGGCCATATTCTCAGTGTATTGTGAATCTACTGGGGGCACTCGTGGACGATTGTAGATGAATAGCGTATTGTGCAGGCCTTGGGTGTATCGAGGGGTGGCAAGTACACTTGAAGTAGCTACTATGGGTTGTACCCAGCACAAGCACACCACACCGGCACTCGGACACGATACACCCACACACACCACACCGTCAAAAAAAAAAAATGCGCCGGGTATCACTCAGCATTCCATCCCAACCACCTCACAAACCACCCACCCTACTCATCACTCACCCGCAACCCCTGCCGCCCACGAGCAATCACGTCGCCCAGATCCATATTTGATGCTTGTCCCCGCACACCCGAAATGAAGCGGCGTCCCCCATCCATATTCTTCTTATGTCTATCTTCCTCCTCCGCGTCCTTGATTTCGAGCTGGCGCACGCGCTCCGCACGCTGTTCCTCGAGCGACATGGCGGAAGCCTGCATCTTGGCGAGGCGTTCAGCGGCGCTCTCTTGGTGCTCTTGTTTGGCGGGCGGGGAGGCGAGGGGGCGGTAGGGGCGCCGTTCGGGGCTGCGGTGGGGTTTGGAGCGTGGGCGGCGTGGAGGGGTGCGGTCGCGGCGCGTGTAGTCTCTGTCGTCATGATCAGAGCGTCTGCGGGGTGAACGGGAGCGTCTGCGGTCGGTGTCGCGGTGGGCTTTGCGGTAGGGGGATCGGGACTTGGATCTCGTTCGGGAGCCTGAGCGTCTGCTTCTTGTAGGTTTTTCGTCACGGTCGTGGTGGCGGTGTCGACGGTCTCGTCTATCGCGGTCGTCATAGTCGTATGATCTTGATCGTGAGCGGTCGCGTCGGCTGCGATGCTTGCGCTCTCGATCTCTGCTCCTGTCTCGGTCTCTTTCCTTGTGCTTTCGATCTCGCTCCTTCTCCTTGGCTCGCTTCTCGTCGTATTTGGCTTGCTTCTGCGCATCCTTCATTGCTTTGAGTTGCATTTCCATCTTCTGCTTTTGGATCATGAGAAGGGGGTCCTCAAGCACCTTCTTCTGCGTGTCTCTCGTCGAGTTTGCGTTCGAGTTGCCCACCGCGTCGATGCCCACCGCAGCACCTTTCTGTAGGCTCTGGGTATCATTCGACTTCAGCAGATTATCGATCCTGCGCTTTCCAAGTAGATAGCCTTCGCGCTCCTCCGTAACTGCACCGCCATCGCCGCCGGGGCCTGCATACATCCAGTCCACACGCTTCGTGACAACCTTGCCGCCAGAAGCCTCTTGCAACTTTTGTAGTTCTTCGATCTGGCGTTCCTCCTCGCGCTCTTTCCGCAGTTTTTCAATCTGCTTGCGCTCTTCCAATGCTGACTTCTCCTCTTTCCACACGCGCTCCTGATTCTTTCGCAAATGTGGATGCCATGACTTCTTCAAATTGAGATCACCACCCATGTTTGCGGCCTGGCGAAGTGTCGCGCAGAGTGGTTATATTGCCGAGTAAACGTAAAGGTGTGTTTTCAACGTCACTGGCTACCCAGTTATTTGAGAGTAGTGAGATTTCGAGAGAGGGTGGTTGTAGTTGGGGAGTGAGCGTCGAGAAAGAAAGCGGAAGGCGTGCCACCGCGACCAGCCATCTGCCAAGCCACTATAAGTTCACCCCCGAACGCTCCCCGCAAAAGTTTCTAACAAGAACCTCACCAGCGAGCACAAAACTCATCACCAATACACGGAAAGGCTCACCAAAGATCTAAAACAGGCGTCTAATCACTTGAATTAGCACATAATTACAGCATTCTTGGGCTGCATTGGTATTGGGAAACGTTTTGCCATTCGCATGGCAACTAGGAAACGCAACGAGTGGCTCGACGCCGACGAGAGCGAGGATGACGAAAGGGGCTATGATTCGGAGGAGGAAAGCAGGGCGCGCATAATTCCCTCTAAAAAGCGGCAAAAGGTTGATCATGCGTCTGAAGAGGAGGGAGACGACAACGGCCTCCAAGAGGACTTCAATGACGACGAAGATATTCCAGACTATTCCAAGAATTCTGAGCTTGCGCAGCTCGAGAAGCTCGCTGCAGGCCTCCCCTCGAATCTCAAACTTCAATCTACAGAACTCAGCCAACCAATCTCACTTTCAGCGCCGAAGAAAGACAAATCTGGCGTCATATACCTCTCTCGCGTACCGCCCTTCATGAAACCCACCGTCCTTCGCTCTCTCCTCACACCGTATGGCGCTGTCGGAAAAATCTTCTTAACGCCCGAACCTGCCGCCTCTCGAACACAACGTCTGCGTGGGGGTGGCACGCGGCGCAAACTGTTTCTTGACGGATGGGTTGAATTTCTGCACAAACGCGACGCCAAATACGTAGCCGAAAATCTCAATGCGCAAACTATGGGTGGAAAGAAGCGTGGCAGGTGGCATGACGAGGTGTGGAACATTAAATATCTAAGTGGAATCAAGTGGAATCACCTTGTCGAAACGATCCAGAATGAGAACGCAGAGCGGGCGGCAAGACTTCGCGTCGAGATTTCCCGCGGAAAGTCGGAGAACAAAGCATTCTTGGAGAACTTGGAAATGGGCAAGATGATTCAAGGGATCGAGGCGAAGAAGAAGGAAAAGAATGATAGAGACGATAACGCTGCTGGCAAAGAGGCAATAGAGGAGGTTGTGGAGAAGAAAGCGAAGAAACCAAGAAGAGAGTTTGTTCAGCACGGAGTTACGACAAAGGGAGCGAAGAAGCCGGAACCAGGGCAGGACGTCAATAGAGTGCTGAGTAGCATGATGTGAGGGACCAGACAAGTGTAGAAGAAATGATACCATAAATGCTTTACAATCTGAATCAAATTCGTATATTCGTTCCCAAAGCTACTCATAGCGAAGTCTACAATGCTTTTCCGACTATCAGCAGTCACGAAATCCAGCGCCGCTCATTAAAAAAAAAAGCTCATTCGCAATCGGGGTATAGTGTAATCGTCATCTCTTCCAAACCACACAGGCATCATATCGCCGTCCCCCGCTCAAAACTCTCTCGGATCTCCGTCGTATACCGATTATAGAACCGCGTCAACTTGTCGTTAAACTGCTTGTTCTTCTGGTTAATATAGGTAATATCCCCAGTATCCTGGTCGTCGCGTATGCCTTGAGCCGCCCGTGCCTTGAGCCGCGCCTTCTCGCCCTTCTCCAAATCATCGACCAGCTTATCAATAGCCTCCTTGCTCGGCTTGTGGTCGTGCGAATACGACTCTTCTGCCGGCGTGTTGATCTGGTTGTTAAGTGGATTGACCGTGTACAAATCACCCGACGGAGACTCAATGAGTTGCAGTAGCCCAGACTGCACTTGTCGCTGGAGCTTCTCTGCTTTCTGGCTGGCGTAGCTTTCGAGGTCGACCTTGTCCATTTGCTTGAGCTGGCGCTTGTACACCTTGTTCGCCTCCTTTGTATAGTCTGCGAATGCGACGTTGTCTCTGCTCCGCGCCTTCTTGGCCATGCGCTTGTCCCAACTTTCGCTTTCTTCAACGGTGTAGTCCCAGTTTCGCTTGCGCTCGAAGTCGGGGTCTTCGGATTTCAGCAGCTTGTAGGAGGCTTTGTCGTGCGCGTCCTGGAGCTTGGATATTTGTGTCAGGCGGGCGGTGCGGTCTTCGGCGTCGCGGACTTCTTTCTCAGTGGCTTTGCGACCGGTTTCTTTCTGCGCTTGGAGCGTCTTGAAGCGCGCCATGCGGGCTGCGAGCGCGGCTTTGGCGTCTGGGGGTGCAGGCTTGCTGGCATCTGAGGTAGACCCAGCCTCGCCCGTTGGGGGAGTTGGCCCTGGTTCGGGCATAGTTTCTGGAGACTCTTGTGACTTTTCTACATTGGCCATGTTGACGTTGTGCGTGACTAAACGTAGTAGGGGACTGAGGCTTGGTTCGAGAAATGTGAGAGGTTGCCATTGCCAAGACCTTAGTTCGAAGCAATCGTCTTCGCTTCCCCAGGGAATAGCCTATCTAGGAAACTTGCTTGTTTGGGATCACTACTGTCTGTTGTCGTGCAACTACTGCCGGCTGTCGGCAGTGATGAAATATGCATGGATATCTCGTTTCCAAATAAATGGGATTGAATTGATTTCGCCAGAGTTATCTTTTACTCCACGAATTGCGCTTTTATACCCCTCTTTTTTCCTAAATTGAGTGATCACAGATGCAGCCATATTATACAGTCGTATCGAGATTGTTTAGTTGCACTACGAATGATTACCACTAGCACATGTAGGGAGGCTTCTTCATACATAAAGGCTGGTAATGTCCCAGGTCCCGTAGCCCCGTCATTCAGATACTGGTTTCCTTTGTCGGAGCTTCATCATGGATGTCACCAACTCGAATTTCCTTCTTCTCGGCCCGCTTTCCGCTGTTGCTCTACACGAAGCTGTGTTACGACGGGTTGAGGTGGATCTTCTGGCTTCACCAATTATCATCACTTCCTGCATTGTGTATACGGCACTTGTTTACTACATAGCCATTTACCCTGCAATCTTTCTGGGTCTCATTGTGGCTGTACATTGGCTTTTACTGCATCTTCTTCCACCCACTGCGGACGTTCCCAGGGCCTTTTGAAGCAAGGCTATCGAAATGGTGGACCATAAAGCAGACCCTAGCGTCCAACCTGCATATCCATTGAATTCAGCAACAACTACAGAAAGAATATGGGGACTTCGTGAGGACAGGTATGCATCCAAAGCCAGAGACGTGTGATATTCCCAAGCTGACGAATGGAGGCCCGCGAGAACTCACTATATTTGATGTAGATGCCATCCCGACTCTTTATGGAGCCCAATCAAAAACGACCAAAGGCCCATGTTTCGATTTCCCGGAGAAATCTCCGCATCAAACTCGTGACAAGCAATTTCATCGCCAACGGCGCAGGGTTTGGGATAATGCGTTCAAAGCTTGTCAGTATATTTGCGGGTATCATCTGCATGGCTATTTTTTGACCGTGTCAAACCCTGTTTGATTATGCCCCTCGGATCGAAGAATTTACAGACCAACTCCTCACCCGTTTGCGAAGCCACGAGGGTCAACCCGTGCTGCTGTTAAAATATACAACATACTATGCGTACGATGTGATGGGAGATTTGGCATTTGGGAAACCAATGGGGTTTACCAAGGGCGAATCAAACGACGTTGTTGACAGCATCTTAAAAATTATGATAGAAAGTGTCCCTGTTATGGGCGTGTTGCAACACATGCCATGGCTAATAAAAGCGCTTTCTGTCATAACGTCTCGCGTAGGGTCGATGAAAGAATGGACTAACTATTCTGTTGGCGAAATGAAAGCGCGAATGGCGGTACGTTCTTTGCCTCGATTGCAAGTAGATTCTCGATACTAAGACCGTCGCGGCGCGAAAACACCAAGACAGATTTCATGTCACACTTCATAAAAAACACACCCGACGATCCAGAAGGTCGAGCTCTACTCTACGGCGACTCGCGCCTTTTTTTTCAGCGCTGGAAGCGAAACTGTCTCTACCGCCATGGTCTTGATTTTCATACATCTCGCCACCCATCCCAAATACCTACGCGTCGTCCGCGACGAGTTCCGCGCAAATGCTTCGACATACAACTGTCAGCATCCTCTTCCCCTCCCCGACGCCATAATCAACGAGTCCATGCGTATGTGGCCCTCTGTCTTCCCCGCACCACGACGAGTTACCCCCCCAGAAGGTCTCAGCATCAACGGCCGCTTTATCCCCGGGAACATGATTGTCCAGATGCCTCACTTTTCGTTGTATCGGGATCCAAGAAACTTTGTCAAGCCGGATGAGTTCATTCCCGAGCGATGGCTTGATTGACCAGAGCTAGTTCTTCGGAAAGAGACGCTTTTCCCGTTCATGACGGGGCCGTATAGTTGTGCGGGCAAGGCTTTAGCATGGATGGAAATGAGGAGTGTGGTTGGGAGAGTGGTGAATGAGTTTGATCTCGAGCTTCCAGAGGATTTTGATAGCAAAGCATATTGGGATGGTATTCGGAATCAGTTTACGGCTGGAAATACACAGCAGAGTGTAAGCTTTGTGAGTGTCAAAACCTAGTTGTCGGCGTATGATACGAGGGTCATTCTTAGCTTGCTGTGCTATCGTATCCTTGCATTGGTAGAAGTCAATTGGGCTACAAGGATGGATGATGTAATGCAAACAGCCATAGGTCCCTCTTCTAACACGGTCAGGGGAGCGAGTGCAGTTGTGGTGAAACTCTTTTACCATCAAAACTCTTATGCTGCTGTATTGCTTGACATCGAACTTGTGCAGATGTTCTCAGCCTCGCTCTAAAATCACTCGTAGTCCTCTATAGTACGACCACCAATGCATCATACTTCCCATGCTAATTGATCCGGGGCGAATTGATTTCTTGGTGTATTTGTACGGAATAGGGGTGGTTTCCGCGTGCGATTGTGATTGTTATTATGTTTGGCGTGCGTGCACTGGACTTTCCGCAGTTCTTAATCTAAGATCGAGCATAGAATGGATAGTGAGCGCTACGTAACTGGAGCCAGGCATTTTCTCAATCAGCGACCCAGCGACCTGCTGTTTTTGACAGTGTTCACGAGCCGTAACGTACAAGAGATTTTGGTGATGAAGGATCGGGCTGAGGTCGAATTGGGCCAATCAAATAGTTGTCTAATCCCGATACGTCGATCTCAACCGCCCACGCCCAAGGTTTAGGGCACTAGCTTGCATAAGACCATTATGGTTTATCTGTTATCGTGCAATTCTTGATGCTAATTTCATCATGAGTAAGTACCCCTGCATTTTACTGGGCCCATGTCCACACCGCCCTCTGTCCAAACTTTCGATGCACACATCGCGTCATTACCCTTTCTAAACAAACGTTGTTCCTTTTATCCGATTTGTGATCGTTCCAGTAGTAGCTTGGGTGGCTTGGGCAGGACAACAGTCGGAACGTTCGGATACTCAGATATGGTACTAGTGTATGCGGCATTTAGCAGGTTTCCAGGATTCCATGCACAGTTCCCGTTAGTCTGTAAATAGCATGGAATACGCGTCGAACGTTTTTGAGCGTGCCTGGTTAAGGGGACGAGGAAATATTCTAGTTTGAAAAGAGATTTTGTCACTTGCTTTATGCTGATTGGAAGGATGGGTATCACGTGATCTTGGCTGACCTCAGATCCACCTGCCACGGTGCTTACAAGCATCGATTTCCACCATTCATATCGGTGAAAGCTCCTGCCTGACCTACACCAACATTCTCCAAGAACACAAGAATCTTCCAATACTGTTTAGGAGCAAGAATGGCCGAACCCATCCGACGATCCTGGAGTGCCACCAGTTCGCATGTTCCTCAATTAAAAATGCTACTACGCACTGATTCACTTCGCTTGTATGAATATTCCACTCCTCGCCGGCCGTTTCGCATATAAAATACATATTCTTTGAATGTTGAGTTCTAACGATACGGTCTAGGCTAGCACTAGTCGGTCCGTATGTACCCCAAATCTCGGCGCCCAATTCAGGAGTCTGACCGTGCCAATCTTCTTGTTCGGAACATCTCTAGAATGTCAGATCCCCCACTTCTTGACTCCTCCATCTTCAAGATCAGCCTGAATTGTAGGCCCGGCAGAGTGTGTGGTTGTTGTCGTACAGATTGAAGTTCTGTCTTTTGCCTACCTATATAATCCCCACCTTGACCACATTGAAAACGACAGCTTCTCATACTGGAGTTCAAACTACTGCCTCAACTCTATCAACGTCAAGCAAAATGTCCTACGCCGTCCAACCTTACGACCCTCCGGTCATTAGCACCTTTCACCAAGCTGATCCCGCAGCCCACGTATGGAAGCACAACCCTAATACCGTCTACGTTTATGGATCTCATGATTGGAATTCAACCGTCACCCAAGACGACGTCGGATCCCAGGTTCGTGTATTCAACGCCAAAAACATAAATTCTCACACGCTGACAAAATAATAGTATGACATGAAGGACTACCACGTGCTTATCCAGATCGATATAACGAAGCCGGCCAAAGTCTCCAATAAGGTATTGCTTGGTTTCCACTTCATTCAGAATTGTATGTTAACCTCTGATAGATTTTGGATGTTACAGACGTTCCTTGGGCACAGAAGCAACTGTGGGCGCCTGACGCGACTGAAAAGGACGGCAAATACTACCTGTTCTTTCCAGCCAAAGACCCAGAAGGTGTCTTCAGAATTGGTGTCGCCAAATCCGACACACCAGACGGTAAATTCAAGGCCGAGAAGAGCTACATTCCAGGAACTTACAGCATTGATCCCGCCGTTTTGGCTGACACTGACGGCTCTCACCATCTCTACTTTGGTGGAATATGGGGTGGTCAGCTTCAAGCTTGGCCCAACAACGTTTTGGTAAGAATTGAGAATAAAACTACGGTAATCTATGGTAAAGCTAACCCTCAGAACTAGAACAAAACAGCTTTTGGGCCCAACTCGCCCAAGTCCGGCCCAGCCCTGGGACCGCGTTACGCCAAGTTGTCATCGGATTTGCTGAGTCTCGACACCAAAGTCAAGGAGTTAGTTATCTACGACAAGGATGGTCAAGCCATGCAAGCGAACAGTTCCCGCCGCTTCTTTGAAGGCCCGTCTATCAACCGGGTCGGCGATAACTACTATCTGCAATACTCTACTGGTGATTTCCACACGATCGAAATCGCCGTTGGGAAGAAGCCAGACGGGCCATTCCACTGGAACTCTACTCTTCTGCAACCCGTCAAAGGCTGGACTACGCATCAATCAATCACCAAGTTCAAGGGTGACTGGCTGCTGTATTATGCCGATGCATCGCTGTCTGGCCAGGACAACCTCCGCAACACAAAGGTTAGGAAGCTTGTCTACGAGAAGGGCACTTTCAGCCTAGCTCAACCGCAGCCTGTTCAGCCTAAGGCGAAGAGGTTTTGGGCATGAGAACTAGGCTACGGTAGATAACTTCCGCTATAGAAATTAGTCAAGATAGATTATTTCCTCATTAGGCAGCAACGTTTACACTCGTAACATCGTTGTTCGAGGACCTAATATAAGGCTCTTAATATGCGCTTTAACCACTGATACAGTGATAATATGTTAATTATTTGGTGTGGTAGTAGGGCATGATGTTTTTTACGTTGATGTGTTGATTTTACCATTTAGATTTTGCTTCGAGAAAATTGGACACTTTTTCCCGCTATATAGTAGGATAATCGTTTATAATAATTATACAATATATGTGGACTCTTAATACCGGACTTCAAGATATATTTTGAGTAGAATGGCACTGTAAAGGGATTAGTTCTCGTCGTTGAGGACGATCTCAGAAATTCTTGTATTATTCTATTTTATAGCATTAGGGAGCGAGGATATCAGGGCTGTTTATACTGTTCACAATTTTCCGTCTTGTACTTTTTTTCCAAGGCTTTCTGTTGAAAGTCATGTACAAAGTTATATTGACATTTTTTACGCCACCGGAAAGAAAATTGGAAAGCAAATGTATTCAGGAATGTATTGGCATGATATGATGTATTCTAAAATGGATTTAATGACCTTCGCGAGTAGATTTGTGCTGCTAGGAAGGGAAAGATCTTTTTGAAGCCTGCGCATTTTATAGCACCAAAATGAGATCTATGCAGCGACAATGGTTGTTACTCTAATTTTAGATTTTTGGGATATAAATGGCATATCTACTTACAGATTCGAAGGAGGCTTTGACTTTGAATATGATTGCCCGCCTTACCGGAGCTTCTAGAGTCAGTTACGGCCCTACTCACGTTACGTTTCGGCACTCTGTTACCCACTTGGCTAAAATGATTAGCGTCAAGGTATATCCTCCAACGCCCCACAATTATGTTGGGTATTATTGTTGGTTTTACATGGTATCTGTTCTTTGCGAATTCATGATGCGTTCTGGCTCGCTCGCAACCTCCATGGAACTATCAAAACCTTCCAAACTAACCACAACGCCTCAACTAACACTAATCGGCTTCTAGCAACCCGAAACTAAATGCTTACATCGTATGGGTGGAGGAGCTCTTGCAGGCACACACGCCTGCGAGTTCCCGCAAGCCTAGGCTCTCGGTGTCCGACAAGACTTACTGCCCAATTTTTTGACCAGGCCCCACGTAATATAACCCAATATCTCATGCTTTATAGCATCATTTTGCAATTGAACAAAATACCATTGGATGAACTATACTAATTTTTTGATATTATATATTGGGCTTCCTGTAATTCAATTCTAAATCTGCTATCAGCATAAAAGGCCTAACACACATCGAATGACCTGCTGGGTTCAATGGCCCAGAACTACACCATCTGTGCATGATACCACCTCAGCGGCGCAGGAATCCTATTACAAGGTAGGAAATTGCTACCGTTCTTCAGTTTGATAGGAAAATCTGCCCCACACACCCAAGAAATATGTGCTAGATGTGCACATTCTCTGTGCCCCGCAAGCTGTGCCTGCCCCAGCGGCTAGATGCAAGGCTTTCTACGGCCTAGGTGGAGCAGCTCCTAAAGTTCATGGATCAGATGTTTCCACTACATGGCATGAAGCATTTGGGCAGGGATTTGGGCAAACTCCAATCACAGAGAGGCGGGTAGTGACATGCTTGCTCCCTGATACCAGTGGTGACATCCTTGGGGTGGCCCAGCCAACCCAGCCGTCTGTTGCCAGCAAAATTCATATGAAAGGTACTTTGGTTTGATCACTGGGATCTGCCTCTAACTTCTCTCGTCCGGGTCCTTGTGCCTGGGTGCTATGCATGCTGTAATGAACCATGACGGGTTGCGTACAAGCCGTTGTCAACACCCAAAACGAGGATCATCCTATGTGGTCGACCCTACTAGTGGCAACCTGCGAACATACATCGACACCCTGTGCCGCTTCATTGAATCCCTGCTCCAACTACTTGGGTGGGAAAACTAAAACCTCGCTCCAACACAGATCCCTATTCTGCCGATTCTTGTTGGGGGCAACGTCGCTAAGCGGTCATGTGCGTAAACCCCACAAAAGACGGGCTTGTATATTAGACGTCAAGCAAAACATGAGGTCCGTGACACATGTCTCACATGTACATCGTTGTGCCTAGTTATCGCCACAGTTGTGGCGCTCTTGAACAGGCTCTCGAGACAATTACAGCGTCCTCGCCGTTGCGGCGGCGGAAAAGCTAGACTGGAAGATGACAGAGATTAGCCCTCTAGACTTCCTCAGAGCGACCGGGGGAGGATGACATTTTACATGTAGGAACACCTTCGTTCCTGGAAATGAGGTTCTGTACAATGTCTTAGGTTCAGTAGGGGACGTTTGGAATCGTTCGCCTCGGATTCGGTTGCTTGCCGCGAAGGATGCGGACCGTCCGCTGCAACTCTAGGCTGCAGACTGCAGACCTGGTGTCGAGGGATGGCATTGAGGTTAGACAAATGCAAACGTACGGCGCATACCCGTCTTGGGTGTGGAGTGCGATGCAAAAGTCTGTTGACTTTGAACCCATGTAACGAGGGGCGCGGCTTCATGTTTCAGGGCTAGACATGACTAGGACCTGTGGAGCCCGTTTTTTACAAGGGGGGCCTAAGAGCTAGGATCTCAAGGGAGCAAACTGTTCGTTTTCGAGTGACATCGATCCACAGTAGTGGCGCATACAGGACTTGAGACGGTGTGATGTTGGCGAGGTGACAATTGCCCTCGTGGGCTGCCGATTCGCTCGGCGCCTATGTGCGGTCCTCAGGACGGCGCAGACGAGAGTGGAATGAACGGGCGCTCGCTGCAGAAGGCGGCCTTTGCCGATGGACAAGCATGGCACGTGAGCGAGATGGAGCCAGCCACGCCGGCGCATGCTGCGGGAGAGCTGCCCGCGCCGCCACCTGAATCAGGCTGCCGTCCGCCTCGCCAAAACGATCACTACGGCGCACACTCGTCACCTCCCAACACAGCAGGCCTGCAGACTCAATCTCGAGGACCCAAGCTACCCCTGCAGGATATGTCGAATACCCGCCGCATGTAACCTTGTAGCGTGCGAACAAGCGATCACCTTGGACAGCCTCGCTATTGTGCGGGTCAGTCAGCCTTGTGCCTCTTGACGGATCGAGGCTGAGCACAGCAGAGCTCCTCGTTTACTTCCTCGAGGATAGAGTGGTTTCTATTTTGCGACATGGACATTGCACAATACCACGGCAGAACTGCCTTCTCCATTCCCAAGGCAGATACATGCTTCAGCTTCGTATGCGAGCGGGGCGTGCAGCAGCAGCCAAAGGACGAGAGCGGGTACCTAATTACGCTTGCCAATGGCACTGATTTGGATTACTGAGTACTGAGCTTACCGATGGTACGATGCCTGAACGCTTCGGCATAGTCATCACAGATCAGTTTAATGGCTTCAGCACTATCTCACCGCGATCCTGGGTGGCGTTCGTTGATCGTTCGCTGGGCCATTGACGGTGAAGAGCCTGTTCCACGTTGCACTTGATCCTAGTCCTTGGGAATACCTGTGCCACCCCTACATTCGACCGAACAACACAGACGCCCGTTTCATTATTTCAGCCACTATGATGTCAAGAACCCAGCTTTCAGGCATCTCGACCCTGGACAGAAGGGGAAGTTAGCAACTACGCGGCGTTTATTTCTGCGTTACCAAAGCTGAATCTATCGAAGTCAGCACTAAAACTCGAGCGCGTCCATTGGAGCGCAATCGAGTGCAGTTAATGAATATCTTCTGCAGTCACAAGGGCAAACTGCACTGAGAGCCTGTCATGGTTGTCAACGACTGCCGCGCTGCAGGTTTGATGGAGGAGGCAACCAGTGTGTCGGAACCTTCATGCGGCCCTCGTGGACGTAACTTATCCAATACACACGTCTATTTCCTGTCGCGCGCAGCCTCTTCTTATCTCACTGAGCCCCATTGCGTCCCAACTGGCCGGGCCGCTGTAGTCCTCCCAGAGATTCCTCCACCGGTTACCGCGCTCTCTTCGCTGGGAGATCTACGACAAGGCCATATGTAGTCTTACCGAACAGAATTGAGATCATTAGATAGAGAAAATAAACACGATCGTTTCTAATATCTACCATGCTCGGTCTGAGCTCTCAGGATGAGGACTGCACTCAACTCGAGCTGCAGGCAACAAGGACTTACCTTAGTGTGTGAGAATATGGTGTAAGCCTTCAGCCCCAGTCTAACCAAGACCGCCCATATTCGCTGCAACAACCTTGACCCTTGAATTCCTCAAGCGTCAGCTTAACGCCCACCCTGCCACCTACTTGCGTCGGCGAATGAAAGTCTGGTGCTGCACTCCGAATCCTTCGCACCTTTTTCGTCTTAGCCCAACTGGCGACCGTTGGTCCCCACCCCACTGCCCTATATAACAACTGCTCTTCATGCCACAGCTAGCCTTCATCGCAGAAAAAAGTGTAACGATACAAAATGTTTCCAACCGTACCCCAGTTATTTGTACCTCAAAAGTCACCATCGCCAGTTCGTGGTAGTAACAACATGCATCCTTTCCCAGAGAACATAGTCATGACGACTGGCCCAAAGGGCGAACAGAAGCCTCGAAAGATGCGAGCTTCTTGCGATGCATGCTCTCGTGCTAAAGTAAGTGAGATTTTATCTACTATTCTAGATTCCAATGCTAACCAATCATAAGGTAAAATGCGATAAAGTCAGGCCCACATGCCATAGATGTGGGAATATGGGCATTTGCTGTAACTACTCTCCATCGATGAGGTATGGCTGCGATCGAGATTTTCCTAGCTGCGGCCCTAACTCGTCAACAGACTGGGCAAGCCACGCAAGAACCGAAACCCTGATGGAACTATAATGCGCGATGTATCACCAGCCAATGCTTGTGGACCAATGGCACCGAGACCTGATATGATACCACGAACTAATACATACACTGCCGAGAGCTCTCCAGAACCGGCGGATCCTTTCTTCTTTGGCCCTGCTACTCCAGAATACCACTACCAGGACGCTTTTATGGCTAATGGATTCGAGGGCGGCCAGTCACCAGCATCCTATTCAGAAGCTGGCTCGATACCGAGCGGCTGGTCGAATGACGACCAGATGATGTTTGGGAGCCCAGCAGATGTGTATACTCCCATCCCTCAATTTCCTCAAACGGCTCCTCCCTATGCTGGACACGTCCGAAATACCAGTTCCCAAAGTCAGGCCGAAATGTACCCGCAAATGGGAACTTTGAGCTCGCAACAGCTTGCCAACCAGTCATTCTATTCCGTATCGGATCCAATGTTTTCCCATGATAAGATGGTTACAACCCCTCCCCCAATGGCGCCCGCTCCGCTACCGACGCCGCCAGTGTCTGTCACTTCCCAGAGCCATGATTGTACACAGTTTGCCTTTCAGACACTGAATAGCTTGTACGCACCCCCAACCTCGCAGCCATCTGCAAACAGCTTTAATAGCGGACTTGACGGCTTGCCAACTTTGGACGCTGTCCTCTCCACCAACAAGTCTGCAGTCGACAAGCTGTTCGTCTTGCTCAACTGCCCTTGCTCCGCAAATCCACACTTTTCCACAACAATTGCCTTCACAGTAACTAAAATTCTTTCCTGGTACCAAGCCATTGCTGGGGCCAACGACCACGAGGATTCCCCTGCTAATACCCAGATGGAGGCTTTCATTCATACGTCCATTTCACTTGGCGACTACCGACTCGAAGTTGAGGATGAAGACACATTCCGAACCCAGCTTGTACTCGGAGAGTTGCGCAAGGTGGAAAAGCTCATCGACAAGTTCTCCGAACGCTACTGCAAGAATGCAACCTCTGCTGACACGGGCATCGATGGTAGCGTCTATGGTGCATTAGAGCAACTGCTCCGCACTCGCGTACGCGATACCTTCAAAATAACCATGCGCACTGCCCCTCAAGACGTCAAGCGACAGGTAGCCTCGCGCTCACAGAACCGTGCGCGGTTCAATACCTTGTAAATAACCTTGTCGCACTTGTAGCGTCGCCGCTTGTTGCTTCTTCTAGCTGCCATTTTGCCGTTTCTCGACACCACTGCCGACCGAGCATCTGCCGTCGGCCCGGTCGTATTGTATAGAATTCCATCCCATACGCAGATGCACGCGCCCTCAAGGGGAGGCTTGTTGCTTTGGAAATTTATTCTCTGTAGTATAATTATCTTATTGTATTGTTTAAACTCTTCTTTCTTGCCACATCTGCCTTGAACTATTGCGTCCCGCATCTGTATATTTTTGGCCTTTGCCAGTGATTGGCTGTTAATAGCTATCTAGTGACACGCAAGGATAAAGAACAAGGAAATGGGCCATGCCGCTACTGAGGCAATGCAACGCACAGCTTGCGCGTGCAACCTAACGAGCCACAAGTGGAATACTACGTTCCACAGTTCATCCACTGCTCTTCTTCCGGTATGAAGCGGCTGTTGGTTCAGCCACGCCTCATTTATTCCCTCTGCGTCGGGTAATCCAAGATACGAACGATCTCAACTGAGGCTCGTCATAAAACGTGAACCAACAGCAGACCCTGCAATCCACCACTTCGTCTACGGATGGGTGAACCCGCACAAGGGGCTGAATCCTTTCTTCGTCTAATGGAGTAGGTAGATAGCTGCCGAGATAGTCACTCGGACTCACTCGCGGCTTCTGCTCTAGCCGTGCTAGCTTGCTCCCCAGGAAATCGACATTTCACCGACCTGACGGGCACAAATAAAGTACCGATATAGGCCCATTTGGCGAGGAAAAGGCCCCCAAGCACCAGGATCGAGTATATTAACCACCCACTCGAGATGGGTCATTTACCCGGCATTTCGGTATCTAGCACGAGGCAGACTTGCAACATGATTGACGGGGTTTTGGAACCATAGGCGCCCCTAAACTTTGGGGCAATCGTGTGATTGAAAAAGTCTCAATTCCCCTCTTGAGGGGCGCTGGCACTAGATGGGAGCAATCTGGCCGATCGAGCGCGCGAGACTCGGGAGGGATTCTCGGCTGGTGGTAGTGGTGAGAGAATGGAGCTACATTCCATCCTGCTTATGCGAGGCAATGTACGGCGGACCCGAACAGCTGGATAGGAGATCACGCTGCTGTAGCGCACCAGCACGCATCGTCACACTGTCACAATTTGCCCTAGATATCGTCGTGTCATTGCGTGCACGGCGTGTGTCGCCATAGTAAGCCTCCATTGGCCATGAGGTGGGAAGTGTATAACACCAGAGTTAAGAGACGCACGTTGCGATAAGCGCTTGGGGTGCGGGTGTGGTGCGATGAGAACGGTTTGAAGACGGGGCCTTGCGGGAAGGCGTGCGGCGTGGCTGATGTGTGCGTGTGTGTGTGTGTGTGTGTGTGTGAACGAGTCAGGGCCATGCAGTGTGCACAATGAGAGCCGATGACGCACCGAACGTTGGGGGTGTGCGAATACGATGAAAATCTTTTTGCTCGCGATCGATGCTTTGTCTACGGTAGGTTGCGCAATCGCGTGATGCACGTTCTGTTTGATTTATGTTGATGGTTGCCTTACAGTCGCCGACCTCGAATCTAACCATCCAACAGTCTTCGTATTGGCCTGGAGTGTACATCCGCCGTTGTACCGAGGCCTGGCAGCCGTCGAGTACGTGCTACGATCTTCCCTAATCGCAGGCTGAAAATGGACATTCGGCCAAATTTGGCAACAAGGCTGTGCTCGTTTTGCCTGTCCCTGGTGGGCTGGGGCGTTTTTTTCAGCCACTGATTGGAGGATACTGCACTGACCAGCAAATGCAAGGCGTGTCTGCCAATGACAGGGCAAAAATAGCCGCCAGTAACAAGGTTTATGCCCTCAAGCTGCACGCTGATGCCTTGAGTCGATGGGGCGTTTTGACCTTGCTACAATGGGTTGGACGAGGGAAATGGCTGCGGATGGATCCGGCCTTTAAAGTGGAGCACATTCAGTTATTCTCGTCAAGGCTTCAAGCTCAATCCACACCACCTTGTCTCATCAAGTATGACCACTCCACTTTCCTGGCTGACTCTGCATCTCGTCATAAACAGGGCAGCAGCCTTATGAGCACGCTCTGTGGAGAAGTGCGTCCTGTCTTACGAACAGACGCACATCCCTGGCCCAAGGCATCTCACCTGCAGCCCACAGTCCTCAAAGAGATTAAGGAGACATGCCTCGTGAATTACAAAGACCTGCAAATGCTGTGAAATTCCGTGACGGGCATCCAAGAAGGAGTTGGGAGCCTTTTCTGCTCGGGTAGTGCACTCTCATCCACCGCACTTTCGCCGGGTCCTAAGTCCCGGTACAATGGGTCAAACACTGGCTCCAGTCATACTACTGCAGAGCCAGGCATCTTCCTGCAGTCAGTGTGCGTGCACACGCGTGGGCCTAAGAGGGAGCGAAGGAAGACTTCTGGGGTGGCTGGGCTGAGCGAATCGCAATAGTTGAGGAATGATCGCAGTGCTAACTCTTTTGAGTCCGGAGAGTGGCATCTCGACTGACTTTTTTCGTGGTCGCAAAAGCTGCTTTCGTCGACAGCCCCACAGTGGATCTTAGACCCTACAGCCATGTGCTGGTCACCGACACAAGATTCATGTGGAAATACACAGTGAACGGACGTCGTGCATGTGTCGCTGTGGCTGGAGCCACTCGAACGATTTTCGCCAGGCTGCTCTTGACGGGCAAGCTGCCCCGGAGTCCTTGCTATGATATTTAAAAAACTAGGGCCTCTACTGCTCCCCAATTGGGCTCGCCTATGGCTATGTCGACGGCGCAGGCGACATTCTTCCTTCGCACCAGTCCCCATACTGATTCAAGATAGCACCTGTGGATTTGCATTCGCCTCGAGCAAGAATGTTTGGATTGCTCCGAGCACAAGCCATCAGAGTGTACGAGTCGGTGTACGCAGTGCCAGGAGTGGACCGCAGTCTGTCCTACACTCCATGTGCTGTCCTTTACGTCACACACACCAGACTTCCCCAGATTTCTACGTGGTCACTTTCATACGTCTTCGATGATCGAACCACAGTCGAGGAAGGCCACAGTATGCAATTGGACACAACCGCGCCCGGTCGATCATAGCTGACGGTCGATCAGTACCCACACACCTCCTGCTGACTTTCGACATGAGGTAGATTGCTAGCATCTGAGCGTGCCTCACAGCTGACTAGCTCGCTGGGGCATACGGCTGACAGGCGAAAGGGGGAACAATATTGCGAAAGTAGGCTCATGATAGAAGCCCTCTTCCCTCTTTGCCAGATGATTGGCGACGTCACCTTTACCTTCCTCTTACGGTGCTTTCAGCACCCACATAAATAGTGCTCACTACCAGTCTGGGCCTGGCTGCTCCTCGCCTGTTATCTCCCAAACAAGGCTTGTCTGTCTCTCATTGCGAGCCCTCCTTCTCACCCCAAGTCCAACCATTGCTAACTCAGCCTGCCTTTCACTCCGATGTAATCTTACCTAACACAAGCCGTGCGCTGCCGCTTGTGTATTAGTTTGTTACACACACCACCCAGCCTTTGTCCAATGTTTGATCGCGCCCCAGCATTCTAGCCCTCTTCTAGAAAACTACCATGTTCATGACAACTCTAGCCTCCTTTTCGCATCTGCAATGTGTCAGCCAATACACTGCTCCTCTTTCTATTATCAGCGCTGACGCATGGGGTGTTGACCGGATAAAGCGGGGGAAGCTGTGCTACGTTCTCGTCAAGGTACAAAGCCGGTAAAATGGGCCCCTGGCCACGTCGTGCATAGACGAGTGGCAGAACCGCGTGCTCGAAGCTGGTTCGGGACGAGGGTGGGCGTGGGACATCCGAACGTTGATTCAAACTCACACCTTGACCCGAGTGAGTGGCTGCTTCCTTCACAACGGAAGCGTGAGATGCCGATGCTTCACCCTGAGCAGTACGAGGCATCACGTCCACGTTTATCTGGCTATCGTTAGAACGTAGTAATCATGTCTCGGACGAATTTTAATCTCATCCTCTCAGCTACTGCATGGCACACGCGGTATCTGCGGTTGAGCATCTAGTCGGCGACGGTCGTCGTGTTCATGCATCATCGCTATGTCCTTCGCTTTGCTCGAGAAAACCTCCTCGGACATGCACCCGAAGATACTATCTTCACCCCAAGCTGAACCCAGTGCATTGGGTTGGAGCGCGTGGGCTGCCCGAAGGATGCTCACTGCGTCTAAACCCAGCTTGCAGTGTGCAAAATAGCATGCATACAACGAATAGTTAATTAAAAAATGTTGTGTGCGTACCGACAGTCTGGTATCTAGGCGTCACTAAAAACCGCATTCCGCTCCCATTGAGGAAGTGAAACCTGCACGATGCAGAACACCCAAGCTACAACTTCGACTGCCGTTTAATATCGAAAGATGCTTGTGAGCGGGGAAGCTACAATCTAGGTTCCATCTTGCGATCCCAACCTTCTGCCAACACAAACGTCTCCCACTCCTCTCCGCACTCGCCCCCCCTACTCTTCGGCAATTGCTATCTTACTATTTTTGCACACAATCTCAGCTGGCCGCTTGATGCTCCCGCTTGCTAGCAACTCAAGCACTTGTAAACTCGCTTCAAATGTTCGTGTGATAAAGTTTCGCACCTCAATCGTCGTCAGAGAATCTAGTGGATAGTGGCTCAGCGCGCGATTCACATCAAGATCCTCTGGCTCCATAGAAATAACCTCTGTAATCTTGTCTACGAGTCCGTTGCACGCAATCGTTTCGGCATCTGCTCGTGATGCTGCGGGTTTGAAAGCAGCACCCCAGGATACAACTGTTGTGGTCGACGAGGCTGACGCAGCTTCGGCAGCGGCTACTAGATGTTTGAATTTTGAGTCGTTGGACCAAAAGGGACGTGGAGATGTGATACCCGTGCCTGTGATTGGATGGCCATTGCGGCTTATCAGTCTGCCTTCAATCGCCGCCTGGATGAGGGCGAGCACTTCAACCTCGCAGATTGTATTACTGCCGAAGTTTCTAGCTACCTCTGCTGCCTTTTCTGTATCCTCAGCAAGATATCCTGCATTAGATACAGCATTTAGGTCGATCGAGGCAGAGTTTGTACCCTTGCTCATGAGATACTAAGCAAAGCCGTTGAGGAACGCATTGGCTGCCGCGTACGCGGCTTGACCATGGTTACCGACTGCTCCTGCGGCAGAAGAGATGACGATGAAGAAGTTGAGAGGTGTTGTCGAGAGTGCATAGTGGAAATTCCATGCACCCTTCACCTTCGATGCTACTACCGAGGTATACTACTCATGTGTCATCCTTTCAAAGAGTACATCCTAGAGTATGTTAGTGACGATGATAGTGAGTATATTTACTAATAGAGGCTCACATGTAGCATTATCGCCGTGTATGATACTTTGTACGGGAGGAAGATCGTTCAGTCCTGAGATTAGTTCTTCGACATTAATCCTCTCTGTGACGTCGCACCGACGAACCAAAATATTCGCTCCTAAACTGTTCAGTTTATCGATCTGTCCTCCCGCCTCCCCTTTCAATGCACCCGTTTGTGAGAGTAGCACAATATTCTTTGCAACTTTACTGACCATCCACTTGGCCATACTCCGTCCGATGCCGCTAGTACCTCCTATAAGAATGTACGTTGCATCTGCTCGAAGAAGGGTTTGCTGCGCTGCAACTCGTGGGCCTTTGTAGAGTATTAGAAAAACAATGACATTCTTGCAATTGCAGTACTTATCATAACGAGTTCATCATCGCGTGGAAGAATGACGATTCTGCCATGCACACCAAGTAACTTAGCACTGTGCAAAGCAGCCACTGCTTCGGAAATTCCATGCGCTTTGACGTTATGAATAGGCTGAATCTTGCCATACCGTAATAATTTGTCAACGTCAGCGAATTTGCGCGGCAATACTCGTGGGCGATGCGTAAGTAATGTAGTAGCGTTGGTAGAAAGAGTGGTGATACTCTTCTCGGGTGGTATGTTGTCGAGAGACCCACGTTCCGCACCGACACTGATGAGGCGGCCGAAATTGTCAATGCAATCCCACGACTGTTGGAGGATGTAATCATCTAAGCTTGTGCTGAGCGCCATCTCGATCGGTTGATGCTTTCGGACGCTCGGCGAACGTTTCACTGCCAGTACACCAAATCCTGCCCTCTGAAACTTCAAATTCTCGCATCAGCAAATCCTTCTCATTTGAAATTCTTACCGAAACGCATACTTGCGCGTCTAACATCTGTGCGATGGCAAGGGCCGCCTGGCCAACTGCACTTCCAGTATCATGAATCAATATTGTCTCACCCTCAATCAGCTTCGCCTGCTCGATTAGCGCAAACACCGCTGTGTAGTATGCGATGGGTAGCGTCGCTCCTAGCTCAAACGATATGTAATCTGGAAGTCTGAGAATCAGAGCGGCAGGCGTGCGCGTGATTGTAAAGAATGCGCCGTTTGGGAGTTATTGCGGCAACACGGTCGCCAATTTTGAGATTTACTACCATGGATCCAATTGCGATGATGATACTACTGCATTCAGTTCCAATCGCGGCATGTGGTGTAGCGTCTTCTGCGTTTATTCCTATAGCTTTGACTTAAATTTCGACATGGTCATTGGGAAGAGGAGCATATACACTTTTATCGTCCTCAGATCCAAGGCTTTCTAGAGCACCTGGGGCAGTGACTGTTCCTCGAAGTGGTCTTCTAAGATTTGAGAAAGTGGCTGGTTCCATAGGCGAGGGATGCGTCTGATCATACACGTAATGATTCAGAACATCATCGTTGATAATACGGGGTGTATAGAGCTGTCCATCCCGTACCGCAAATTCAGTTTCTTCGGTCTTGTTTTGGCTAGCAAGAGTTCTAATAAAAAGGTCACATATCGTGAGAGCGGTGTCCAGATAGCTATCAAGCTTTGATGTCTCAAGATCAAACGTGCTAAAGTTTATTGACATGCCTTCAGAGTGCAGTGTTCGACTCAGCCCAGTTATCATATTGGCGTCAGGATTCTGGGCTTTTTCATAAGCACCATGCACAACCCATAGACAACCTTGTATGCTCGTAAGGAGCGCCTGTAAAGTTTCAAATTCTGAGGCAAACATCCTCGGTAATACTGGTTGATCTAACTCAGCAAGGAATATGCAAAGTTTGTCTTTCGATATTGCGGCCGCATATGAGAGGGTGCTCATGATAGTGTTTCGTCCAGCCAAGCAGGTTACTTGGTTTGACAGCATGGAGGCCAACGTATACTGAGAGTCACTATCGCCTTGGATGACAACAACTTTGGCATTGGCCAGTGGCATCTTTGCACTGATAATCTCAACTTTAGACAGCGCAGATACCAGCTCCTAATCTAGCTTGTAGCAGAGTTCACGGGTACTTGCTCTTCCGGTATTACCGTTGGATTCGAGGATTGGAGAGATTGTCAGGTCTTCGATTAATGTCATTGCTCGACCTGTTTGATTCAGAAGGAGCATAGATAACGAGTTTGGTTTCGCGTCTGAAAGCGACTTTGAAGGCTCATAAAGCTCTTGCAGACACTCGGAGCTCTTTAGACATTCGTGTATACCCGATGAAACCGTGATTTTACCGATATATGAAGGTAAATGAACCGTCTCTAGTGACCTAGCTGCACTGAACATCAGCCAGTACATTGAAACCAACTGCTCAAGCAGGTTTGGAGGTAAGATGTAGTGAGTTTGCTCATTATGAGGTATCTCTACTATAGTGTCAACATTTATTAACTTAGTAGTAGAGGCATGGGTTGAAGCGCGGCAATTTTGTAGGCCTTGGAATGTCGCGCCATATGATACGCCGATTTCACCCAGTTGCTGGTAGGGGTCTGGTATGGGGATTAACTTCGTGACTGCCTCACCAACTCTACAGATTCTAGATTCTAATTTTTTTCTCTTGAACCTGTTGCACGAGTGCGCTGTCGATTTCATTTGTGTTTAGTGAAATGATAGACACGATGCCCGTGCAATGCTCAACCCATCCAGCACTCTTGGACCATGAATGTCCGTACGTGCCAGCTCGAGTCGCTGGCCAAGCTGCCACGTGCGGCATTAGAGGTAGGAAGACGCAGAGGCCCTAGGGCCTATGCGTAGAAACCCCTATATATACAGCACCTATCTCAATCACATAGAGATGATATAGATAAGCCAATAGCTTTACTTCCTTTCTTTACTTACCCCGTACGCTAGCGTATACCCAGCCTCTCTGCAAGCCTTTGAGGCAGACGAAGCCCCATCTAACAATGAACGTATATTAAAGCTTTGTGGCAATTTTTTTTTATTGCCATTGGAGTGCTTTTTCGGGGTGATGGTCATTTCTAGTTCTTCTGTCAATACAGCTGATACTGTCATGTCGAGATTTCGGACTTCAAAGTTTTCGTAACAAAGGTCCTGCCATTGAGTTCTTTGGGCGATTGTTTCGAGAGCCGTGACTACAAAGCCGGAGATTGGGATAACGGTCATTCCCTGCATTTGATGATGATGATGTAGCCATGGTAAGTCATCTAACCGGACTATATTTCTCCATTCGGGTCCAAAGTCATTTGAATAAGGCGCTAAGACGATTATATCGTTTCTAGGTGCGCCGTGGTACTTATGGATTTTAGTAAAACGAGATTCATGATAGAATGTAGAAGTATGATTTCGGGGGTATCGAGGTATGTCAATCAGTACTTGTGGCGGTGTCCTAAACGGCCTGGAAGGATTGATTTCCCCTAAATCAAGAGCAGCACCTCTAACAAGGGGTCTACCAGCGAAATCAGGGTCAGTCTGCACGGCGCTTTTCTTTCTTGAAAGTACAGAAGTGTATGAAATCTTCGAAGCCAGACCAATATGCTTGATTATTTGCTTTATCGGACCTTGTAACGCAGAATGTGGGCTAAGTTCAGTGATAAAGTCAACGCCTGTCTTGAAGTCGCAGACAGGCTGACACATGCTCTGGACAGCCTCGTCGAATCGCACTACACAGACCAATTTCTGCACCTAGTAAGCCGCATCTAGCTCTGTACTAGAAGCGAGCCGGCCAAGCAGCGAGGAGTGAAAGTGTACAGTTGAAGGCGTTGGTGTGTTGAGGCTCCTAAGTGACTTAGTGTAACCCGCAGTTATTAGATCCATGTGATGTGAATGATAAGCCGTGTTCATCTGCAACTTCCTGACAAAAATATCCAGGAAGGACGCCCTGATAATGTCGTGTAGCTTTGTGATAGCGTCTGTGTCACCAGATATTGTTACACTTGTTGGGCTGTTGATACAAGCGACTCGGGCATCACCTCGCTGTAGGCGTTTCAGCAACGGAGTAATCTCGGTTTTCCCAGCCCCAACGGCCATTATAGTGCCTCTAAGATTAGGATGCGTGGCCCTCAAAATAGGAATCAAACGGCCCCTGTGATACGCAATAGTCGTGGCGTCTTCAAAAGTAATAATACTTGCGGCATAGACGGTGCCAATCTCACCGGAGGAGTGGCCCGCGACAGCTGAAGGAGACACTCCCCACGACTGAAGTAGGTCAACAAAAGCGAGTTGCATGGCTGTGCGGGGGGGCTGTGAAATATTTGCCGCATCTACTTGCGAGTCTGTTCCGTCTTTTTGAGGCTCTTCGAGTAGGGAGAACTCGGCGCCGATGGACCGCAAATGATCATCTGCTTTACCCAAAGCAGAAAGCCCTAGTTGATTCGGCTTTCGTGGTATCAACCCCACCGCTTGCAAAATGGCCATGGCTGCTGCCTAGCGGGGACCCTTATTTCCCATTCCTCGAATGGTATGCTATCATTTGGTTTTTGGCAATCGTAGTTCGGAAGTACAAATCCACGTTCAGTGAAAAAAGCGTCCCAAACAATTTATCCGTTCCCGTTTTCATGTGGATATGAAATGGGTGGTATACTAACCGGCAGCGACCCCCAAATGGCCGACATTCGATTTCGGAGAGCCGATAAAGAGTGGTTTGCGCTTGCTTATGCCTTCGTTAAATACATTGTGGAGGGCAACAACCTCGATCGGATCTCCGACACGCTTTCCTGTGCCATGGGCCTCGACGTAGCCGGTATCACGAGGGTCCATTCTTCCACTCTCGTGGACGGAGCGGATGAGTGATTCTAACACACAATTAGCCATGGCTATCCAAAGCAGGGCGTTTGCCAACCTTGTACAAATGCATTCGGCATCGTGATTCTAAGAGTTTTGCCGTCCTGATTAATTCCACTACCTGTAATGACTGCCCAAATTGAATCATTATCTCTTAACGCCTGATCTAATGGCTTAAGAAGGACCATGGTACAACACTCGCCACGGCCGTAACCAGTTCCACGAGCATCAAAAGCGAATGATCTGCCAGTCTCGCCGAATAGACGTGACATGGAATGCGAGATCCAAAACTCAGGTAACGGATTTAAATGGACACCTGCCGCGATAGCTAGGCTTGACTCCTCAGTATGGAGGCTTCGGCAAGCAGTACGGTGAAGCGTGGGCCTCGAAGGTCAAAGAAATGGCCATAGCACAACCTATAACAGTTCAGTACTTATTTTGGCTAAGCTTTAGATCTAAGATATACCTGTTCCCTGGTGCATGGGAATTGTTTCTGGATCTCGGAATAGATCTGCTTCGTATTCTGAGAATGTTCCACCCACGAATACGCCAACATTTCCGCCAACCATCACTTGCTTGGGGATGCCAGCACTCTGAAGAGTTTCAAAGGTGCACTCTAGCAATAACCGCCGCCGCGGATCTAAGCTAACCGCCTCTTGCTGAGCAAATCCAAAGAATGGTGCATCAAAGGTTTTCAAGTCATGTGAGAGGAAATTTCCGCCTCTTGCGTTGGTGGTTCCATTTTCCCCAGGATTTGGATGAACAAAACGCTCCGAAGAGAATCTTGTTGGTGGGGTACTGGAAAAGCCAGATCGAGAGCGGACGAGAAGTTACCAGAATTCGTCGGGTGCGCTTACGCTGCCTGGTAAGCGACATGACATGCCGACGATGGCTATAGGCCGGTGTTTGAGTTCAATATGGCTTTTTGCGTAGCCTGAAGTATAACCTTCCTTATGTCCGTTGGTGTAAGCTTCCTCGTTTGAAATAGGCGCTGTAGCTGTGTGGTAGTCGTTTGCCGTGCCATTTCCCACTGTCAGTGGAATGGTCGGCGGCGGTGCTGAAATGGTAGCCAATTACACCGTTGTTGTTGGTAGGCGTATCCAAATTTAAAGGTGTCGAGACGCTTCTGTAGCTAGTGGTCATGTATTGGATAGTTTCTTTCGAAAAATTCGCCTCGTTCTGACGTGGGAGTGAGGGCATGGGGGGGCATATCCAGGAAGTGCCTCACAACTTCCTGTTGAAACTCGATTGAAGAGTAAAAGTATCAAATCCTCCAACGGATATCTCTATCAGTGCTGCTAGAGCTAGCAATAACAACAAAGAACGTGCGCAAGAGGTAGACGACATCAAATACGCTCGAGTTTACCAGTGAGAAGATTGTTTATGGTATACAAATGGGCATCGTATAGATTCAAGTACTTTGGGCATAGTTTGGAGGAAGGAATGGATAATACTAAATTAGGGTACTGTTTTTTCTTGTTTTGCTATTTCATGACTTATCTAGTTGTCGTTACTCGCCGTACGGCATGCTCAACGAGTCGCTATTCACCGACGGTTTTCCAATCAGCGCCAGCATTCCGGTCAGACATTCTATGAATTTAGGCCGAGGAGCGGGAACGGGATTCTGCCCGCGCCGCCTTTCTGAGGCTTTAGTGGGATTTTCCGGGAATATTGGAATGCACAAGGAAGTTTGAGGTGGTGTTGTAACATGAAGGGACAAAATGGAGACACTGGCCCCACGGGATGAGTCAGCCTGTTAATCAGTGTGTCTGCCCCGCACATTTCAACCTCGTCCTCCCTTTCGACCTTCCTCGCACCATCGTTCGGTAACACGTGCCAAAACAATTGTGTAGAGCGCGGGATTTCATTCCAATCAGTTTAGAGATCTTAACATCTGCTGCACTTCCATCATGAATCTCTTAAAGTGTCGAAGCCTGGTGCACACTTGTGCAATCGACCATGCTACAAATATATATTCGCTGAACTGACGTATTATCTGCTAAGCCTTATATATTGAACAGAATTATGCTACCAGCACTCTCTCTGCTGGGGCTCATCGCTCAAAGGGGGATTCCTTTGTTTACCGGGCGCGTTTGGGAGCATCGAGGTCAGTGTGTACAGGCAGCCTATCGATGATTATAATGAATTCAGTCATGGTGGTGACTAACAGCATGTAGAAATTCAAAGTCCAGCTTGCGCCCTTGATCAAAGAATTCGAGACCGATAAGGACGTGTCGTTTCATTTCATACAGGCACCTTTCGAGGTCGCCCCCCACTGGGATATGAGGATTTCTTCGGCGGACCTCCATACTACCGTTTCATCGTGCCATCGGACGCCAATGCCAATGCAATCTACGTAATTGAGCATATCCGTGACTTTCCCCAACTCGAAACGCCAGAGATGACGATGCGGGAACTTATGACATATGGTGTAGCTGAAACGAATGAGAGTGCCAAGCACGCTTTAGACTATTTATACGAGATTCTCGAGACAGAAGCAGTGGGCGGCACCATAGGCTAATCCGAGGGTGCAACCATAGCAGGGATATTATTGCTACATGAACAATTAAGGGAAAGGAACGAGGGCCGGATGCCCATGTTGAAATGTGCACTGTTCTTTGGCGGTTAGCCACCACTGACCCCTACGCTTGACGGGATAGTACTTTCAGATCAGAGCGACCTCATGATTGACATTCCAACCTGCCACATTATTGGGTCGTTGGATCCATATCTCCATGGCAATATCGCTCTGTATAATGTCCGCAACCCAGATACAGCTTTCATTTTTGACTACGCGAAAGGCCATACGATCCCGCGAGACAATCATATGGTCAAAGAGCTTGGTGACACCGTTCGTCGCATGATTTGCGAGGTTAATGGTGGTAGTTCTCCGCAATAATATACATGTCATACCAAATTTGCTTCTGAGTCCTCAATATCTCTCGACTGGCAAATAGCGTACACTTTCCCAATGCAGCTGACGCCGAGTTCACCTTTTTGGATAACTTACCCAAGTTCATACCTTGTTAGTACACACTCCAATTAGAACTACAAGCTTAAGCATGTCTTGCAGCATGTTAACGAGTTCATAACCCTGTTCCGACAACATATGAGGCCAAATAAGTGGATTCATCCAACCACACGGCACATACCCAAGTCTTTCGTAACATTTCTCGAAGTCTTCCCATATTACGATCCCCTTTTGTCCAGCCAACTTCGATGACAAGCGTTGATCTCCGCTGAAGCTAAACAGAGGCACCCTAGATTCTTTAACGGACAGCGACACATCTTTGGCTCGGCTGGTCTCAGAATCTATGGATCTGCACTAGGCACTTCATTATGGCCCTGGATTTTGACGGGAAATCGCGCTGGCTAGCATGGCTGAGGTGGCCACCAGAATGGCTATCGTCGGCAAGAAGCACGACAAGAACACTCATGGTACTCAAATCCACATGGATATCAGTAGAAGCTGGCCAAACAAAGAGAGTATTTTCGTACTGTCGCCCAAAAGATCGCATTTTCCTGACCGTCTCTTGCCTCGCGTCCATATATGCTGGAGCAACACTCCCGCTCATGAAAATCTTCTTTGGTGAGTATTTGATAGAGACTGTCTCGAGCCTGCTAATCGCTCTCCAGCGCGCCTATTCAGGCCCTTTACTAAGCTGGAGAAATATGGACCTGATGAGGTATCCGGTGCATTGATGACTGCTGTCAATAAACATGTGTGCGTCAAGTCAACTTGTATGGTGAAAGTTTCTCATGATGTTACAGATTACACATGTTATATTTGTTTGTTGGACGCTTTGCTTTAGCGTATGTTGCCATTGTAGGCGGAGCCTAGCATAACATTACTCGTCTATATTTTGCTGATGGAAACCGTAGATTGGATTCCGCATGACTAGCCTTCGCATTTCGGCATCTCTCCGTTTACATTACTTAGAACAACTCTTTCAGCAACCTATCTCGACCCTGGACGCGCTTCCACCAGGACAGACTACGGCAATTATCACTGTTACAGCAAGCATCCTCCAGTTGGGCATATCTGAACGACTTTCATCCTTGATACAAGCTTATTCGCGATTCTGGTCGCGACGATCATTGGCTGTATCTATAGTTGGGCTTTGCCACTTTTCACTTCTAGTGGTCTAGTCGCAATAGTGCTATGGTATTTAGTAATTACCCTAATAATAGTTAGATAGGCTGCTGAGATTTAGGAAGTAGAAAGACAATACACAAGCGTGACGAGCGAGGCCCTGTCCAGCATTCGCATGATCGCTGCATGTGGCGCAGAAGACAAAATTGCAGCGAGGTACGATAAGCTCGTAGAAGCAAGCAGCTCTTTAGGCATGAAGCCGTCGCCCGTATTGTCATTGCAGCTTTCTCTAGGTAAGTAGATGATGTTTATTATGCCGCTGGTATTATATTCTAATTTGCCTACAATTTTATTTACAATATATGCGTAAGTTAGTAGTGTTTCTCCCACGGGTCCGCTGACAAAAGCAGGACTTTTGCACTTTGCTTTTGGTGGGCTGCGGACCTTTATCTCAACTATAAATTTGCCAACATTGAAACACTGGCAGTCGTTCCGCTCTCGCTCTTGCTCACATATCATCAATATCCGTGCCACTGACAGCGGCGTCCAATGCTATCAATGCCGCGTCAGTACTCTTCACTATTATCGACGCACTAACGCCCGATACCACCGGAGCCCAAGCTGATGGCGCCACATTAGATGCTGATATCATCCTAGAGAATATTAGCTTTACTTATCCATCACGGCAGGACGCAAAGATTCTGAACAACTTCAGCCTTCGAATCCCTCGGGGTAAAACTACAGCAATAGTAGGGCCAATTGGGTTGGGAAAGAGCACGACTGTAGCGCTAGTGCGGCGATAGTACGAACTTGGTAGGCAAGATCCTGTTGCCAGTTTCTCGCGCAACGACACTATCAAGATCGGGGACAGAAACCTCCACGAAATTGATCTTCGATCGTGACGATCGAGAATCGGATTTGTCCAACAAGAGCCATTTTTGTTCAATGATACCATCTTCAAGAATGTAGAGTATGGGCTGGTCGAAACGGTGTTGGAGAAGGCACCGACGAGGACGAAGACGGAGATGATCGTCAGAGCTTGCAAAGGCTCATACGCGGATGAGTTCATACGCGTGCCACCGCAGGTACTCTAATGAGGCGATCGAATCTTACCACCACTAACAGCCATAGGGATAGTTTACGTCTGTTGGCGGCATGGGCCTTCAACTTAGCGGTAGACAATGCCAGAGAATAGCGATTGCCAGAGCTATCGTCCCCCAACTTCAGATTTTAATCTTCGACGAGGCTACCAGTGCGCTAGATGTTACCAGTGAAAGGACCACGCAAGCAGCCCTTGACCGAATCGCAAAGAATCGCACCACTGTCGTCATCACCCATCAGCTTTTCACCACCAGAGGTGCAAACAACATTGTTGTTGTTTCCAAGGGATCCGTTGTTCAACAAGGCACCCACAAGAGCCTTCTGAATGAAACCGACGGCGCCTACTCGAGGCTTGTCAATGCCCAACGACCAGCTGCAGCTCCAACCCCAGCCGAGACGAACTTGGTTTATAGAGGCTCAATGAAAGAAAAGATAATAAAAAAGGAGATCACGCCACTAGAGCATGGAAGTTACGATAGTTTTGGACTTTCCGAGACCACGGCTACCGAAGTTGGAGAAGACAAAACATAAGCCAAAGGCCACCTTAAGTGCTTTTAAAAGTTTTGGAATGTTGCTGGGTGAGCAAAAGAGAAAATGGCCTAAGTACATGGTACTACTGGTGGCTGTAACTGGAGCTGCTTGTGAGTGAACCCACACGACGCCAACATCATTCATGCTGATAGAGCTCAACAGCAAGCAATCCAATCCAAGCATATCTTTTTGGGCGCCGGATCAACTCGTTCGCTTTCTGGGGCGAACACCTCCGCAAACCTACCTCTTCCGTATGTCTCTTACTCCTCAGTGTTGCAGTTGGAGTAGCACTGAGCCACTTTGTGCTTGGCTGGGTATCTGGCAGAGTACCAGTAGTCGGCGGTTTCCTTCCTCGAGCAATTTCAATACCACTCACTTATTTATGCAGTGCACGACATCTTGCTTACCGCAAAGAATATTTTCGAAATGCCATCGCCACAGCGCATATGCTTCTTCGAAGATCCCGACAACTCAGTCGGTCTACTCGCAGGCCGCATCGCATCCGACCCAGCAAAGCTCCAGCAGATGCTCGGCACCAACATGTCCATAGTACTGATCTCGATGCCGGGCTATATAACCATAGCCCTACTATTCCACTGGAAATCCGCCCTCGTCGTAATCGTGTCATCGCTCCCCGTGATTCTTCTTGGCGCATGGTACTGCGTCCGCCACGACGTGCTATTCGAGTCTCGAAACAAGGCCGTCTTCGCGCAGAGCGCCAGTTTTGCGACCGAGGTTATTGGCGCGATTCGCACCGTCACGGCTCCGACGCTCGAGCGTGCGATTTGCGACAAGTATGAAGAACTGCTCGCAGACCATATTAAGCAATCGTGGAGAGAGTCGCGGATATCGTGTCTAGTGTTTGCCGCCAGCGATAGCCTTATCCTGCTCTGCATGGCATTTACTTTATGGTCAGTCTGAATGCTGATATCTGGCTGACAAGCTGACAAGCTGACGTAGTGTAGGTATGGCGGCACGCTCCTCGCGAGCGCAGAGCTGCAGCCGCTGAACTCCCTGGTCGTGTATCTGGCTATCATCCAGGGCTGCCAGGCCCCCGGCTAATGACTAAGTTTCGGACCTGGTAAGGTTCTTGTCAATACAAATAGCTACCTAGAACTGAAGTGTTGTACTGGGTCCCCTATGTAAGACTACAGAGTGGCTGCAGCACACCCACTTACTGTTCTACTCGATATAATCAACGTCATTGGTTATTCTTCACCTTTGTGTATATTATTTGGCGTAGTGAGTAGAGCCGCCCTTCCACGAACTGACAAGGAGGACCCAACCATTCAACACTGTCATTCCGTACATATTTGCCATAACAATTATTGTTTTTGCCAAGCTCATCTCATTTCCAACTATCCCTTTGCCCATCTTCCGCATCAGCGTTCCGCACCCACGTCCAAGTCCACCAAGAATGAACCCGCATATCGAGCAAAGACTTCAACACAAGCCGCCCCACGCGAGGCTACAGTCCACCACCGCCCACCACATGCTTCAACCCCCTTGCAGCAAACAAGATTATGTTTTCCCAGCACGGTTTCCGTACTCAGGAACGAACCCGCCCATCTCTCATTCCAGCAAAACACCATCCCAAGATATGTAAAGACGGCGCAATGGCACGTCGTTGCCGCAAAGAAATTTCCGCCGCCGGCGCGCCCGCCCCAAAACCATGAAGTCGTTGTCATGGGCCCTAACGCACATGCTCACCACTACCACCACGCTCAACTGTCCATTACTCGGGCCCAAATTCCCGGTGCCGCAGCGCCTATCGCAACACCCAATTTGGCGACGTGCAGTAGCGAACCTAGACAATGCGTTCAACGCGCTCGAGCAGAGCGCGCTCAAGGGCATCGACGAAGCGTCGTACGCGATGCAAGTATTCTCGACGAACCCCAGCCCGGCAGTGCTTATGGGAGCGGTATCAAACGGCCAAGAGCGTGCCGGGGCCGACACGCCCGGCGTCAAGCGGGTAAGATGGCGACACGGTGTTCCGGGTGGGCAGCGTTTCCAAGGTGTTTACGGTGCTGGCATTCCTGGTCGAGGCCGGGGGATGGGGGGGTGCTGGAATCAGCCGGCGACGCGGTTCGTCCCCCGAGCTGGCTGTTTTTTTGCTGGGCGGACCAAGGCGCGGGGTTTTCGATGGCGTGAGGGAGACTGCATGGGATGATATTACGCTCGGGTCTTTGGCGTTACAGGTATCTGGTTTGGGGCGTGATTGTAAGGGGTTGGGCGTTTTTTTTTCTGGTTTGATGAGAAGTTGGCGATGTAGCAGATGGCGTGCTTGGAGAGATTACGCAGACGGAAAAGGCGCCTGAGCCGTGGCGAGTAGGGCTATCAGCGCTGCCTGAAGCTTTGAAACCGCCGTGTGGCGCATGGCCTTTGTGCACCAGGAGAGGTAATAATTTTTATATCCCTCCACCAAAAACACACCTGACATTGATAGCATTCCTGCGAGGAGTTGCGACTCTATATCCCTCATACCCCTTATGGCAAACAGCGACGTACTCGGATATTAGGTTCCGGCTCTTGGCCTACGCGCTGGAAAACATACCAGGCAACAAATTTGCGGATATCCTTGATGAAAGAATCATAAAACCGCTACAACTAAACCACACCTACCTCGCCTACGCGCCTCCCTCCGTGGGCGTAATGGACGGCTCGATAGAAGACTCGTACCGGAACGTCAGTCTCGGCGACGCAAATCCGCAAGTGCCCAACCCGTTCCAAAACCCACTAACACGGCCCCCAGAAGCGGAAACATGTACTCGTCCGCCAACGACCTATCGGCGCTCGACCGCGCGATCCTCTCCTCCAAACTTCTCAGACCGTCCGTAACGCGCCGGTAGCTCAATCCAGTGACATGCAGCTCAGAACTACTCGCGGCGGCCGGCGCACCGTGGGGGCGTGCGGCGCATCCAGCTCGATCAGTGGCATCAGCCGCACCGCACGCTCAGCATGTTTACCAAGGCCGGCACATTCCACAAGTACACGGCGTTCATCACGCTGCTGCGGGACTTCAACATAGGCTTTACGATTACCATGGGGAGCTCCGTGATCAGGCCGCATATCCGCCTCCCCGCCTCCACCACGGCAACAAACCACCAAACAATCTCCACGTGGCTCTAATTCGGCAGCCCGCGAAACGTGCACATAAACGGCTCCGTGACGCCCTCGCGTACAACAGGCACGTCCGGCGCATCAGGCAGCGCGTTCCCAGCCGTAGCGCGGGTCGCCATGGTGACGGGCAGCAACTTGCGCCCGTACCCCGTTTCCTCGGAGACTTGGCGGAGCGTGGCGTCTTTGCGGGACTCGTGGATGTTGCGCCGGCCTTTTGGGAGCACCCATTCGTTACTGTCCACGATGTTGCCTAGGCAGACGCGGGAGGGGGGGTGTGGTGGCCAGGTCGAAGAGGGCGGCGCCGCGGGACTCGACGAAGGTGGGGGAGGTGTAGCTTTGGGTCAAGGAGTCGCGTTCGGGCAGGGCGTTTGCCATGGTGGGGTGGATGGAGCAGATATGGGGTTGTGGGCATGAGTGAGTTGATGTGGACGTCTTATCCCCGCCGTGGTAAACCCGTGCCGTGCCCCACACGTTTCCGCAGTCAAGCTTCAGGAAGCTGCCGTGTTTGGTGAGTAAACGTGGTTAGTCTACCCGCTTTCGACCACGCTATATGCCATGGGCTTTTCGATATTGGGCGAGGTAAATTTATGCTGCCAGTCCGAAAGCAGCGCTTTTTTCTATTTTCTATACTTAGAGAGCCTACACGCTCTTATATATTATCTATACAGAGCTTTTTGTCATGAGCAGTTGTTTACACATGTGCCAGATTAAACAGAAATCTGGTAGTTTTGGTGATATTATTCAAAAGACCCCTCACCCACAATATTTGTACTAAATACAATTTCATGTGCAAGGAGAATAAGGTCATTGTTTTTCACACAAATACCCTTCACGCCAAGTCAAATTATCGCCAGAATTCTGACTCTCAGGACAAGAAAAATGTGTCAGAACTCTCACCAAAAAAGACCACAGTCCTCTCCCACCTTTCACACCCTCCCCTTCCTCCTTCCCTTCTTCCCCTTCCCGCGCTTCGCAAACCTCGTAATCCCACAAATCTCACACGGCGCACCCTTCAAATCACACCTCGGCTCGTGAAAGGCGCGAGTGCCATACAACTGCAGAGCCAGGGCCTCGACGTCGACGCGCAGAACCCAGATGGAGTGGGGGTTGCCGCGGACGAGCGCAGCACGCAGGGCGGGTGGGCTAATGTGGTATTGGCGGGCGACTTCGTCTAGCGTCTGTCGTACCATCAGGACAGATCAGGACATGAGCGAAGACGGTAGAAGGGAAGAGGTAGGAAAGAAAGAGAGGGGGCGCGCACCAGCGTCTGGCGATAAAAGCAGTCCTGGCAGCCGGCAAGCAGGCGCTTGAGCAACGGAAATGGATAACGGTCGAGCAACACAAAGCAATAGATGCACCGGCGCGGCGCATGCTGGAGCCACAGCCGGCGATAGACGATGCGATTGAGCGCGGGGAAGACGGCGTCGTGGCCAAACTTATCGGCATGGGCAAACGGGAGATTAAACGAGTTCACGGCGCGCACCATGTGTGCACAGTACGCCTCGACCAGCGCCGAGCAACGGCGCGAGGTTAGCGAGAGGGCGAGAAAGGGGTGCAGAAGCTGCGTGTTGGTGAAGAGGTCGGCGGCCCAGCGGCCGGTGTCGGCCGGGGTGGTGAGGTCTTCCTTTGCCTTGATGGCGGTGCGGGCCTGGGCGGGGAAGTCACGGGCGCTCTGGGCCTCTGTGAGGCCTGGGAGGCGTGAGCGGGGGTGGGTGAGGTAGGAGAGGATGTGGTTTGTGACTTCGACGGGGAGAGCGTCGAGGGCCGGCGGAGGGTTACACGAGAGCGACATGGCGCAGCGTGACGGAGTTTTTTTCACGGGGGGGCGCGGGCATATGAATAACGGACCCATGGGGAGCAGATGCATGCTGGGGGACGCTGCTCACGCCGTGGCTTGCTGCTTGCCTCGTAGCATGCAGTATGCAGCAGTCGAGGAAGCGACCAGTCAGAGGGATCGCGGCAGAGCGGCCACATCGCCACGCCGGAGGGACGTCGAAGCCCCTCTCGGTGCTCGCTTCTTGTCGAGCGGGCGGTCCCGGAATGCAGCCTGTATCCGCCATGCAGCGACTATGCAGTGTTTGCAGCGGCCGATTCCCCATGTTACTGGCGACGAGACGATGAGAGGGGCAGCAGGGGTGCGCCGAGCCAGTCCGGGCAACCGTGTGCACGCAGGGCCACGGCTGGGAGGACAAGAGGGCGGAGAGGGCCCGGGCGGCACGGGTGTGGGCGATGGAGGACGGGCGGACGGGCAGCGATGGCGATGGGGAGGCGTGTGGTGTAGGGGCACGTGACACAGCGCGAGGTCGGCTGTATTGCGCCGCGCTATGCCGCATGCGGTCAAACGGTTTGGCGTCGGACCACCTTTATCCTGTTGACACGGAGCGACCTGAGGATGCCAGCGTCACGAGCGTCGCGAGAGCCACGAGAGCCAGCCACGACACACAATGGCTGCCCACGCCTCCTCGGGACCGGTGGCGGTGCAGGAAGTCGTGCCGGCGCCGGACGTCAGGGACAGGGACCGCGACAGGGACCGCGACAGGGACCGCGACAGGCAGCGCGACGACGACGAGGGGGAGCGCGACGACGACGACGTGTGGGAGTCGGCGTCGCTGTACGAGGAGATTCTCGACGAGGCCGACGCCTTCGACCCCCCCGCCCACGCCGACTCTGCCTCGGTGTGCTCGGCGGCGGAGGCGCGGGCGCTGCGCCAGCGCCTGCACGAGGTCGGCGCCAGCCAGTTTGTCCTGGAGAACATCACCAGCGAGAAGACGACGGCGCGCAAGCTGTGCACCGCCTTTGGCATCCGCATCCCCAAGTTCCTCGACGACGCCTCGGACGAGCACTTCTACCAGCTGCTGGGCCTGGCCATCAACCGCGAGCTCAACAAGCGCCCGCGCCTGCCCCAGTACCGCACCATTGACCATGCCGCCCGCCTGCTGCGGGAGCGCACCAACATCATGGTCATTACCGGCGCCGGCATCTCCACCAGCCTCGGCATCCCCGACTTCCGCTCCAAGAACACGGGCTTCTACTCGCGCCTGCTGCAGATGGGCTACGACGAGCCCGAGCAGGTGTTTGACATCCACAACTTCGACGAGGACCCGCGCACCTTCTACGCCCTGGCCGGCGACATTGTCCCGGACCTCGACAGGTGGACCCCGACCCACGAGTTCATCCGCCTGCTGCAGGACAAGGGCAAGCTGCTCACCAACTACACGCAGAACATCGACAACGTCGAGTCCAACGCCGGCATCCACAGGTCCAAGCTGATCCAATGCCACGGCTCCTGGGCCACGGCCACCTGCCGCAAGTGCAAATACAACGTGCCGGGCTCCCACATCTTCGACTCGGTGCGCGCCCAGACGCCCGCCGAGTGCACGCGCTGCCTCGAGACCATCGCCGCCCACCAGCCCAGCCGCAAGCGCAAGCGCGTGTCCAACGCCAACGGCGCCCGCAAGAAGCGCTCTTCCGACGAAGACTCCGAGTCTGACGGCGCATACGATATCCCCCAGCCCGGCATCATGAAGCCCGACATCACTTTCTTCGGCGAAGCCCTGCCCAACAATTTCTTCAACCGCCTCAAGGACGAGGACAAAGACAAAGTCGACCTCGTTATCGTCATGGGCACGAGCATGAAGGTCGCGCCCGTCTCCGAGATTCCCAACTTCCTGCCCCGCAGCGTGCCGCAGATTTACATTTCGCGTGACGTACGTATCAGTTTCCTTGCCCTACTCTGCTACACTTTATTCAAAGTCTGATTTTCTGAGTGCTGATTTATGATTAGCCCATTCGTCATATCAACTTCGACATCAACCTCCTCGGCGACTGCGACGTCATTGTCGCCGAGCTCGCCCGCCGCGCTGGCTGGGACTTGAAGCATAAAATGCTCCCCGCCCAGCACGACAACGAGATTGAGCCTGTGAGCGAATCCGACCACGTCTATGCTGTCAGGGCAAGGGATCAGGCGTCGCAGCCGATCAAGAGCGAGGTCAGGCATGAAGCGTTTGATGCGGCTGTCAAGGGGGAGTAGTGTGGTCAGGGGAGAGTAGTGAGGGGTGGAACCATGGCGTATTCTAGAGGCTGGGTTTGTTTGTGGGCTGGAGTTTAGTGGGCGTTGGGGTATGTGTACATAGATTTCCCTTTTTCGGTATGGGGCGCGGACGACACGGCACGTGGTCGGTCGGGTTTGCGAAACGAAGGCGCGGAGGCAATTGGAGTTGTGGGGTTGGGCTGGTGCTCGGTGTGGAACCGAGACATACACATTTGTTTCTATGGTGAGCGGATCATGCGAGGATATATCAAGTCCTTTGTCTTTGACCAATGATGAATTGCCGTGAAGCCGATGGCTACTGTGATACTGCTATGCTCAAGTCTGAATGGAGTCCCGTGGAAGGGTAGAATTACTACACTGTTGAGTGTGGTTGCCAAACTTGGCTCCAGCCCCGCATCTCAAAGTTCGAGGTATGACGGTATACTGGGATGCAACGCAAAAAGCAGGGAGCAGGTACCGCAATCTATCAAGCGAGCAGAATATATTGAGGTGATAGCTGCCTCGATGCCTAATCCTATCTTTCTTCGGAAAACCCCTGATAGAGTCGTAAAGCTTACCTAATACCCCTTGATCACGTGCACATACTACTACGCCACAAGTATGCCACCGATTTCTACTTGGGTACATCGAGTTTCAAGATGGAATAGCCCCTGTTTGTCTATGTGCCAATTGACGAAAATTTTATCTGAATTTTACATCTTGAATGATGGATTAACAATGAGCTGAGAGGGGCAGAAAACACGGCTTGATAGATAGAATCATACCAAGGTGTATCCAGCTTCTTGCATGCATGTCCTTTAGGCCAAGCCCGACCTCCTTGAGAATCGTCTTTCGTACCTTAAGCGGGAGAGGTGGATAATTGTTCACCAACGACAGCACATCGGTCGTAAAACCCTCATATATAACCACATTCTCCTTATCGTTGTAGTCGACGTGCGTTCGCAGGTGAGAGTTACCGCCAAACTGTTTGTTGAACTCGAGTAAGTGATCAGAGATGGATGACGAGAAGGGTTTTAGGGCGAAATATTGGTTGTCCGAGCTAACAGTTTTTCCCTCTCAGCCATTAATTCTGCCGCGAACTAGGGAATGACAATTGACAAACTCACGTTGCGAGGTAAATATCCAGTTCAGGCTTCGTGGGATGGGAACGCAGCACTTGGACTCATTTGTACTCACGGCCAGAGTTACCAACAAATGTTGACTGCATCCTCGCAGCTAGGCGCCGACAGCTCACTGGGAGCGGCCGAGTATCTGCACAGCGCCTTATGATTACAGTATTGGTCGAGCTGATGAACGAGACCTCTACTCAAAAGATTCGCGCAGATGCACGACTTGCAAATATGGTAATATCTGTGCAGGAACCTCCATTTCGGGTTTGGCGCAGTCCCGCGCTTATCCATATCGGGCATCACTCCTCACTCCATCAGCCTGCCGCTTTTGAATACTTACCCTCCCGTCAATTCTCTAGCTTTACCTCTGGCGCCTCTGCTGCCAAGCGGCCCACGCATTTCTAAACCTCGCCCTAACTCATCTCTAGCTACTCATTAAAAACTTGCTCTCTGACCAGCCAACATACTGTCCGGCTTTCCTAGTTTCCGCTTTAACTATCGTTCTTTTACCGCAGTAGGCTATAATACTATTGGTACGATTTCCACGTAGACCCAACTATCCCACCAGCTTCCGTAAGGTCTGATTTAGTCGACTTTGACTCTCATTTTTAGAGTATCCTCCCTCTACTTCGTTGGGTTCTTCTCTAATGGGCTTTTCGGAGTCCTTTCGTATTTGTTTTATTATCTACCTTAATATAACAAGTTAAGCTTAAAACGAGCCCGTGCTCGAAACCCTCGTCGGGCATGACTCGCGCGAGCTCCGACCTAAGCTGCCCCTCTAAGCAGCAATACTGACACGCGCTTTTCCTATTGCACGTACGCGGTCTTTGTGACGCTAAGTAGCATAGTCCTACACAAATAGAGTTAAGAGGGTCTTCCATATTAGATACCTCGGGCTCCTTATATAACGTAATGCCTCTGTTTCTCTACGGAATACCCTAGGCGAATAGGAGGGACACACCTTGACGCTAAGCCCCTCACGTATACGGCTGGTCGCCAGCAACTTCACAGCCCCAAGACGTAAGCGCTCAGCCTGCTCAATATATTGGGAGGTATGCGCTGCTCTGCACTTCTTTTTGCTCTCGAATAACAGGTCTACTCTACAACCGAATTCGACCCTCGCTCTTTGCTGGAGCGAAATATGTTGCACTATGCGACTCCTGCAGCGCCTGCGGGGCGACGTCTTCGAGCTGACATCTTTTGACGATGAACAACCACCACCCTACGCCATACTCTCGCACACCTGGACCGAAGGACAGGAAGTTACATATAATGAACTGTTGGCTGGTACAGGGAAGAACAAGACGGGCTACGACAAACTTCGCTTTTGCGGCAAGCAAGTGGCGGCGGACGGCCTTCAGTACTTCTGGGTCGATACCTGCTGCATCGACAAATCGGCCAACAATGAGCTAAGCACAGCTATTAACTCGATGTTTCGTTGGTATCAGCGTGCGGCTAAGTGCTACGCATACCTCTCGGATGTTTCTGTGCCAGAGGATGTTGTTGACGCGCGGGCCTTCCGGATAACATGGGCGAAAGCGTTCCAACAAAGCCGGTGGTTTACGCGAGGATGGACGCTGCAAGAGCTGCTAGCGCCGCCTCGCGTCGAGTTCTTCTCCAAGGAAGGCAAGCAACTGGGCAGTAGGATATCGTTGGAGCAGGATATTCATACAATCACCAGCATTCCTATGGAAGTGTTAAGAGGGCAGAGTCTAGCCGAGCGTAGCGTGGAGGAGCGAATGAGTTGGGTAGCCGAACGCACGACGACGTTGAAGGAAGATAAAGTATACTGTTTACTAGGGATCTTTGGGGTATTTCTATCGCTTATATATGGAGAAGGAGAAGCGTACGCGATGTTGCGACTGAGAGAGGAGATACATAGGCGCCAGGAAGGGCCCAGAATAAGTACTGCGCTGTTTATGGTTCCTTTCTCGAGGGACGACTTATTCGTCGGTCGAGAGAACGTTCTCGCGAAGATTGGCGAGCGCAGAAGGGCTACGCACTCACACGTTCGAACAGCTCTAGTTGGGCTTGGGGGCGTAGGGTTAGTACATGTTGCTTCATGCCCGCTCTTAATAACGAGATTAACTCAAGGCTAGAAAGTCGCAGATTGCTATCGAGTATGCATACAGATGCCAAATAGCAGATCCTCACGCCTTGGTTATCTGGATACACGCCAGTAATCGCACTAGATTTCAGCAAGGGTACAGAGACATCGCCGACAGGCTTGCACTGCCCGGGCGGGAGGATCCAAAGGTAGACGTCCTGCCGCTGCTGCATGCCTGGCTGTCAGACAAGCGGAACGGCGCGTGGTTGATGATACTGGACAACGTTGACGACGACAGCGTCTTCTTCGGTGACAACCAAGACGCAACCGAGTACAATAAGCCGCTCGAGGCTTTCCTTCCACAGACAGCGCACGGTAAAATCCTGATCACATCAAGAAACGAGGTTGCAGCGAACAATCTCGTCAGCGGACACGGCGACATCATCCAAGTAGAGCCGATGGGCGAGGATGATGCGCTGGCGCTGCTTCACTCACGGGTGCCGTTTAGCGAGTCCAGTCGAGTAGACGCCAAGGTACTCGTCCACGCGCTGGAGCGGATACCGCTAGCCATCACACACGCTGCAGCGTACATCAAGACGCGCGCCTCTACAACGACCCTGTCGAGCTACCTCGAGCTGTTCCATCAGAGCGAGGCGAATCAGGTGCATTTGCTCAGCAGAAAGGAATGGAAAGACATTCGGCGAGACCACAGCATCCGGGATGCAGTGATCGCAACATGGCACATCTCGTTCAATCACATCCGGATGATAGAGCCGCGGGCCGCAGACCTACTCGCGCTGATGAGTATGTTCGACAAGCAGGGGGTGCCGCGACGGCTGCTGCAGGGCACGACCAGCCAGCTGAATTTCGAGGATGCTCTGGCGCCGCTGCTTAGCTTCTCTTTAGTCAGGATAGAGATCGGCAAACAGGCGTTGGAGATGCACCGACTGGTGCAGCTTTCGATGAGGAGGTGGCTAGAGGGAGAGATGATGCTAGGAAAGTGGGTGAAGCAGTCGATAGTGGCCATGAGCGCGGCATTCCCTAGTGGAGGCTATGGGACATGGGAGGAGTGCAAAGCGCTACTTCCGCATCTGAAAGTAGTAGTTAGCCACGCAGTAGATGGTGAAGAGGGTTCGCTTAGACAAGCTGAATGTGCTCGTCAGGCAGGATGGTATCTTCTCCTTAGAGGAGATTATAGAACAGCAGAAGAGTTTATCCACATGTCACTGGAGGTCAGAGAGAGATTACTTGGGCGAGAGCATCCCGACACGCTTATTAGTGTCAGCCAGCTTGGGTCGGTACTACAGTGGCAGGGAAAGTATAAAGAGGCAGAGGCTATAGGGCGACGAGCGCTAGAAGGACGAGAGAAGGTACTTGGGCGAGAGCATCCCAACACGCTTACCAGCGTTAGCAAGCTTGGGTCGGTACTAGAGAGGCAGGGAAAGTATAAAGAGGCAGAGACTATGGAGCGACGAGCGCTAGAAGGACGAGAGAAGGTACTTGGGCGAGAGCATCCCGACACGCTTACCAGCGTTAGCCAGCTTGGGTCGGTACTAGAGAGACAGGGAAAGTATAAAGAGGCAGAGGCCATGAATCGACGAGCGCTAGAAGGACGAGAGAAGGTACTTGGGCGAGAGCATCCCGACGCGCTTACCAGCGTTAGCCAGCTTGGGTTGGTACTAGAGAGTCAGGGGAAGTATAAAGAGGCAGAGACTATAGAGCGACGAGCGCTAGAAGGACGAGAGAAGGTACTTGGGCGAGAGCATCCTAACACGCTTATCAGCGTTAGCAAGCTTGGGGCGGTGCTGAGGAGGCAGGGAAAGTATGAAGAGGCGGAGGCGATGTATCGACGAGATCTAGAAGGATCGGAGAAGGTACTTGGACCAGAGCACCCCGACACGCTCGCGAGTGTGTACAACCTGGCCTACCTCCTAGCAAATCGGCACCGCTATCAAGAATCCCTCGCCCTGTACGAAAGAGCATGTACATCATACAAAACTGTCCTCGGGCCAAACCATCCAACTACGCGCAAGTGTTGCCGACACTATGTTAAGGCTCAAACGCTCACATCAAAAGAGTAAGGCCTATCAGGCCTATCTACACAGTTTCTGAGTTGTAGTATAGCAGTACACAAAAACAAGGTATTGAGGTCAACACGCAGACTTACTAAGATGATATTAGAAGTTCAGAAGCCTTTTTGTTATATAAGGATTCTTAATAGCTATATAATTTGTGTTGTCAAAGTATAACTGCATTCCCGAAACAGAGCCCTCTTGCGTGTCGATGAGTTGGGGTATTGCCGACGCAGTACCCTTTTCTAGGTTGATTCTATAAAATCCAGACGGAGTGCAAGATCTAGGTGTTTATTCCGGAAGTAATTGCACGCCTTGATTGCTGTTGAATTTATTATGACGAAACGTATAGCGTTAATTAAGATCTTCCTGTGAGGCAACCCAACCGCGCCATGACGCTGATTCCTCACTTTTCTTCTTTCCTACTCCGACGGCCACCGCCGCAACCAGACCAGACCAGAGCCGAGCCTACCCTGCCACTAGACCTATATATCAATGCCAATCACGAAGATGCCTCATCTCCTAACGGGTGAAGAAGCATAGCTCCAGGGGAGCAACATGTAGACTGTGGAGAGAAACGGGAGAAGATGGATTCACTCCTTACCGCTGTTCCCAGGTCCAAAATCTAGTCGTTTTCCTACTAAGCCACGCCTCATAATTCAGTCTTAACACGTCACGTTCCGCGGCCAACATCCTCCCCTAAACTAAATTGAGTTTGAGCAAGAGCTTAATCTGGTCCTGGCATCTGGCACTGATATCTGGTTCTTGTATCTGGGACACAAATACCCTCGGTTTCGTAATTGGCAGGGGTAACGTATACGGCCGTTTAGCAAGCGCCGCTAGGTCTCGCGGTTTCGGTACAGGGCGGGGCTCCACGCTCTGCTCCGCTTTACAAGCAATTACTATCAATTTCGGCAAGCGCTAGACGCCTCGGAGCCGATCGTTGGGGTGCCATTAGCCACTGGTAACTATCTACAATAATGCAACACCTCGTTCCTAATCGGAACAATAATTCACGGGTTACTACGTGACCTAAAGGTCCGTTCTAATGATAATGCTAAAATTAATTTGATTGACCGGCTCCGGCGATAACACTTGATGAATCAGCATCATGCCTCTATTTTGGCTAGGGCGGCTTTCGCTCTCTACCAGAAAATACTAAGCCCAGAGTTTAACACGAATCCTTCGCATAAATAGCCTTATTCGTCACTTAAGAGAAGAAACTAAGCTTGGTGACGATCAATGCTATACTTTAGATGACTGACTATGCCTTTGGAGAACATTAGGTAAGGAAACGAAATGGCGTATCCCTTTTAAGGTGGAGTATTTTGTGTTGTTGGCTTGGGTTGTAGCACTAGTTTCGCGAGGTTTCAGTGATTAAAAATAAGTTCCATAGGTATCCCAGCACTCTAGTGCTCGATTTAGTGCCTAGGAAGCCTTAAGGGCCCACGGAACGACCCCCTAGGCACATGAGCGTCCCAGAACAATCGTCCCAGGAAAATCGGCGTCGTAGATAAATCAACATCCCCAGGGAATTCGCCTAGGCCACTCTTACCCCCTGGTCGATTAATCCCCAGAGGAAATATTCCCAGGAGAACACTCCCAGGAATCCTTGTCTCCTAGTATATTACTCCTGGGAGAATTCGTCTAGGATCAATCGACTAGAAAATGAGGGCGCCTAGGCGAATTTCTAAAATCCAAGGGGAATTTGAAGAATAGAAGGAGTTAGATATTATAGCTGACTCGAAAGATGGGAAGAACCTCCTCTGCGTCCTTATAGAGAAGTCAGATCCACTTATCAAAGCCGACACAGAATTGAGTGATAGGGTGAAAGAAAGTACAGCTGGGACTGTTTAGGGAATGTAGGCTGGATACACCATGACTTTAGTAGAGCCAGCTTTTGATAAACTAGGCTGAATAGGGTCCTTCTCATCCAACCGTTTTTGAATTCGATAATAGGAGAGCCGCCAAGAGGGGCACGTCGAGGACGCTCTCAAGGCGCTTGTGGGCAGTACCGGCAAAATTTCAACGGTTTCTACAGCTGTACTTGGTAGGATAGGAAGCCACAGCCCTGCGTATCACACGTTGGCCGTAAAATTTTGCTGCGGGCCATCGAACCAAGGCGACTTTTTACTCGTTAGGAGTTTTTGCACACCATTCTTGCATGAACAAATGGGACTCTCGGAGGCAAAACTTGCCCGAACATGGATGATTGACTGCGTCGGGACTTGTCGATTTAGAAGATTGCATATGAGCCGTCTCGGAGTACGCCGGTACGTGGAGCTGGCAAGGCTCAATAACCAATCAAGTCATTAACGTGTCTGTGCGCGTAATGCCCATGTTCGCGTAATGCCTACCCCCCACCAAACTTGAGTTTTCACAACACGCAATAACTCCACCAATATAGACCCGATTCAAGCTGCAATTGAAGAAATCGAGTCGCGAGGACCAGGAGAAGGCTTCTCGTATAAAAAAATTGCTGCCAAACATAATATTAAGCGATCTACGCTACGCCGAAGACACTAAGGCCTGACAAGCTCATATTAGACCAAAAAACTTAACTAGAGAAAGCTTAGCCTACAACAAGAAGATAAGCTTATACAGTATATCAAAAAGCTTACTAAGAGAGGCCTTCTACCTACAAGAGAGATAATAAGAAACTCAGCGTCACAGATAGCTTACGAGACAGTTAGCAAGAGCTAGGTAACTCGCTTCCTATTACGGGTCACGACCCTACACAGGATTTAGAACCTATAGAGCCTAGGTCACTATAGAGTAACAACCTAGTAGGCTACAAATCCAAAGGACTCGGATAGGACGATAACGTATTATACAACCTAAACACGTGACAAAGGTTATATAATATAATCTACAGATCTGTAGATCTATAAGTAATAGATTAACAGATTAACAGATTAGGATAATCTATTAATCCGCAAACAACAGAACAACAGATTAATAGATTAGGAAGCAAACTACAAGTATATAGTTTATAAGATGTCTATTATTAAGATAATATTGTTAATCCTAATCTTTAACCTAGAGTAATATACTCTTAATATCTACTATTTAGAATTATTATTAAACTTTAGCCCTATTAACAGTTAACCTAACACCCGCATCTATTTACGTTACACTCTAATTACAATTACTACGCACCTAGGTAAGTTAGCTAATAGGTACTATAGCTAGTAACCCTTATACTTTAATAATTATTACTTTAGAGAGTAAAGCGTAAGTAGCGTATAGTCTAAGCTACGCAATAATAATAGCTACACTAATAGAAAAAAAACTCCTTAAAATATATAAGTTAGATAATACAAACTTTAGAAATATTAGAGAAATCCTAAGAAGCCTCTATAAAGATAAAGGACAAATAAAGATAGTAATTAAGAAACTTCTTAAATAGAATAATAAGTTAAAGAGCTATATTAACTAGAATAAGACCTAGGTAAGGGCTATTACTAAGGACTAGGAAAGGATTAAAGGTATTACAAGCTACCTAGAAATAAGTGTAATAAAGAAGCTACCTAAGATACTAGAACTTAAAAAATTTAATAGAAAAAGAAAGAACTTAAAGACTTTTCTAGTAGTAGTAATACTATACTTAGATATATAAGTAGAATACTTTAATATAGAAGAAAAGAAAGTTATATATATAAGAATATACTTTAAAGATAAAGTAATAAAGTAGTTTAACTTATATTAGATAGACTATAAGCTTAATATACTAGAAAGATAAAAAAAAAGAATAGTAATAATATTTAGTAACTATAAATAATTTATTACTAAACTTAAGGTAGTATTTAGAGATATAGACGTTATAAGATAAGTAGAAGAGAAACTCCTAGGACTAAGATAAATAAAAGGAGTAGCTAAATATATATCTATATTTAAATAATTATCTATAAATACTAACTAGGATAAATTAGTATTAATAGTATAATTTAAATAAGGCCTAAAAGAAGATATCTAATACAAAATAATATAGATAGAAAAAGTATAAATACTTAAAGCTATAAAGGCCTAAGCTATCTAAATTAATAATAAACTCTAAGAATAGAAAAAGAACTAGTAAAGAGAATTAAAAGGTAACTAAGACTATAGAAACCTAATAATCCTAGATACTAATAAAGAAAGTAAGAAAAAAAACTTTAAATACTATAACTATAATAAAAAAGGGTATTATATAAAAGATTATAGAAGTAAGAAAAAAGAAGGTAAGAAAAACCTTACCTACTATAACTATAGAAAGAAAGGTTACTTTATAAAAGATTATAGAAGTAAGAAGAAAAAGGAGATATAGTTAAAAATAAATAAGATAGAAAAAAACTCTAAAGAATACGTAGAAGAACTATAAGAGAAAGTAGTAGCTAGCTAAGAAAACTACTAAGAGTTATATTAGATATTCTACTATAAAGATATATACCTAATATATATCTATATAAAATAAGGAGTAAGATAGTTTCTATAAGAGAAATAGAATAAAATAGTAGTAATAAAAGAATAAGTTTAGAAATAAGTAAAAGAAACTTATAAGAATCTAGATAAGAGATTAGAAGTAGAAACTTAAGGAGTAAGACTCTTAACCCTATTATATACAATATAAGAAGATTAAGAAAATACCTTAAAAGAAGAGAGCTCTAGTATAGGAAGTTAAGAAGATTCTAGTATAGAGGGCTAAGAAAGCTCTAAACTAGAAATACTAGTATAAGATAAGAAATTCCTATTAAGATAAGAACTAATATTAAGAATAGAAGAAGTATATAATAAATAGAAGTTATACTTCCTAAAAAAAATAAAGATTATATCCTTTAGATATTAGATAGAGATAAATATAGTAGCTATAGGAGATATACTTATATAAAAAGAATAAACCTAATTAGTAAAGAAAATAAAATAGCTAGAAAACGCCTATATATAAAATATACTAGTTAGGTACTATATTCTAGTATAAAATAAGCTAAGAAGAGATAAGTATAGAAAAAGAGATAATATAAGAGTATAATTAAACTACCTAGTATACTTTAAAATTACTTAGGTATCTTATATAGAGGTAGGCTATTAAATATATAAGAAACCTAAGGATATAAACAAGGTATAGCTAAAAAGAAGTAATAACTAAAACCTAATAAAAGCTATTAAAAGGATAGAGGTCTATAGATAGTAACTAGTAAAGATTTAAAAAGGATACTTAGTATTAGAACTAAGATATAAATTATCTAAGGAATATATATAAAGAAAGCCTTAGTACAAATATATATAAAATAAATACCTAAAATATATAGAGAAAAAAGTTAAAATAAAGTACTAGCCTAAGAAGAAGATACTTTAAAGAATAAAAGGACTCTATATAACTATAAAAAGTTACTACTAAAGAAGAAAGATTTAAATTATAGTAGATAGTAGGGCTACCTAAAACTTTATAAGAAAGAAGTTTATAGAATAATAAAGAATATAATAAGTACTAAAAAAATACTTATAATAACTAAGTATAATAGAAGGACTACTATTCTAAGAACTAGTTAACTCTAAAACTAAACTCTTAATATTAGAAGTATAAGGTTTAGAGATCTATAACCTAATTATAGACGTAATACAACTTAATAAATACTAAGATATAATACTAGAGATACTATAGCTAGAAATAGTAAACTCTTAAATTAACTAGAGAATAAGAAAGATTACCTATAAATAAGATATACTATAAGTAAATATTAAAAGATATATAAGAAAGTTTCTAGAAAAATATAAGAAATAAGAAGAATCTCTAATAGAACCTAAGAACTACTAACTAATATATAAACTATAAGATCTAAAAATAGAACTAGAAGAAAGTAAAACTATAGGATAGAGCCTAGTCTATAGAAAAATAGAAGAAGAAGTAAAAATTAAGAAAGAATATATTAAGATAGTACTCTAAAATAAGTAGATAAAAACTTTAAGCTTATTAGTAGCTTATAGAACTCTCTTTATAGATAAAAAGAGAATAAAAGAAAAAAGGTTCTATATTAACTTTAGAAGAACTAATACTATAATAGATAAGAACTAATACCTCTTACTTTATATAGATAAGATATAAGATAGGATAAGTAAAGCTAAAATCTTTATAAAACTTAATATATAGAATACCTACTACTAGATCTAAATAGTAAAAGGTTATAAATAGAAAATAGTATTTAGAATATAATATAGACTATATAAATATTAGGTTATACTCTTTAGATTAACTAATATACTAGCTATATTCTAAGAAAGAATTAATATAATATTATAAGAATACCTAGATATCTTTATATTTATATACTTAGATAATATTCTAATATTTTCTAAAAATAAAGAAGATTACGTAAAATATATATATAAAATACTAGAACTCCTAGTAAAAAACTAGATATTTCTAAAAATAAGAAAATATAAATTCTATACTAAGAAAACTAATTTCCTAGGATTTATTATTAAACTAGGATAATTAAGAATTAACCTAGTAAAGATAGACGCTATAATTAGATAGCTAATACTAAAGAATATTACTAAGATCTAATAATTTTAAGAACTTATAAACTTCTACTAAAAGTTTATAATAAGATAGTTAGAACTTATAAAGCTACTAATAAGACTAATAAAAAAGAATATACTCTTTAAATAGATAAAAGAATATAAAAAGGTATTTAATACTATAAAAGAGAAATTTAGAGAAGACCTAGTTCTAAGAATATTTAACCTAGAACTACTACTAATAGTTAATATAGATGTATTAAACTTAGTATATAGTATAGCCTTATAATAGAAAGATCTAGCTATAGGAATAAAGTACCTAGTAGAGTACTTTTTAAAATAAATAATATAAGTAGAAATAAACTACTCTATTTATAATAAAGAAATACTAGTAATATATAAAGTACTTAAATAGTAAAGAGTATATCTACAAGGAACTAAATATAAGATATAAATCTATACTAATTATAAGAATCTAATAGGATTTATAATAAATAAAGACCTAATATAATAATATACTAGATAGTAAGAGTACTTTATAATATTTAACTTTAAAGTAATCTATATAAAAGGATTAGAGAATATACTAGTAAATATACTAAGTAGAAGACTAGACCTATAAAAAGAAATTAAAGCTAAAGGAACTATATTAGTAAAGAATAAGTATAGATACTTAGAAATAAATAAACCTAAAGTAGCTATAAGCTTAGAAATAATAGGAAATAAATAGGATTAATAGATTAAGGAAGAAACTAAAAAGAACCTAAGTACCTAAGAAATAGAAAATAGATTCTAAATAGAATATAGATAAATTTATATACTAGCTAAAATATAAAGAGAATTTATAAGATAATTCTATAAACTACTAGTATATAGATACTAAAGAATAGAAAAAACTCTAAAAAGATTACTAAAGAACTATTATATACTTAAGGTAAGATAGATAGTAATATAAGTACTAAAAGACTATATAGAATACTAAAGGAATAAATATAATAGATATATACTATATAGAATACTATAGCTAGTAGAAGTACTAGAATAACTATAAGGAGTTATTATAATAGACTTTATTACTAGACTACTAAAATTAAGGGATCTAATATTAAGAATTAAATATAATAGTATTCTAATAATAGTTAATAAACTAATAAAGTATATATACTTTAGACTATATAAAGAGAAAAGTAGTATAAAGGAAACTATATACTAAGTTATAGACTTAGTTATAGGATAATATAGAGTACTAGATAAAATTATTACTAATAGAGATATTAGATTTATATCTAGTATATAGAGTACTATAATATCTTTACTAGGAATTAAATATAGTATATCTATAGGATACTACTTACAAATAGATAGATAATTAGAATAAATAAACTAGATAGTTAAATAATACCTAAGATACTACCTTAATTATAACTAAAACTATTAGACAAGATATACGATCTAGAGAGTAAGTAGTCCTAGGATTGTACCTATCCTAAACTATAGGAGGCTATCTATCTAGACTATTATATATAAAATAGGTATTATAAGAATATTAGTTAATTACGTTACGATCTAAATAGTGTAGAGCTAAACTACTATAATAGAGATATTAGATCTCTACTCTCTATACAAGGTAACCTTAGTAAA